>JAOQGH010000005.1:4676871-4695598 GCA_025769975.1 Gallinago jamesoni
GAATTTCTTTCTGGTGTCTAATCTAAATCTCCCCTCTGCCAATTTAAAACTGTTGCCCCTTGTCCTGTCACTGCACTCCCTGACAGAGTCCCTCCCCAGCTCTCCTGTAGGTCCCTTCAGATTTTGAAAGGCTGCTATAAGATCTCCCTGGAGCCTTTTCTTCTCCAAGCGGAACACCCCCAGCTCTCTCAGCCTGTCCTCACAGGGGAGGTACTCCATCCCTCTGATCATCCTCATGGCCCTCTGCTGGACCCGTTCCAACAGATCCATGTCCTTCCTGTGTTGAGAACTCCAGAGCTGGACACAGTGCTCCAGGTGGGGTCTCATGAGCACAGAGTAATGGGGTAGAATCACCTCCCGAGACCTGCTGGCCACACTTCTCTTGATGCAACCTGGGATGCGGTTGGCTCTCTGGGCTGCCAGTGCACATTGCTGGCTCACGTTGAGCTTCTCATCCACCAGCACCCCCAAGACCTTCTCCTCAGGGCTGCTTCTAAATCCATTAGATTCATCCATCAAATCCATCCATCCATCAAATCCATTAGTTTCCAATCTAGAGACCAGGATGTCATGCAGGACAGTGTCGAACGCTTTGCACAAGTCCAGGTAGATGACATCTGTTGCTCTGCCCTTGTCCACCAAGTGTGTGGCAGTATCATAAAAGGCCACCAAATTTGTCAGGCATGATTTGCCCTTGGTGAAGCCATGTTGGCTGCCTCCAATCATCTCCTTATTTTCCATGTGCCTTAGCAGAGATTCCAGGAGGATCTGCTCCATAATCTTGCCAGGCACAGAGGTGAGACTGACTGAGTGAGATTTATGGAGGGGGATCATTCACCTGCTGGCTGTGTCAGTGCAGACCCTGCTCCGAGCCTGGATCTGGACCCGACTCCACGAGCTTTCGGGATTAGAACCTCCATCTGACCCCACACACCGGGACACAGAGCTCAGCAGCGCGGGGCCCTTCCCCGGCTCCCTTTGCAGCTCCCCCCACGGCCATTGCGGATTTTGGGCAAACCTGTTCTGTAAATCCATGCAGCTCACTCTCTCCTCCAGGCCTATTTCCTGCAAGATTTGTACCTCATTTATCCCGACACACACAGGCTGTTCTCCGCGTACATCTATCCCGCCTCTCATCTGTTCCTGCCTGCCGCCTGCTCGCCTCCAGTCTCCTTTTGTTTCCCTCTTTCCCGGTGAATCCAACGCACAGCCTCTCTCCTTGAAAGGAAAATTAATGAGTTACCGCATCTGCTGCCACTGGAGCTGCTCTTACCGTGTGGCCATGGCAGACGTGGCACAGGCAGGGGCTCTAGTGTGAGCTGCAGAGTTATTTTGGATGGCTTTTTGGAGGAGAAAAAGAGGTTTTTCCTACCCTCCCCAGCCTGCAGTGCTCGGTTTCCTGGGAAGTGTGGCTTGGGGGGGCTCACAGGGAGACACAGGGGATTTGGTCTGCTGCAGGGAATGAGGGAGAGGTTCTCCTGCCACGGAGACCTCGCTCCCAGGACACCGAGCATGAGATTTGGAGAAGCAAGCCTTTTCCTCACCCTGTGTTGGCAGTTGAATCCTGAACGAAACTGCCCGCCCCCAAACAACACCCGCCGCTCTCGATTGCAGTCTTGGTCTGGGCTACGCTTGGAGAAAAAGAAAATAGTGCTTCTTCTGCAGAGAACAAAAAGGTGTTTACCAAACAGGGTCACTTCCCTCTGTTATACCCAGAGAGCAGCAGCAAAGGCATCTTACTGCTTATTTTATTAAATATTCCTACATGGGAAATGAAAAGCAAGTGGAACAACCCCCAACCCCGACCCTCCCATCTCATCCCATGGCCATCAGCTGCTTTAAAACCTTTTTACTCCTCTAACAGACCCCTCACCATCCATTCCTCACCTGCCCTAACCCCTCCACACACAAATAAATCCATTCCTCACCTTCCCTAAACCCCTGACGCACAAATAAATCAGGGCGTGACAGGAGCAGCAGGGGTTGGCAGGACCCAGCAAGCCAGGATGACAATATCATCCATCCTTTCGATTTTGAAGAAAATCACCAAAACCACCGACTCAGAGAAGGCAAACCCAAAGGACAGCTTAGGCAGCTGCCAGTTACCATCCTTCAGAACAAACGCCGCTGAGCCAAGGAAACATCTCATTCTGATTTTTATTGATTTCCTATCAAGAGGCAGCATCCCCCCCTCGGAAGGCACACAGCCACCCCCTGCTTCGCAGCTTGGATGCAGCTGAAAACCACTGCCTTTACAAAATGACAGCAAAAGTGTTAAACCGTGTCCTAAGTCACATAAAAATGCAAAGAATGAACAATGTTTCAGTTTAATATCCATTTTTAAGTAGGTCTACATATAAATAAAGGTGTTAGTCTTTAAGTAAATGAGCTCCACAAAATCTAAAACTGCAGGATTTTCTAGGAAAAAGGATTTCTCCCTGAAGTTTACATGACTCTTCTTGGCGTAGTGTAAATTCTCTCCTGAACACAAAAATGACGCTGGAGACAGTGGCTTGCTAGACCTTAAAATACCAAATAGTGAACATTTTTTGAAAGGAATAATTTCAAATAGACTGAAATTTTTGTCAAAGAGAGCTTAACAGACTTCTCTTACCAGTGGTGTTAGATAATTAACTCCATTAAAAATAATTTAACCTCCAAAGCTGGTCTCTAAGAAAAGTTTTTAAGGACTTTCATAAAATCCCTCCCAATGTATGTAGAATATGTATTTTAGTGATGTTTTATTAACAGAATAAGGAACTGCTCATCATATAAACATATATGTTAAAAATAAACACCCTATGGAACATCTTGGTAACTGATACCGAGGCAGCACCTGCACGAGGCAGCTACTTGGCAGGTGAGAAAATGATCCAGGAGAGAGCTCTGCTCACTTACCACAGCTTGACAAGATTTTCAACCATTTTCCAGGAAATATATTTTCTGAAAAATGTAGACTAAGGTTGATTTTTATCAGCTTATCTGAACCCCCCGTGATTTCAGCGAGCGTTGAACGTGGGGCCGGGGGTGGCCGTGATGTCAGCGAAGGGCGCGCTCTGGCTGAGCTCGACGACCGACTGCTTCTTCAGAACAAGGAAGATGTAAAACTTGGCTGCGGCTTCTTTCCGTCTGCTGTTCCGACAGAAATCCCGAAAACTGAAGGCCTGCACGCCTGACCGCCGCAGGTGCTGCGTGAGGGGAAAAGAGAGCACCACTCACGTCAGCTTCACCGCCAGTAAAACCAGACCCCATCAAGTCTGAACTGGAGAGCGCTGTGTGGAGCGAATATTTTCTGCTTGAACGCCTCGAATAGGTTCCTATCTTGGCATTTGCATTTATATAAGTGGCTCTTGACATTTTATTGCCATACCATTGCTAGCACCTACATATGTTACTAAAAATCTACACAGGCTCGCAGTTCCAGTGAATTTGATGAAATTCTACTGAGGCATGTGACGAAGTGTGTCTGTAAGGGTTTTCATGATTCAAAACAGTAAAAATCATTGTGTCCCCCGTTCTTTGGATCCAGAGGAGCAGCTACATCACAGGCAACTTCACTCGCAGCTAGTAAATGTTATTATTGCTGGTTTTTTTAATGGCTACACTTATACATAAGTATTTATTTATGGGCATTGCACAGAACCTTTGAAATATGTTCACATAAAATCATTTTTAAAAACAAGAAGACTGTGAAGTCAAACTCCATCCCTAGGGAAGAGCCTGGTTTAGAGCAAAGTCTGGTGTGTTTTGTGGACAAAACCCACTCCCTTTGCCCTGTTGCCCATGCTTTCTCCATTGCCCCCATTCTCTATTCAGCCACGTGGCACTTTGGATTAGAGAAGTGACTTGAAGAAAATTAAGTTTTTGCTGTGTTTTTTCCACTCCCTCCAACCAGACCAATGCTGGAACACCAAAACGCTCTCCCAGGCAGAAAGGAAGAACAGCACGAAGCTGAGAGGCTGAGAGTTTGGATGTTCAGCATCAGGGCAGCCCGTGCTGGCTCCTGTTACGGCCCTGTCGATACCACATACGATATCATATGTTACAGCTTCACCAGTTTTACAAGAATTTCTGCAAGAAAAGCAGAATAAGCCTCCCTGATGCAAAGGCTAAATTAGGAAATTTATCTCCCTGCTCAATTTCCACCACCTTGAAAGCACCAGCGCATTAAAACCTCTTAAAGATGGGGTCACCAGCTTTCTTTTTAACGTCACCCTGGCTCATTTCCCCAGCCTTCATCTCAGAAACAGCTCAAGCAGATGAATGGCCAAATGATGGCACCCTGCAGGGCTCAGCTGAGATCTGGCAACCGGTAAGCAGCAAGGAATTGGGTTTTGTAGAGATAGGCCAGAGCATGCTCACAGAAGGAAGAGAGCAAGGGCTTAGCGTTACAGCAAACACTGCCGTGGGAGCAAACGTGCAGAAAATCGTAGCAATCCAGCAGCTGTGGGAGAGGACACCATGTCAGGCACTGAGAATCCTGATTGCCTACATAAATACCCAATAAAACGCAGCTATACACTGCATATGAGAGGCAGCAACACGATCAAGAGCACAAGGAGGAGATTTTCTGATGTGGCCCAACTGAAATCAACACCTGGTTTTGGCATCTAATTACAAAACCCACACTGGTACCTGTAGAGTTTTTAATAACTGATGAGTTCTTTTGCTCCACCTTGTTTCTTCACTGTCTTTGCTATTCCTCATTAGCTCCTTGAGAGGAAATAGAACCGAAGGTTAGAAGGCATGTGTAAAAAGTTACACACCATGATGATAAAAAGGAAAGGAGTTCCAGCCTAATTGAAAATCCACCAGGAGCTGGGCATTTTGATGGCCATACTCAGAATATCTGGGACCTCTGATACCTCTGTGGTCACACTGGGCTTTGTGAAGCAGAGAAAAGAACGCCAACTACGTTCTTTCTGTGACAGAGAAACAGATCATGTGCAGCAACATGTTAGGTACTACGGAAGTGGCCCCAGTGAGTCTTGGGGTGGCAGCTTCAGAAGGGTGCCATTCTGCGTGACTGGGATTCTGACACTGTTTGTACTGGGCAGAAGCCGATAAGGAGGTTCAAAAATTTGTCTTTAGATTTTGGGCTCAGCCTCTGAAGCTGACAGGAGAAGACTGCCCTTGTTTCAGAGCATTTGAGTATCCTCGTAGCCAGAAACTGTTTTCTTCTTACAGGAAGCACAGTCTGTAAATAAGGAGCTGTTTCCCTCCCAGACTGTAACCTTTGAATGTTGGAATACATGTAACCCTGATTAGCAAGCTATACAGTTTTTGACTGGCAGAAGATGTACTAAAGATGATGTTACTGCACCAAAATTCACTGGAAGTTCATGATGCCATCACTTTTTTCTTTTTTTTTTTAAATATTTCTGAGAAAGAACACAGTTCTGTTCTGAAATAAGTCAGAGCTGTCAGCTCTGAGCAGACGTACATTTGCTGACTCTGCTTGCTGTGTTTCAGATTCTTGGCCCAGGGAATTGTTCACCAGCGAGGAGCTCTCTGAGAAAGCCGTTCCACCCTGCTGTTAGAACAGAAAGGAGCATCAATAGGCATTAAAAATTCTCAATTACATAATTCTGCTTAAATCATTTATTATAATAAATGCTTTCCAAAATTGTTTCATAGTTGCTATTTCCACCATGTCTTTTCTCACATAAGAAAGGCCTTTGCTGTGGTATTTATCCTACAGCTGGACCTACACCTATGGGCTCAGTTCAGCCACAGGCCCTACATTTTTTGCTGCCATTTGGTCCAATCTTCTTATTCTTTTTCAACTTTATTGAGCCTCACATTCTCTAAAGAATGCCCCTTCATGTTAGACTAAATAAAGGTGGCAGAAATATATCATTTGTTATTGCTTAAGTATTTCCTTAATATGAGACATAAAAGGTAAGTTTTATCCTTTATAAAGATGATTATATTTATCTCTTCAGTACAAAGAGGCTATATTTCATATTAAGGTTTTATTTATGCTTAGTGATTAGACTGTCATCTGTACCGATTAATAGATATTTTCATTAATCGTTTATTCATTGTGAGAGTCTGCCAATGTGCTTATAAATAAACTTTCAAGACACAACCTACTTAATGCTACATCAGCTGTTTCTAGCATCCTTTTCAAACATATATTAGTAATTTCTTAACATATTTTAGATGGAACCCTATCATAAAATGAAACCAATAAATACAGGTAGGTCTCTCAAATTTATGGAAACTGCTCACTATAGTTTCACCACAATTATCATGAGTTTCATTTCTGTTATTCTGTGATGTCAACATAAATGAATCGTTTCTAATTTTTCTCTCTGTCTCTGAATGAGCTGTCTCCTGCAGGTAAGTCGGCTCTTCTACTATCAGCATCTCTGTATTAATAAAAAAAACAAGGTTTAAAAGGAAATTATTGTGAATCTCTGTCCTTTAAAAAAAAAATGAAAAAGAAAAGTCATACTCTAGTCTAGTAATCTTTGAGAGCCAGAATGAGTAAATATAGAATAAATATAATTCCAAATAGGGTCACAGAGGAAGAACATTTCAAGCAAGTTTTTCCTGGAAGCATCTAAAAGTTGACCATTATGGACTTGCAGAAGGTGGTTTTGTTGATGAACTTCTGAGGCAGACGTACGGATTACATTTCTAGCAGAGCAAAGGAGTGAAGGCAAGATGCATCACCTTCTCAGGAGATCTACAATGGAACACTTCTTCTGGGTTGATACTAAGCAAAACACAATCTTCAAGATGCAAACGGAAGTTATTTACATGAATTTGGCAATTTGGAGAGCAGTTTGATTAAACTCGGAATAAATGGGAAGCTGTTTTTTTTTTTTTCTAAAAATAAACCCACAAACCAACAAATCTGCAGTTTGGTAGCCACTTAGAGAAACCAAAGGTGAAACCAAAAATACCTCCTTATGCCACAAGGAAGAAAAAAGACTTGCATTTAATTTCTGTTCTAAGACACAAAAGAACAGAAGCAAAGTACTTATAAAAAAAACCACAACCTTTTTTTAAAAAAAGAGAAAAAAAGAACTAAGAGTCCATTTCCTTAACATTTAACTTTTTTGGCCTTTGATTTGTAGAACATTGCACACAACAAACACCATGCACGTGTCTCAAACATTATGTAAAATATTTTCTAACAGCTAATTCTGCACCAACAGAATTGAAATATTACCTGTAGTATCTTGCTCTTTTCTTGTTTCTTCCATTATTTCAGACTCCATCTGCATTCCATTTCTTCTCATCTTAAATCCATGACTCTTGAAGCATTTTGCAAACAACTGAAAACAATTATTTTTATTTGCTTGCTTTCAGAATATAATGTCAGATTATTGGCAAACATCAACACAAAGGTATGAATATGAGCTGCATATTAATTGCTGCACCTAGATTTTAAAGGTTTGAATTCTAATTCTAGGTCATTCCAAAAACCTGCAATATTTAGAAAAAGTAATTTCCTTCTGCAGCTTCAACTTTGGCATTGAACTCCAGGAAGAAATGTCTTAGGAACAGCTTGGATTGTTTTCCCTTGAACCCAGCCAGTAAGAAGGGATGAAAGAAAAAAAAAAACAACAAACCATCTGCAGTTATCTCTGTGCAGATTTCTCTCCCCATGTACCGGTGTGTGAGTGTTTTTCATCCTCATAAAGAGCAAGTTGTAATTCTGCACCTCGACTCTAAGTGGTGAAGCTGTGCTGCTGTAAGGGACCTGTGGAGCTGTTTGCCTGCAGACCGTGCATCCCAGATCTCTCAAAGCCACATGACAGAAGAAACAGTGCAATTAACATAAGGCACCGTATCTTTCCGTATCACCTTGTACACATGCTGATCTCTTCTTTATCTTATCACCAGCTCTAAACTTACAGCTTCCTTGAATGATCTGTCAGACACTATGTGGAGACACAAGAGGCTTTGATAGATCATATTTCCACGAAACAAGAACGTCTTTCTTGTGCAAAAAGAGCAGCAAAGCCCACAGCCACAGGAAAGGGTGGCCTGGCCCACCCTCCTAGCCAAAGTGACAGAGCAATCAAAAAAATCTTGGTCCTCTGAAAGGCAAGGTCCTGACTGTTTCCAGCCAGAAGTTTAATCTCCAATTGGGAAAACAGAAAAAAAAAAGGTATACCATGGTTCCAAAGCCATTAACGATATAATAAAGTTTAAGCCTCATGTAAGTAAATGCAGAAGATGTGGTCTCATATTGATTACAGAACAGAAACAAAACAGAAAAGAAAAAAAATACATAACCAAACCAAAACAAAGAACAAGGTAGAAAGTAGAGAAGAAATTGTCAGAAATTGAAGAAGTTGTGCATTAGTGTACCACCAGTCAGGTGCCATTACATGAATTGAAACATCAGCTCTCAGGTTTCTTTGTCATTTTTTACTTCTTGTTGGAGTGCTGGAGATTAAAGCTGTGAGCTCTACAGATGCTATTTCCAATGAAGCAATTAGTGGTGAGTACGCAAATATCTTCAGGTATCCAACTGAACTGTACTGCAAAACAATACTTTCAATGATGCTACGCACCTGCAGTTTGGTAGGAATTCACATAAAACCAAGTCTGCAAAACCTCTCCCAGTTAAGATTCCAGATGTGCAACAGTCCCATAATCTATACAGCGGCATAAAAACCTACAAGTAATCAATCTTTACCATTTGCAGCTCAGCATGAAACACAGGCTGTGAAGATTGGGACAGGAGTTTATCCACACCTCCTGATTTCTTCCACATCATTGTTTTCTTCGTTGGGGGTGCAAGGTCTAACGTCGTAAGGATGTCTGTGCAGTTGTTCAGTTGGTTGTATATAGTGTTGCAGCCAAGTTCCTTGTTTACATCCACAAGCAACTTCCTCTTTCTTTTATTTTTTTTCCTCTGGGTGACAGCTAAATAGAGCAAGTATTTTAAAAAAATAAAAAAAGTATTCACAGAACACTGAAATACACACAAAAACCACCCTGTGAATCAAACAGACAGGCTGCTGACATCCTGAAACACCACACAGAGTTGAAAATCAAAATACAAGAGCACGGGCCATTTCTCCAAAATTTTTCATCAAGAATACTCTTTGTATTCTTGTACAGGAAATTTACATACATTTAGTTACGGAAGACATATAACTATTGTACTAAAGAACCAGGAAAATGAATACTTAATGAGAACCCATGAGATACCAACAAGACTGAATAAGCTACCTTTAACCCATCAGGAAGTTAATTGTTCCAAGAATTCCTGATGTACTCAAGAGGTTTCATTATCTCATAATTACTATCTGTATTTGTCAGTTTAATCCTTTAGCAATTTAAGATGTACATAATAAACACAGAAGAGACACATGGTTTGGTCATATAGCCATAACTTCCTGAATATTCTTTTGGCAAGCTGGAAAATTCCAGCGCTCTATATTAGTGTCACCATGAACTTGTATATTTGTTAACAGCTACCAACGTGATAGATGACATTTAGATTTACTCACAGAAGAAATGAAACGTTTCTCTTTTTGGATCTTATTCAAGTTAAAAGTTCAAAAAATAAACTTTCACAAAGGCCTGAAAGTTTTAAGATTGTTATTTTACACATAAAAATCACTGATGTGTCATTAGCAAGAACAGTTCTTCAGCTGAAACTTCACTAACACTCAGAACGGCAGTGCAACAAAACTTGATTTGCTACGTCAAGAAAATCCGTAAGCAGAGATTTGGGCAGATCAGATGAATGCCCTGATACTGCTTTTGTATAATAGTTGCCATAAAGTAGAACTCTGACAGCAGGAGCAGATGAAATCTAAAGTGGGAATAATCTGTTTCACAAATATTTTTGCTAACAAGAAGACAAACAAACACAGTTAACACAAACACTCAGCAAGAAACTGATCAAGTTCTGACCTGTATCATCCACTGGCTCAAGCACAAATCCTTTTTCTTCTTTCGATAATAATATTGTTTCATCCACTAGATGACTGAAGTTCTTAATGGTGGTGTCTGGGCCATTGGACTCAACTATAAGAAAACCCAGCAAATAACCCAAAGAAAAAAAATAGTTTACAAGACAGATAAATGTCTCAGTCTCATTACACAGAATGATAACAGACAAAGAATGACAAAACTATGATTTTTGTCTATAATCCCATAATCACTTAAACCAGCAATAGCTGGTGCCGCTGCTGCTCACGTTCTGCACAGCACACCTCCCTTTGCTGACTCCAGAACCTGGATGACAGGGTGGTGGAACAGACTGAAGAGCTGATCTGGACAAAAATCCACCTGATGAGAAGTGTTTAGGGGGAAAAGTGTTTCATTTCAATACCTATCTGTCTCCAGTTCCAGGCAACTGCATGGCAGCATGGACATTTCTGTCAATGTAAAAGGAACAGTGCAAGGAGGGGTGAGTGCCACTCTTTCTGCCACTGTTTCCCTTTAAAGTTGGTCCAGAATTCTCATTTTGAAAGTAACAGTGCTGGGGATATAAGGGTAAATTTAAGATATTAAAAAAAAAAATTCCAAATTCAAAAATTAATTTAATCACTATCAAATGAAAAGAAGGCTAAAGAATGAACTCCTAAAGTGTCATTCTGTTGATGAAATATGAAGCCAGAAATTCTCATAGGTAAAGTTCAAAGTTACAGTATGCCCTTATTCAGCTTCCTTTTCCCTACAAAGATAGACTCATACTGTCTAAGCAGCAGGGTGGATCAACAGCGTATCCAACAGGATGTCACACAAAAGTTTCACAGCAATTTCAAGTTACAAATCTGGAATCCCTAGGTTAAATTAAATTATACCTAAAATAGTGAGCGAAGCATATGAGAAAAATAAAAGCAAGAGACCTGAACAGAGGAGAAAGGCATGGGATATTACACAGAGCTGAAAGTAACTTTAGGCATTGACACAGGAACAGAGGGTTCGTGTAAGACGGAGCAGACACTGCAAACTCACTGGCTGTGCTGTTCTCTGGCAGATCTTGTGACAAAGGACGTGCTTCCTCCATATCAAGAACATCTTTATCTAGGCCATTTTGCTCATCCCTCAACAGGATTTCTTAAATACAAAATATACAGTTTTAATAATTCTAAGCCTTATTAGACATGGAATAGCCTGAAACAGCCTGACATTACTTATTTAAGGTTGATTCTGTGCAAACAAAAAAGCTCAGCTTCCACAGAGGGCATCAATGTTATAGCTGTTTTCAGCAGTATAAAAAGAAGAACATTAGATTTCATTTTCAGATTTTCACCTTTTCTTTGAAAAGTATGATATTGATATTGTTTAAAAGGTATAAATCTATAAAAGGTTACATAAATACTCTAAATCATAAAGATGTAGAAGCTATTTTGCTGTCTTTGTTATTACAACAATAAAGTTGTTGTAATATGTAATAAATGTGTATAAAATTTATTATATATATTTTATATATAAAATTATTATAAATTTAAAATACACATTTATTACATATTAATATATATAATGAATACTTTTAAATACATATAATACAATTAATACAATATATAATAAGTATGTAATAAAAATGCTGTGTTATTTTACCCTTGAAAATCTAAATTAAATTGGTAAACATTAAGTATCAATTGAATGCCTTTAATTGTAAAAAACTGGAATAACTTCTTTAATACAATTTTACTTGGCAGTGTCTAAATGATCATAGATTTAGTGGCAAGTAGAAAAAAAACAGAAGTATGAAAACAAACAAACAAACAAGATAGCATTTGTGTTTGAAAATAACCAGTTTCGTGCCGTCTTGTTTGTTTCCCTGTAAGAATAAAAACATTTGGGAGGAAACTAATTCTGTTTATCTGTGGCAAACCCTACCAATCATATCTGCGGCATCCTCCTCATCTCCAAAACAGTCGTGCTCAAAACAGTAAGTGTCTTCATGCAGGGCTGCCTTGTCTGCACTCATGCTGACGGAGCTGTGATCAGCCACAAGGCTGTTACTGCTCCTTGAGGTGCTGCTGTCTGAGAAGCTCTGTTTTCTTAGCGCGTCTTGTTCCTCATCTGGATAAACACAGAGTTTCTGATGCTCCCTCTGCACAAGTTTTTGAAACACGTATTTATCCATTTCCTAAATTTTCAAATATTTTTTAAAAGTGTGTAAGATAGCCCATGCCTCAAATGGAATAAATAATAAACAATTTTAGCTAATGCAGTAAAAAGCAGAAAATGTTGGGCTCAATTCTCAGTTTCCAATATCAGATTACTTAGGCAGAGTATGTACATAACAATTTAAGCATAAGACAGTACGACAGGCCAATCAGCACAAATATGAAACAAATGCACTTTTAATCACAGCTTTTTCACATGTGAAAAGGACTCAAACTGTACAAAATGTTGCATAAAACAAATTTTTCCTTATGAAATATTTCTAATTTCTCAACTTCTCTCACCAAAGTTTCTGTCACAGAGAAGTATATTGCTTTCATAATCCTCTGAAAGTGTGATGTCTTCAGCTCTGCTCTGATTCAAGGTAAAATGTTCACCAACGTCAATGGCACTGATAAAAAAAACATTATACAAAATATAGCGTGAACTGAAACCCATTGACCATTTAGCTGGAATATGAAAACTTGCTTCTATACAGACTTCAATCCTGACTTTTTATGGTAAATGCCCAAAAGGTAATTTCTGTTTCCTATGGTATCGAAAGTCCCCTGGCTGATCCTCACTTCTGTGGAGAGAGAGCCACTGTTTCCCAAACCTAGTTGCATTCAAGCCATTTAAAATTTTATTGATAAAATTCACTGCTTTGAATTTCCTCTAAAAGCTAAAAATAAGCATATGGAAAACAGGTGCTATATGTTTATTAAAACTGACACCTTTATGTAAGTAGGCAGCTGCCTTCTTTGCTACCCAAAGCTCCTGTGCAATCCCCAGTGCGTGCTGTGCAGTGCAATAGCTGTACCAGGAGATAGCTGGGGAGAGGTCCACGAGGAGGGGAAAGCATTTCACTAACTCAGCTTTGAAATAGCCCCCTGCACCTGCATCTCCATGAACAATTCACCCAGATGTACGCTCAGAAAGCAACCCTCTCTAGAAACAGCAGGCATATTTATAAGAATGAAGGAAGCACCCATCCTCCTTTCCACATTTCATATTTCTTCCCTCTCTTCTGCCAGTAAACTTGGGCTTGTGTGAGTTTGTTCGTGTCCAAGCCCTGCTACCTACCGACACTTGTCACAGAAAAGGCATCTAATTAGTGTAACACCATCATCTGTAAATCAAACCACACGGACTCTTTGGGCAGGCAGAAAAGGCAAGCTTTACAGAGTTACCACACTGAGGTACTTGAATAAATAGTATCATATCACAGCTGTGCTTACAAAATACGAAACACTTACAGATCCCATCAAAATGTATTTATGATGAGGTCCAGAGGAAGCCTCAGTGGAAGTCCATTATCCTGGACCTTTGGGGGCATCAGAGCCACCAGAAATATGTCTTGGCCTCCTGCTTTTTATCAGTTTTTCTCCATTATTGCTGATTTGTGTCAGAAAAGCCAAATAAATATGCTGGCTTTTCATCAGGAGCCAAGCTGCCTGCTGCTGATAAAACACCCAGACGCAAAGAGCAATGGAGCAGAAATTAAATGCAGTTGCACAATGGAACAGTACAACATTGCGAGGTTACCAGCCAACATTTCCTGGGTCTTACAACAGCATTTATACCAACTTTTATGTCTGCTCTTGTGGTCAGAAAGCAGTTTGCAGACTATTTAAAATTAGAAAATCCTGAAGTCTAAGTTCAACACATTGTTTCATTGTGAAGGTCTGTTGATTAAATGGACTTCGAGGAACTCTACAAAAGCACAATTCTGTGATTATAACCTTGTGAATCTGAGTTGGAATTTAGGAGAATTCAGTTATGAGATCAAAACAGTTCCACCTCAGTCTTGATCAGATAACAGCAAGGATATCTTTTACTTCTGAAAACACTAAAATAATGAATAAAAACCAGGAAAGCATTTACTTCAAATCGGGTAGTGGTGTTTCAAAATCATGAAATTCTTCAGGTAATGTAATGGACTGATAAGCAGCCTCAAAGCTCCCTTCTGGAAGGTCAACAAGTCCTGAAAGAAACAAAATAAGCATCAATAAAATAAAAGCAATGGTCTCCCAGATACGTATAATAAGACCGTAAAGCTGTCGGGAAGGTGTGCTGCGATTCTAAATAACAAAAAGAGGCAAAGGTTAGGCACTTTGTCAACGGGAGTCCAAAGTGGAATTAAAATCCTTAAGTTACATGTGGAAGCCGTATTTTTACAGACAGACAGAGAAGTGTATGCTGCTACAGGACCTGAAATACTGTAAATGCATCGAGGTTATGAACAGCTGCTCTAAGTCCCCGAAAGATTCTCACAGCTGACATTTAGCCTAGAGTCTTTCACACCACTTCAAATGAATGATTGTGTTTTCTTTTTCTCTCCAGTGTCCATATAACGCTATTCTCTAACATCAAATAATTATGAAGTCAGACAGCACATACTTGGTAATCAAAGAATACTGGAACAACTCAAGTGAGAAGGGATTTCTGAAGGTCATCTAAACCAACCTTTTGCTCAAAACAGGGTAAATTTCTAAGTCAGATCACTTTTGACTATTTCTGCTGATGGAGGTTCCACAGCGTCCCTGGACAGCTTGGTTCAGCATTTTATCACTTCCACTGCACATTTTTCCCCCTTTATACCTAGCTGAGTTTCCCTTGCTGCAGTTGTTACCCTTGTCTCTTGTTCTTGTGCTGTGCAGTCCTCTATAAGCCACTATAGTATCTATTAAAAACAGATAGTACTGTGCACTTATCTTAAGTGTTTCTTCTAGAGATTTCCAAGTGTTTACAAATATTAACTAACTAATCACAATCATATCCTTGAGAACATAGATTAAGTATTCACTATTCTGCAAACAGACCAGGTCACAAAGCACATTAAGGCTGGCAAAAGATCCTGGTTTCCTGATCTTTGCCCTTGTTGTAGACAACAGTGCCTCCCCGTTTGGTGCCTAAGTATGACAAAAATACAGCCCACTGGAAAAGGATCCAGCCATCTCTGCTCCCTTCTTGCTGGCTACATGGCTAGAGCTCAAAACACACTGTCAGATCTGGCACTAACACACTGTTAGACATGTTGTTGGTGTCATCAGAAATTGAAATTAATTATGTAGCAAGGGAGGCTGAATTCAAGCTTCTTCTCATATGACCCCTTAAGATACTGCTTCTTTTAAAGGAGTTAAGGACCTGAAGTGGCATTAAATTAAGCCAGACTAAACATCAGCAGTAGGCACTAGTATGTTCAATTTCCTTTGGGATCAGTGATGTGTATTTAATAGAAAGATCCAAATTACCTTTTAAAATGAGAGCTGTAAAGGACACAGATGGAATTCTGTACATACCTGGGCGAAAGGCTGTCTTCATTTTTGTCAAAGCTTCACTACAGTCTGCCAAGAGGTACTTTGCTTTCCTGTGGTAAATCCGCACCACTCCTAGGAGTAAGTGTCCAGAGGTTCGCAGAGCTATTGTAAACTTTGATAATTTAAAAAAAGTTGTTCAGGAGTTAGTATTTTTTTGCAAAAACATTACCATGAAAACATTACACAGTAGTAACAGAGTTCCAGTGATGTATTCCAGTACAGAGGTCTATGAAATTCAACAGGGCTTTGTAGTGATATAGAGGATCATAAACAGAAATGAATTTTCAGAGCCAGAGATTTCCAGTTGCTTCTGTTCCTAAACATTGCCATACCAAAGCGTGAGTCCTGAGCTGATGCTCTTACTTGATCTAAAACATTTCAGCTGGCTGCCAACAAATAGTGTAACACATCCTGAAACAGAAACCAGCTGTATTTGACACTTTGGTTATTTAAGTGAGCAGACACCATACCTATGCTCTTGTTTATGCAAATAAAGGCCATAATTATGCCCTTACTTATGCAAAGCCTTCCCGCACCAAGCACATTCAACATGGTCATACTGATGCTAGACAGGACACTATGTGAGGGAAAGTAGAGTGTATTTAACTAGTACCTCTTGGAAAACACTTCCAAATAATACCACGATCATTTTAACATTATTAATCATGACCCATGCAAAACAGACGATGAAATTCAGGCTACCATATACGAAGCTGGTATTTTCATGGAGAAAATAAATAAAAAAAATCTGCTTGCACCAGCTGAAAGCCTTGGATCTCCTGAGCCATCGATTAGTGCCAGTGCAAAGCGTTCCTCGCTCTTCCCTTGGATGTAATTGCAATGGCGAGGCCAGGGACTGACTCACGGGTACCTCACTGCCTGCATCTGCGCTCGCTGGAGTCATACCTTCTCTGCGATAAGCAGAGGACTTCGGCCTCCAGGACTGTTCATACAGAGACTCTCACAAGCACTACCTATGCTTAATTATATATTTAATGGCTTATAATGGAGGACCTGGAAGAATTCCACTGAAAGTGGAAGTATGGTTACTATCTGTCAAGAATTATTTATTATGAGATCAGCAAATGCGTTCTCCTCAGATGGTCTGTGTGCGATTTCACAGCAGTTTTCTTTAGTCCCTTGACTTCAGTTAAGCAGCTGACTTTTCGATCTTTTTGAGACAATTTCCTCAAATACCAGCATTTCCCAAATTATGTTGAACAATACCCACAGCTGGTACTCAAAAGTCTCCAAAGAAAGACCAATGCTTCCACACCACACCCTACGTATGGGCTCGTGTTGCCTTGTGAATGGCTCAAACCCACGTCCTGTGATCCCTTGGCCAGCGGTGCCCACACATCACTCCCCAGAGCTCTATCAGTGTGAGGAGAAATACATTTGAATATATTGTGGTAACATTTTCTTACGCTGCACGTAAATGTAATGCCACAGATCTCCAGGAGTAAAATAGCAAGTGAAATATTTATATAACTCTCATTTAATGGGGTGGAGATTTTATCCGAGTGAGAACTGAATAAAATCATAGTAGGACTTTACCTCACACTGGTTTTGAAATAGCCGGGCATTTGTTCTACTAAGTCAGTCTCCACCACAGCTATAGTCCGGTTCCCTACAGAAGATGCGCACCTCTAGCCCAGGACTGACCAGAAGACACCTCATTATTTAACAGCGTACCTTCGGCGAGATGATCTTTTCAATGGTAGTCTCTAAATTGCACTCAAATATATGAGCTTTGGTGAGCTTCTTCTCCCAGTGAGCAGCAAGCCATATTTTGGCCAACGGCCCACGCTTGTTGACGAGCAAATGCATGTAGAACATGGTGCTGGGGCTGAGGCTCACAGGCCAACCCTCCTTGGGCCTTCCCCTTCCAACAGGAAAGGGGTCCTGGGGCACAAAGCGGGAAGCGGGATTTAGCAGGACACTTAGGGGACGGAATGACCCAGTTGGGAGCTGAGGGGACAGGGGGGATTTAGCAGGAGCTGAGGGGATCCAGCCGGGCACTGAGGGGATGAGAGGATTTAGCAGGACCCTGAGGGAATGAAGGACCGAGCTGGGCACTGAGGGGACAGGGAGGAGGGATTTGGCAGGACCCTAAGAGGATGGGGGGATTTGGCGGGACCCTGAGAGAACAGGCTGTGAGGGATTTAGTGGGGCCTGAGAAAATGGGGGGATCCCTCCAGGCCCCGAGGGGAGGGAAGGATTTATCGGGACCTGAGGAGACACAGGGGATTTAGTGGGATCTGAGATGGGGGACCCAGGCGGGCACTGAAGCAATGGGGGGAGGGAGGATTTAGTGGGATCTGAGGGGATGGAAAACCCAGCCGGACATTGAGGGGATGAGAGGCTTTAATGGGGACCCTGAGAGGATGGAGGTGGTGAAGGGTTTGGTGGGAGCCTGAGGGGATGGGGCACGGGATTTAGTGAAGCCTGAGAAGATGGGGGGATCCAGGCAGGCCCTGAGGGGACAGGGGGGATTTATGGGGACCTGAGGGGATAGGGTGACACACCTGGGTGCTGAGGGGACAAGGGGGATTTAGTGGGATCTGAGGGGATGGGGGACCCAGTCGGGTGCTGAGGCAATGGAGGAGGGGGGATTTAGCAGGATCCTGAAGGGACGGAGGAACCTGGGGAAACGGAGGGGCCCTGAGGAGATGAGGGGACCCAGCGAGGTGCTGAGGGGATCCGAGGGGGATTTAGCAGGCGCTGAGGGGATGGGGAGGATTTAGCGGGCACTGAGGGGATGGGGGGGATTAGCGGAGCCTCAGGGGATGGGGGGGACCCAGCCGGGCGCTGAGGGAACGGGACGGGGCGGGGGGGGGAAATAGCGGGGCCCGAGGGTCAGTCACCGGGCTCCCCTCAGGCTCGGCGGCGGCGCGCGTCTGGCGGCGGCTCCCTGCGCGCTCCCGCCGCGAGGAGGGGGGAGTGGGGGAAGGTGGGGGCGCGCGGCGGCGGGAGCGCGCGCTGGGCGACGGCCCGCTCCTTCATCCCGTTCCCGGGGCGGGGGGGGGATCCCGGGGTTCCGACCCCTCTCCGGGCGGGTTCCCTGCCCTCCGACCAGCACCTCGGGGTCCGCCGGAGACACCCCATGCTACCTTTGTGGGGGCAGCCATGGGCTCTGGCTTCTGCAGGGACCGGCTGAGCCCGGTGTGTGTGAGGACTCACAAAACGGGTTTGGGTTGGAAAAGGACCCTAAATATCACCTAGTTCCGGCCCCCTGCCCTGGGCAGGGACACCTCCCACCAGAGCAGGTTGCTCAAAGCCCCATCCAGCCTGGCCTTGAACCCCTC
>JAOQGH010000005.1:4696075-4713467 GCA_025769975.1 Gallinago jamesoni
GCTCAGCCCTGCTCACCTCAGTTTAGGATGGAGCTGTGGATGGAGAGCACCTCCCCAGCACTCTCCTCCTCCTGACCTTTTTCGCCCTTGACATTTTAAAAGCCAGCTTGGGGAGGCACCACCTCATCTCTTTCTCTGCAGGTCCTGTGTGGCTCCCGGCACGCTTGATAACGCTGTGTTGGTGAAGGAAATTTGCAGAAGGAGAAAGAAAAAAAGAGTTTCACATCTGATCTCTGCGGGGAGGGGTAACAGTAAAGGTGTCTGCAGCCACCCACCCGTGTCAGCCTCAACCACAGCCACCACCGAGAGGAAAGGGCAGCATGTTTGCACATTTATGTGTCACCACCCAAGCAAAAATTAGTTTGTCAGCCCTCTGTTTCATGCTTTCTGTGCTTGCTTTATATTCAGGCAGAGCACAGCGAGTCTCCTGGTGCTCCTGAGCCACAGCCCAGCGCATCAGCTGTTGCCATATCACAAGGCACCTGTGGTTTTCCCCGTCTCCCCGGCGGCCTGGTGTTAGCTGAAGATAATTAGATCTCAATTATCACCAGGAAAGTTTTGAGCCTCTTCCCAGTGTGGCTCTGCAGCTGGTCTTAGTGGAAGGCAGGGCTCTGTCCCTCCAGCTGCCTTTGGGCAGAGCTGGTACCCTGGACTGGGATGGGGCAGTTTGAGGAGGGAGAGTGGGTTTTGCTATAAAACACCCTTGGAGCGATGCATCCCCAATGGGGACCTGGAGGAGCCCCCCATGAGCCCCGAATCAGGAATCTACTGCTCCTGCAAGGGCACCGAGCTGGCACCCAGCACCATGAGAGAGGGAAATAACCCGTGCCATTCCCAGATGTGCCAGATCCAACCCTCCCCAGTGCTGAGGCTGGTTTCCAGTGCTGGGGTGAAGAGACAGCCCTGCCTGCCTTGCTGGTGGCAGCAGCGCCCGGGGGTAGTTTGCAGGATCAGAAACCCCCCGGGAGCCCAGCACTGAATGTGCATCCTCATGTGCATGGGGAGCAGCGGGGTGCCACATGGGTGGCACACAGGGACAGGCAGTGCCAGGAGGGGAGGCTATGATGTGCCAGGCATCTCTGGTCCTCACAAACCATTGGATCTCCCTGCGGGTGTGGAGCCGGCGTCTGGCTCCCGAATTGCCTGGCTGCTTTTTCCCTGACCTTCGAGTCACCTTGAGCCGTGCCAGCAGCGGGCGTTCGCTCTGCCATGGGCACTGTGAATATTAAGGAGGCAGGAATGAAACCTCACCTCCACAGCAGGGCTGGATGGGGGTCAGCACTGCCAGTGGGCACCGGGCGGCTGCAGCAGCCATGCACACCCCAAAACTGGGCTGTGCTGCACAGGGGTGCGCTGGAGGGGCCCGGAGGGACAGAGATGTGGCCACAGCCCTCCCAGCTTCCTCCTGTTCCTCCTCCTTCCCCCGCTGGCTTGATGCTCCTATTTGCTGTCTCTCTTACCCCCATTTTGGCCCAGCAGCAGAATGTCCCCCTTCCCAGCAGCTCCATCCCACTCCCTCGCCCTGCTCTGTCTCCCAGACTCTCTCCCTCTTTCCCTTCCTCCTCTTTCCATGTCTTTCCAAGCCCCCAGTCTCTCTCCTGCAGCACTCCTGTAGATTCATTGTGAATTTTGGCAGCACTGTCTCTGACCTTGGCTGTCTCCCTCCTCTCTTTGCTCCTGCACTGGCAGCATAAATCTTGCCTGTCTCCATCTCTCCTCCCCTCACTGCCAGCGCCCTGGGGACAGAGTGGCCCTTGCCAATCCCCAGTCCCATGCTCAGCCAGCTTGGGATCAGTCTGGGGAAGGCTTTTGGGGTGCCCACCCCACACCCTCCAGCCCTTCAAAGGCTTGAGACCATCTCCCAGCTCCCCTCCAGCAAAGGCAGTGGGACACAGGGACAGCACAGTGAAAGCAGCGACACGTGCAGGATGTGTCCCTCCATCCCATCCATTGCAGGTGTCCTCCCGAGCATCTCTGCGGTTTTGAGGTGCAGGAACAGCCCCCCTGGGTGGCACAGAACTCTGACCCCATAGCAGAGACCCCATGGACCTGACCGTTGCACTGGCTGCCTGCTCAGGCTTATTCCTGTCTGTGGTTCTGCCTCTGCCCCCCAAAAACCCCCAGCCTCATGGGGGTCCCAGCCTCCGCACCCTAGACATCATCAGCCACAGGGCTTGGATGCTCCGAAACGGAGGGCTTGACCACGGCTCTGCTCAGGAGCAGATCAGCACCATTTCTGTTTTTCCCAGGGAATTTGCCGATGGGAGAGGCAGCAGTTCCCGGCCCCGGTGTGTTTTCCTCCCAGCCCTGCTCCTGCCTGCCTGTCTGTTCGCAGGGATGCGCCTGCCTGCTCCAGCTCCATCTTTTCCTGCTGATTCGGGACAATCTGTGTCCCGTGACCTACTTGTCTCCAAGCATCTCCTGCCTTCCCGTGGAGTGGGTTGGTACTAAAGCCTCTCTAAATGTGGTTAACGTGTCAGGATGCACTTACATTTATTTTTAATTCCGCTTCTTTCTCGGCCCACTTCTGGATGCCTCCCCGGGGGACGCGATGCTGGGAAGCCTCTGTGTTTCAACACAGCCCAATGAGAGGAGATGGGAGCAGCACGCACAACCTCCACTGCAAATTTATAATAAAATCCTGTGTATCCCTGCCTTTGACACAGCAGGAGGTGGTGGGAGACCCCCAGCCCAGCCCCCAGCTCTGCTGCACGGGTTGGTCCCTTTTTGGGTAGCGCCACACGAGCCACGATGCAGGTCAGCATCAGTCATAATGTGAACGCATCGCAGCGGGGGAACACGGGGAACCTGCAAACCCATTTTGCCGAGCTAAACAAATAATTAAAATAATTAAAATAGACAGAAAGCTTCCCACGGCACCTTGGAGGAAAGTTTAAAAAAAAAAAAAAAAGTAAGAAAATGGCTAAAACTATGCCGAGGTTAATTTTTAATAGAAACTTTAGAGTCTAATGAGGGGGATGTCCAAGGAAGGATAATGTTGTCACCCATCATTAACCTGCTGAGCAGCAGTGGCACAAGCCAAGCTGGCCCTGCCGGGACCCTGCCAGCACCATGCCTGGGTGGTGCTGAGCCTGCCCAGTCATCAGCCTGGCTCCCTCTGAAAATGCAAATGCACCTCTTTATTTGTGCTTGCACACACACCCCCTTAAACTCTCTGAACCTTTTTGATCAGTTTTAGCTGCATTTGACAACGACTTCAGAGAAAGTCCCTGCCTGTCTCATGGAATGGGTGGTAGGAGATGCTCATCTGCTGTCCCCCACACAGGAAAATGTCCTGGCCCCATGGAGACCAGTGTGGCTGCAGAAGGACTTTTTTTTTTTTTTGGGGGGGGAGGGATGGGACAGGGTCACAGGGCAGGGGGGGAGCTCAGGGCACCAGCCACCCATCCCTGCAGCCGCTGCGAGCTCACCCAGCGCCGGCAATCGGCGCATCATCTGGCACGATCACGGATGAGCTTGTGAAGATGCTGGAGGCATGCGAATGTGCTGAAGGGAATGTCAACGTGAGGGACAAATCTTCCCGGCAGCTTTCAGCAGCCCACCCGCTATCGCTCAGGATTTACGTCCACAACCCCATCTCCAGGCATCGCTCCAAACGCGGAAATAGCACACGTCTCATTAACAAACGAGCTAAAGGCGTGCTGCTGCCAGCAGGTCACTGCTGGGGCTCAGGCCCGCGTCCAGTTTTAGGTCAGCGAGGAGCGGAGCGCGGGCACTAACACAAGTGCTTGGTGGAAAATGGAATAAATAGCGCCACAAGGGTGCGGGGTGTGTGGGGGCTCCGTGCTGTGGGACTGCGGTGGGACCGTGGTGGGACTGTGGGAACCAGTGCGGTCGGGGGAATGGTAATGGGAAATGTTCCGGGCAGCAAGCACTGCCATGGGCTCTTCTGTCCCAGGCTGGAGCATCTCCCGTCTGGCCCAAACCCAGGTCAAGCCCTGAATGTTTCCCTGGGGATTTGGGGGCAAGGCTTGGCACTTTTAGGGCTCTAGGTGGGCAGTCAGCCGGGCTGGAGCTCTCCCTGCTGCCTTCAGGGCTGGGGGGGTTCATTCCCTGTGTCCCCAGCCCAGCTCCCCGATGGGGACAGCCGGTGTTGGGGTGCCCAGCGACCTGGGCATGACCCATGCTGTCCCCTCTGCAAAACCCACCACGCTGCTCCATCCTTTCCACCCGTGCCCCTTCCCGCAGAGCTCCCCCCGGGGAGGGTCCCGGTGCTCCCGGGGGATGCACGGAGGGGTCCCTGTTGCTGGTGGGGCGTGCACAGACGGTGCCGGTGTGCAACCGGGAGTGTGTGCCCCCCGGGGCAGTCCGGTGTGTGTGTGTGTGTACGTGTGTGTACGTGTGTGCGCGGCGGCGGTGTGCGCCCGCGGGGCCGGCGGCTCGGGGCACCCACCGCCCGCCCCTCCCGCCGCCGCTTCACCGGTACCGGCACCGGCACCGGCCCGGGGAGCCGGGGACTCGGCGGCGGGTAGGCAGCCCGGCGCCATACGGGCACCGGCAGGGCGGGCAGACCGAGGAGGGACCCGGAGAAGCGGGAGAAGAAGCCGGTGTGGAGACCGGGGGAAGCGGGAGGGGAGCGGCTGGGTGCGGGGAACGGGGAGGCGGGGTGCGCTCCGGGGGTGACCGGGGGGAGAAAGCAGGTCCGGGAGGGGCTGCCGAGCAGGGTTATAGGGACACGGGTCCCCACGGGGGGGTTAAACCGAATCGGGGAGGTGGGTCGCTCGGTGGGAGCCCGATTCGGCGAGGGGAGAGCCGGGAGAGGGGAGGGTCAGCCCGGTGCGGGGAGGGGGAGACAGGTGAGCCCGGTGCGGGGAGGCAGGTGCCGGGTCTAGGGAAGGGGGGCAGCCCGGTTCGGGGACCTGGCTCAGCGGAGGGGGGAACAGCCCGGGGCAGGAGACACAGCTCCGGTTCGGGTAAGCGGGATCCCGAGCGGAGGAACAACCCGGTTCGGCGACCTGGGGGTGGGCTTGGCATCCCGGTGCGGGGGGTCGGGTCCGTGGAGGGGGAGTATCCCGGTCCGGGGGGGTCGGATCCAAGGGGAGGGGAACATCCCGGTGCGGGGGTCGGATCCAAGGGGAGGGGAGCATCCCGGTGCGGGGGTCGGATCTAAGGGAAGGGGGAGCATCCCGATGCGGGAGGTCAGATCCAAGGGGAGGGGAGCATCCCGGTGCGGGTCGGCCGCTCACCTCTGGCCGTGCAGGGCGGCGGCGGCGGCTCCATGGCGTCCCCGCGGGCGGCGGAGCTGCGGAGCCCGGACGAGGCGGCGGCGGCGGCGGAGGGCGGGGGCGGCCCGGCGGGTCCCGGAGCGGGTCCGGGGCTGGCGCTGGCGCTGGGCTGTGCCCTGAGCGGGGCGGCACTGGTGGTGCTGGCGGGGGCCGTGCCGCGGGCGGCGCGTCCCGACCCGGCGGTACCGGCGCGGCAGATGGAGAGGCTGGAGGCGCGGGCGGCTCGGCTCCGCGCCCGCCTCGACCGCTGCACCGTAGCCGGCTTGGCCTTGCTGGCCCTGGGAGGGCTACTGCTCGCAGCCCTTCTGCTAGCCGCCGCCGCCGCCCGTCGCCGCGCCCGGGCCGCCCGCCGCACCGGCGGCACCTACGGCTCGGTGAGGCTGCGGATGCGGAGGGTGTCGACCGAGGGGACGCGGGCGCTGCTGGAGACTCAGATCAGCCCCCCGGCCCAGCCCCCCGAGGCGCCGGGCTCCTAGCCCCGCATGCCTCGGGGACTCCGTGCTGCCCTGGGGACCCCTCACCGCCGGCAGAAGTGGGGCTCCCCTTGCTGCACCCCGACACCGATGCCATCCGGTGAGGCTTTGCCCGCCGTGCCCGCCTGGCAGCCTTTGGCCACCTTCCTCGCTTCTCCAGCCCTTTCTTGGAGAAGGGGTCCATCCAGCAGCACCGGAGCGATGCGGCTTTGGGATGTCCCCCTGGACTGCACAGGCTCTGCTGGGCTGTTTCCCACCGGCAGCACCGGGGTAACGCAGCCTTCGGACACCCCCTTCGCCTCCCCGGCTCCTTCCTGGATGGGGTTCTGCCCACCAGCATCATGGCAACAGCTCCTTCGAGAGACCATGGGATTTCCATGCCATGGCCTGTTGCAACCTGGGCTGGACATGAGGCTGAGCCCCCCACTGCAGCCAGCTCCTTCCCGGCCGCTGGGGTGGCTGCTCCTCTTTGGGATGGAGCTTCTCATTTTCTGCCATCAGTGACCTTTTTTAGCAATAGTTTCACGTAAAACTCTGTGGTGTAGAGTTGGTGCTTGCACCTCTCCGGGCAGAAGAGGAGGAGACAGCAACCATGACCACCATCTGTGCGGCGGGGTCCAGCACCCCACCAACCCCCACCTCACCAGCCCTTGCACCCCACCAGCCCCATTCTGGAGAGCGGGATGAAGGCTGGGACACACGCCCACACCGTGCCGAGCATCCCGCTCCCACCAGCAGCCCTGGAACGGCCTCCTCAAAAATCATGGTGCTCTGTCCGGAGGAAAGAGGACGATTCCCACCCCCTTGGAATGATGTGGTTGTTTCTGTTCCCGTGTCAGACAGGCAGCCCTGCCCGCCGGGGTGCCCGCGCGTGAGCCTTTGTGCCGATCGCGAGGGCCATTGTCTGCGGCGTGAAGGTAAAATTGCATCTCGGGAATTAAACATGAAGCATCATTAAAGCACAACGTTCTGTGGAAAGAAAAGTCGGTATGAGCAGGCTGCTGAGAGAGGGGAAATAATTATCCCATAGGAAAATGCAGACACACAAAAGGTGGTGTTTGTCATCAGCTGCCACCAGTTTTTAATCCATTCCATAAACTACTCACCTCTAATCTCTCCAGACAGCCTGACACAAGAGGAAAGGCATTTTTACACACAATGCAACTGCCTGGGGCAGGTTTTATTTCAGGGATTCCAGTGTCCCCCTTGTATGCTGGGAGCAGTATCCTCCACCCAGCATTTTCTAACACTTTGCAGCCAATTCCTCCTGTTGCTGTGAAGGGCCATGTGTCCCTCCCTCCATCACCACGTCACCCGTCCACGCTCCATATTTATTGTAGGGTCCTGAGAAACAACCTTGAATGGCCTCATGCCCGCAGCCCTGGCACCAGCCCGTGCTTTGGGTGAAATGGGTGGCTGTGCTCTGCTGTCCCCCAAAACAGGCATCCCCTCTCCCCGTGGCCCTGGGGTGAGCGGTCACAAGCAGGGGGATGGGCGCTGGGAGGCAGGGGTGACGCTATACCCAGCGATGAGGGGAGGGTCCTGCCAAGGGGGGCACTGAGGGCAGCTCAGCGGGCAGCAGACACCAGCCCTGTCCCTACTGCCTTCCTGCAAAGCCAAGGACAGTGGCAGCTGCCTCGTGCTTTGCACGGCTGCCCCCCAGGCAGGTCACCCCGACACCACGGGGATGGGCAGGATGGTCACAGGGAGAGGGGCTGGGCAGTGCATGAGGCTGGCTCCCCTCTGGCAATGCCACCATATCGGGCCATGGAGTATGGTGTAAGGTGAGCAGTGCGTCCTCGTCACCTCACTCAGCAGAGAGGTCTCCAGTCCACCAGCTCCGGGGCTTTGGGGCTGCCCCTGCTTGTGCAAGGGGTGAGCAAAGAGGGGACAGCCCAGCACACCTTTTCCACTCCCGTATAATGGGAGCTGCTTTGCTTTCCCGTCTGTGCACTACACACTAGTTCCTCCCTCATGCTGTACACGGGACACGTGGGATCCCAGGGATGGAGCATCGTCTGTGGGGTAATTAGCAGCGCTGGGGGGCTCTGCCTTTGGGAGCATGTGGGGGCAGGTGCCGCTGGGATGGGCGGGCTGGCAGATGGCCTGAAGGACTCTCCGGGGATCTCAAGCCATTACCAATAATCCAGGATCTTTCTTCAAACGTGACATGGAAGCACCTCGCCTGTGCTGCGGGAGGAGGGAGGGCTGTGCCCGTGCCAGGACCGCACACACCAGCCCCAGCCGCTCTTCACGGCCTCCCCATAAAATTAACTGGAGGTGCGTGGCTTGATGTGCTCCCTTGCATGGTAATGCTCTCCATCACCTACATTAGCAGCAGCTGTGCCAGGCTGGGGACACGCAGATGGGAACCTGGACTGTCCCTCCTGCTGGCCAGAGACCCAGCCCTTGCAGCCGCCAGGCTCGGCAAGGTACGAGCCCCACAGCAGTGACAGTTGCCCCCCAGCCATGCTCAGGGGATGGGGTCTGCCTGGCCACAAGCCCTGCGGATGGAGAGAAGAATGAGCTCGGGATCGCTGGTCCCCAGGAGCCACCTCTGCCACGCTCTGGGCAACTCCACAGCTGCCCTTTGGTGAGAGCTGAGCCAGCCACAGGAATGATCTCCTGCCCTCCCAGAGAGGAGGATCCTCACCTCCTTTTACCCATCCTCTCAGCACATCCCCAGGAGCCCCCGGGCTCAGGGACAGGCCTGCAGCGAGCACGGCTCAGTGCCGGGCACTTGCCCTTTTTGAAACCCCTCTCCTTTCCCACCTGCTCCCCCAGCTGCACCGCACGACGGACCCGCTGGGGCTGAGTGCTGCAGACAAAAGATTGTTTATCAGGTCCCGCCGCAGCCTCTCCCGGCGCTGGCTTGCTTTAATTAGCCCCATCAAAGCCGGCTGCGTCTCTCCCTCCTGAAAGGTTGCAGAACATGATTAATTCAGGCGCAGAAAGCAGCCGCCTCCTGCAGAGAGGGGCCCCTCTGATAAGGCCAAAGCTGCTTCCTCTCCCCACGGCACCCTGCGTCTCTCAACCCCACGTAGCGAGGTTGGGGGCTCTTTTCTCCTGGGGCAAAGCTGTGGATGAGCCCAGGCTGCCCCAGGAGCCTGAGGGGACAAGCAGGAGTGAAGGCCTCACCGAGCTTTGGGTCTCTCTTCCCATCCCACCCATGCTCCAAGCGCGGCTGCTCCCTGCTCCGGTCACTGCATCGCCTGCTTCTGCGGGTCTGCAGGTGGGACCGGCCAAACCAAAAGCCCCAGGAACATGCAGCAGGGATGTCACCTCCCCACAGGGTCCAGGCTCATATCAGCTCTTGCCAAGACAGGTTTCCACACAATAGCCCTGGGGAGATGCAGGGGATGCCCCAGTTGCCCCCAGTGCTGCATTTCCATGGCCAGTCCTACCCCCTCTCACCTCCGCGCAGCCCCGCGTTGCACATGCCATAACTCAGCTTTATTAGGCTGCGTTTGTAGGCAAAAGGGTTTTAAAAGGAAAAAGCCTTTGGGGAAAAGATAGACGGGGGGGATCACTTCCCCCTTTTTATTTATGCCAGCACGGCTGCACGCAGCGTACCGACAGCATTCAATACCCCGGAGAGCCAATTACCGCAAGGAGCGCAGCCGGAGCCAAGGCTGGGCTGTTCTCCACTTAATTTTCTTAATACAGTCACATCGCCTCAGAAAAGCTCTGCTGCTCAGGGGAAGGTACAAAGCGTGGTTCCCAGCGTGAATCCTCTCCCATCAAGGGAGCCCAAGGGTACATCTTTGGGGCTTCCCTTCTCATGGTGGGGAGGAAGGGGCTGCGGCTGGGGAGCAGGGGCGGGGGGCACCCCCAGCAAGCACCGACACCAATGCTGTTGTCAGGTTTTTATTTCAATCTCATGAACATCCTTCCAAGAAATCAAACCATGAGAAGAAAGCAATAGCGTGAATCCCTGACGAGACAGCCCAAAAATTAACTGACCGGGGGGGGGGAAATTGTGGGGAAAGGGGAAGGGGTTTCCAGAAAGCTCAGGAGGCTGAACCACACAGATCTCACCCATCCCCCCCAAGCCGTCTGGCAGAGTTTAGCCAGGAAAAGCCTCACCAGCCTTGTGCAACAGGACTGATGGTAGGGAAACATGTTCCTATAAACCCCTTCTGCAAAGCAAATCCCAAAGCCGAGCAAGTCCCCCACACACACAGCCCCAGGAGGGTCCCAGCTTGGTGCCAGGCTCAGCTCTGCCATGCCTGGAGAGCCAACGCTGGACTGGGCACGTCACCTGGGCACCGAGCATCCTCCCTCCTACCCCAGCCCCACGCAGTGCCCAGTGGGCAGCCCTCGTACTGCCAGCAGGGCTTTGTGTGCACCCCAGGAATGAAAAACCACAGCTGAAGGGAAGAGAGTGGACAAGGCAGGGTCAGGAATTCAATATATGTCCCTTCTCATGCATGTTAAAGGTGTTGCTGGTCTTGAAAGCCAATGGGTACAGCCTTGTGAAAGCCGACTTTGGCTACTGCCAGGGGGTCTGCCCATAGAGACCCCATGGGATGGGCCTTCTAGCCCTTTGCACTGATCGACCCTTTGCTTGAATAAACAGCAAGAGAGAAACCATCTCTGCAAAGGGAACCTGCCCTGGCTGCTGCCTCCAGCCAGGCAGCTGCAGCTCCCCAGCACAGGAGTGGCAAGAAGCCAGTTCCCTCCTCAGCACCGACCGCTCGTGTAACCCCAGCAGCGAAAGCGGTGCCACCCCGGAGAAGCAAAGGACACCCCACAGCACCTGGGCTGTTCTCAGAGCACCAGGATGCACCCCATGCTGCCACCTCACACGGGGCAAGACCACTTCAGCTGGGTGCAAATGGCCAGGCACCCTCAGAGGAGCACAGAAAGAAATGGACCTACTGCCTCCTCCTCTGTTCTGCACACAGGGAAGCCTTTATAGCTGGTCTGACATAGGAAGGTGGCCCCGAGTGGGGAGAAGAAAAACGCTGCTGAAAAGATCAAAGTCCACCGAATGGGGAGCAAAGAGGGGAAAGTGTCCCTGCTTCCCAGGAGACTGCTGTGGCCGCAGCTGGAAGAAGCCATGTGGTGACTCCTCACATGAACATGTCATCATAGCCTGGAGGGGGAAGGTGGTCAGGATCTGGCCTGGAAAGAAATTCAGAGTGGAGTCAAAACCAGGACCAAGAGCTCAATTTCGCAGCAACAGGGATGAGCCAGGAGACCCAGGGGCAGCCCAGAGAGCAGGCTGGGGATTTCAGGCACGACCAAATACCTACCCAGGTCTACCACCCCCTAATGGGCCAAAGGGGTCGAATCTGGCGCCTGGTGGAACTGCTCCTGGGGGAAGCCGGCCTGGGATGCCCGACGATGGGTCAATGCCGGGCCGTGGGAAACCAGACCGGAGAGGATCCATGATCATTCCCCCACTCCGACCCCTGGGGAGAGGAAAGGCAGAGAAGGAGATGAGATTGGCACTGGTGAGAGAGGAGCAAAGCGTGTCCCTGTGCCAGACCTCTGCTGCAGGAACGCTGAGAATGGAAATGTGGGGTTAAGTGGTCACATAGTACATGGGATGGAGAGCACCCCTAACCCACCACAATCTAACCCTTGGCAGTCAGAGAGCCCAGAGCCAATGCTAAAGCAGACACTCAGAGCAGCAGAGGGGCAGCTTCCTTCTTCCCCTGGTTCCTGCAAGGAGCTTTTTAGGGCGTCAGCAATGGCTGGTAAATCCCGGTGAGCTGCTGACTGTCCCTGAAGGAAGCGCTGGACCCGCTGGCCCTTGCTGATGGCTTGTAGTCCCATCCCTGCTCTCTGCTCTCCCGGGCGAGCAGCACGTCATGCCCTGCGCAGTGTTGCAAGAGCTCACGGACCCGGCCTTTCCAAAGAGCTGCCTGGAAGTCATTTGCTGACCACGGCGGCTCCTCGGAGCTGCCCCACGCTGTGAGTGCCATTCCTCATGGTCGGCTTTGTGCAAACTCGGCTGGAGCCTCTGGACACCGCTGCCATCATACAAGTCATTAACAACGGCGCTAATGAGTTCCATTACGCCAGGCCAGCTGCCCAAAGTGCCCCGGGACAGCCAGGCCCCACGAGCATATGCCTGGGAGTCTGGGTCTCCAGCCCCAGCACTGGCAGGTGTCAACACTGAAATATGCTTCCATTTACACTGTTTTTTTGTCATTTACAGAGAAACGTCTGATGAAGGACTGGAGGTAGCGAGAGAAACAGGGCCCCTTCCCGCAACAGAACCCCCTCTCCTTGTGCTACCAAGTTTCCTTCCAGTCACCCAGGCTCCAGGCCTCCCCTTCCAGTCAGGCAGGACATTTTTAGCTGGCCCTTTTCTAGCCAAACCCATGGAGAACTAAGTCTTGCAAGAGGGGAAAAAATGCAATCCTCACAGGAGAGTGGTTCCAAAGAAGATTCCCCTGGGCCACAGGATGCTCTGCAACGACTCCAAGAGCTGTTTTTTGTCAGGCTATGTGCTTTTAACTAGAATGCAAAATGACAGGTTCTCCTTGCCCAACCAAACCAAAGACGCAGAGATGTATCTGTGAAGATCAGTCCCCCAGACAAGCCCTGCTTCTAACCCAGGCTTTCTCTCAAGTGCTTCAGACAGCCAGGAGGCTCACAACTGGGACTCAAGAATCTGTGGACTCGGCTTTAAGCCTCCCCTTCTCCAGACTGCCAGGCTGTAGACACAGCAGCTGGTAACATTTTAAATTAGAGGCTTACATTCACTTAACGACGTATTCAGCTTTGATTTACTGAAGGAATTACTGCATGTTAAATGAATACAAGCTGATTATTAAACAGACGCAGATTGCAACCTATCATCTATGCAAGAGACGGGATCTTATTACGATATTAGAACCATATTGAGGTTTAGCAACTGTCAATTGGTCCCTTGCAATTTCCACTGAGCAACTGTCCCATTGCCATCCGTGCTTAGAGACACTTTGCTGGATGCCTGAGCCAGAGAAGGTCCCCAGCCACCTCCACACATCCCAAGGGCAGAGCAGGGGATGCTCCCTGAGCATAAAAAGCACAACCTCTCCCAGCCATACTCACCCAAGAGGGTCCAGATCTTCCCCACCAACAGCGAAGGGACTCAAGGGGGAAGGCCTAAAACACAGAAGACAGAGAAAGGTTCAGTGAAGGGCAGACTGGTTGCATGGAGCGAGCAGGAGCGATGAAGCAGGCAGGGCAGTGCAGCCAGCTGTGCTCGTGGGTGCTCTCCCACAGCAAGCCCTGCAACACCCAAAGGGCCCTGGGACCTGCAGGACTGGCGTTGGGAGTCACCCCATGCCCAGGACGCGGTATATCCCTGATCCAGGGTGTGGCTGGATGTGGGCACCGGTGTGCGTGGCAGGCTTGCAGGAAGCTTGCTGAGATGAAGGGGTCCCTGCTGTTCCCACTGCCCCAGGCTGGAGCTGTCTGTGGACTCTGGGAGTTTCCATGCCAGGGGCTCCCTGAGCGGTGTCAGGCGAGGCCAGTCTCTCCAGTATGCCCCAGCTGGAGACACAATGACAGTCCTATTCCAGGAGTGCGAGGACAGTGGGGTGGTGAGCCTGCAGCCAGCTGTCACATCTCCTTGCCAATAATATGTGCCAATAACATGGTTTCAGAGCCATGCCCAGCTCCAGCCTGTCTGCCCAGGCCTCCCTGAGGAGCATCGCGCACCCTGAGCACCAGCAGACAGCAGTGGGGTTAAAAAAGCAAGAGGTGACACGCAAGGCAGAAGCCACGGCCAGTCCTCAAGAGAAGGCAGAGCCACCACAGTCTCTCTGACTTCCAGCCAGAGAGCATTCCAGCTTGTGGGAGGAGAGAGAAGAGAGCCCGTCTGCCATGTACAAGGGATGAGTGAGCACAAAGGGGCCAGGGAGGGATGGTGAAGTGGGTGCCATGTGTCCCCTCTCCTCTGCTTTGCCAGCAAAAGGTTTCAAATGGAAAGCTGGGTCAGTAGAGCAAAGAAAAGAGGTCTTTGTTCCCTCCCGCCAAGCCTGCACCTCCTGGGCTGGCCCCAAACCCTGGCTGGGTGCACTGTCCTGGGAGGGCAGCTCTACTGGCCACAGCAGGCAGGAGGCTTAGAGGCAGCCGCAGCTCTGTGCCAAGCAAAGGCAGAGCTCTGTGCCCACCACATGTCCTCTCCTCTCTGCCCTGAGCACAGACCCTACAGCTCTGATGGAGCCCACAATTTGATCTGACACCCAGCACTCTGGTATCCCTCCCGGAGGCTGCTGGCCCCACTCCCTGCTCTGCCAGCCCTGGAGCCCTGATGGTCCTTCAGCCAGCACAGAGCAGGGTCTTCCTCTTTCCAACTTTCACATTCCCCTCAGCCCTGCATGCTGCCCTCTCCCTCCTGGGTCAGCAGGTCTCCAGCTGCACCCCCAGGCAATGCCAAAGGAGGGTCAGACCAACATACAGCTCCAGAACAGGCCATCTTAACAGGCACCACAGCAGGCAACTTAAATCAAACCCAAGTATGCGGTCAACAAGACTGAGACTGGCTGGGAAGAATCTGAATCCCCTTCAGTCCCCATCCTACATGTGTGAGACTGGGCCCAGAGGTAAAGTTTGGAGAGCAGTGCCATGACCACATCCCTTCTAACGAAGGACCATCAGCAGCCATCCATTTTTTACTCACCAGGATGGTGCTCTTGCACCTGGTGGCTGCCGAGGAGGGACCCTGAGGGGGTCGTAATCCCGGTGCAAGTCAGTATCCTTCTCAGCCTCTGGCTCCTTTTCGGCCTTTTTGCCACTGAGGGGAGCGATGATGCCTGAAGCAATCCTTGTCCTCAGCTCCTCGGTGTTCTTGTACACCCTGCAGGAAGGAGAGGTGAGGTGGTGGGCTGTGGAGACCACCGCACCTTGGTGTGAGGTGCTGGACAGGCTGCAAGAGGGGTGGTGAGGGGATGGACGAACCCAAAGCATCCCTGGCACAAAATGTGTCCCCAGTTGGCAGCTGGGGGGACAGGAGGTGGACAGAGGGGATGGGAAAGGGTAACGGCACTCAGTGGCATCAAACCCCTGACCTTGTCTGAGGGCAGAGGTGCCACTTAACCCATGGAAATCCCTTGTGCTGTGGCCACAGCGCAACCAGTTTGCAATGGAGGAAATCACAGCACGTGGCACTGGTCTTTAGCAAGGCCACAGGTTGTCCAGTCCATGGTCAAAGCTGTAACACCACTGGGCAGCATCCACCCAGCACAGACAAGCTGGCAGTGCTCTGGAAATAAAAGTGCTGAGCTGCCCCAGCCCATTCCCGGGGGGGATGGCTCTCTCCTGGGCTCCGACCCACAGTCCCACTATCCCTTAAATCTCTCTCGCCTGCCAACAGTGCAGAGAAATGCAGGGGGAGGGAGTTCTGGCTGCATTTCAGGGCGGGCTGGCTGGCTGCCCCCAGGGTTTCTACTAGGGAATAAAGTCCCCCAAGCTCCTTCTAACCTGGTCTCTGCTCCCCTGCCCTATGCTAGTGGGACATTTTCTCCCATAGAAAATGCCAGGAAACTGAGATTACTTGTGGAAATCATCCAGGTGCTCCGGGTTGATGTAGTCGGCCACTGCCAAGGTCACATCTGCCACCTTCTGAGAGCTGCGATCCTGGCAAAAGGCAGGTGAAACACAGAGTGAACAGCCTGGCAGAGCAGGGAACAAAGGAAGGAGCCTGGAGGCTTGGGACACAAGGAATGGGATCATCTCTCCCTGTACTGTGCCCGAATCCCCAGGAGCAAGCAAACCCCACTGTACAGTGAGGCTCTCCCTGCTCACTCCCCCAATCCAGGCTGCAACAGGTGAGAGACTGAGCAAAAACACTCTGGGCAGGTGCTTGCAGGGAACAGGAGAAGAGATCGGCAGATAAACAAAAATTTCAGAAATGGGCCCTGCTGTTCTTTGCACATTTTGGGAAACAGAAGCCGCTGCACCTGAAAGACCCCAAACGCACAGGGACCAGCCTGGGTGCTCACCATGACATTGAGGATCATGCTGTCTTCTACCATGATGGCCTTCAGCAGCAGCTCATGGGCATCGTCTGTGGACTTGTAGCGCAACGTATACACCTCTTTGTTGGCCTCCCAGCCACTGGGCAGCAGCTCCGACTTCCTTTCATCAGGACATGGCTACAAGAGGACAGATGTGCTGCTGAGACCCTGCACAGGAGCCCAGCAAGCCACAGAGTACTTGTCTGCACAGAAACCCAGGAAGGGACCTAGATCTCTGGGAGTAGATCTAGGTCTCCTATTGAGGATCTCTTAGTGCCTTACATGTTTCAATTGCAGGAGAAGGGAGTTATTTTCTACGGGCAGGCCCTGCCTCCCTGTCAGTCTCATACAGGATCCCTGCACTGGAACAGGAGGGACACAACAACCCTTTGCTGAGCAGCAGGAGGCAACAAAGATTCAGACTGGGGGATGATGCTCTTCCCTGCCTGGCACCTCTTGGCTCCCCAGCACAGGACAGAGCTGTCTGGGGTGAGGGGGAAGGCTGCTGTCCTGTTTGTCTCAGCCCCACAGGGCTGCTGCTGGAGAGGGCTGTCCCACACTGTCCCCTCTAGTACTGGGAGGTTGCTCTGCCAAGGCTGTGCCCTGCACTCCCATTATTGACCCCCAGCACTGCATCAGACATCCTCCCAACACTGCACCAGGCTCCCAACCCACCAGATCCCCCACCCTTCGCGCTGGCTCCCGCACCGCACTACCTCCCTCCCCATTATCACACGAGAGTCCCCACCACAGGGACTTCCTTGGCACCACGCTCCCCCCCAGCACTGCACTGGACACCCACCTTTTGGTAAGGAGTTCCCCTCCCCAGCACCACAATGGACCCCTTTTCTGCTATCGCACTGACTCCCTCTGCCAGCACTAGGTCTCCCGCAGCCCCCACCACCAAAGCCCCCTGCTGCGGACCCCCCTCCAGCAGCACTGAGACCCCTCAGACCCCGCACAGGCCCAGGTGCCCCCGACATCCCTGGCGCCTTACGGCTCCCGCCCCCCGGGCAGCGGGCGCCGGGCTCGGCCGAGCGGCGGCGGCGAGCGGCGCTAGGAAAGGCCGGGGCTTGTCCGCGGCCTACACGGCCTCTGCGACAGAGGAGCCCGGCGGCGCCCGGGCCCGGCTCGTACCTGGTCGCCAACGCCGAGGCAGCGGTAGCCATGCCGGACCAGCTCCCAGTGGACGCCGCAGATCAGCGCGTCCTGCGGGCGGGAGATGGCGGCCCGGGCCAAGGCGTAGAGCGGCTCCAGCCCCGCCATGGCCGTGCAGCACCGAGCAGGCGCGGCCTGGCCGGGCCGGGCCTCTGGAGGAGCCGCCCCGGGAAAAGTCCCCGAGGCCGGGCCGGGCCCGCGTCGGGAAGCGGAGCGCCGCACCGGTCAGGCCGGGGCGGGAACGGGCCGTCCCTCACTAGAGGGCCCCCGATCCCCGCGCAGAGACCGGGACCGCCTCCCCCGAGGGTCCGGTGGGGGGCTCCGGCCGCCGCGGGGGGTTTGCTGGGGAGGGTGGCTGGGTTCATCTCCGGAGGAATTTCATGTTTATTCTCACAGCGGGAGGGACCGGCCGCGCCGAGGGGTCCCTGCCCACCGACACCGTGCAGCAGCCTGCGGGCCGGGGTCTGCCCGACCCTTCCTTCTCCTTCTCCTTCTCCTTCTCCTTCTCCTTCTCCTTCTCCTTCTCCTTCTCCTTCTCCTTCTTCTCCTTCTC
>JAOQGH010000005.1:4713559-4729621 GCA_025769975.1 Gallinago jamesoni
TCTCCTTCTCCTTCTCCTTCTCCTTCTCCTTCTCCTTCTCCTTCTCCTTCTCCTTCTCCTTCTCCCTCTCCCTCTCCCTCTCCCTCTCCTTCTCCTTCCCCGTCCCTTTCCCCTTCCCCATCCTCTTCCCTTTTCCCCTGCCCTTCTCCTTCCCTGTCCCCTTCCCTATCCATCCTCTTCCCCTTCCCCATCCTTTCTGCTTCTCCATCTCCTTCCCCATCCCCTTTCCCATTCTCTTCCCCTTCCCTATCCTCTTCCCCACCCCCTGCCCCTGGTTCTTCCTCGAGACTTGTTTGAAAAGCATTAAGCTCTGCGTTCTCTGCCATAGCAAGCCTTTTCTCTGGGACCAAAGGGACCAGAGCACCGAACAGCCATCAGCAGGGTTATTTCATTCCTTCCACATCTCCTTTTCTCAGTATTTGTAACACCTAAATTCTGTTAAAGTTGTCACTGAAAAGTATTGTAGGGACTTTTTTTCCTGCCAGTGTCTTCAATGTGGCTGGCAGGAGGCTGTGCCTCGGGGTGAAGCAGCCCTATTGCCGGGGAACGCCATTGTCTGCTGCTTTCCCAACCCAAGCTCCAGCTCCTTGGGGATGCTCATCTTGACTTCATTATGCGTCAATTAATTAACTCGCACTGTCCGCTCTTTCCATTTCCCCCTCAAAAAGTCACTGAGGCTGAACAATTGACCGCAGACCGGTGGTTCTGCCCTTCGCACGAATCATCGCCGCGCTGGCCGGGAACCCGCCGCACCTCTCGCCGTTCCCCCCGCCAGTCCCGGCTCCGTGGAAGATGGCCACGGCTTGAAAACCGAGTGAGCCACACCAGCTGTGCCGGACTCAGCAGCAAAGCTGCTGCTGATTTTCCACGGGGCCGGGATTTCAGCGCGGGACCCTCGCGAGGGAGGCATCGGATGGGGATGTGATGAGAACAGCAGGAAATGCCTCAGCCGGAGCTTTTCCAGCGCTGGGCTTGTGATTCACAGCAGCAGGCAGCGTTTCCGCCCCACGGCTCGATCCCGGCGGGCAGCAGCCGCGGTTGCAGGCTTTGACGGCATCCACATTTCACTTTCCCGGCACAGCCCGTCCCTGGGTGGATGAGCCGGGTACCGGTAGCTTCGTTCAAATGCCCTCTCCTGAGGCAGAATTTGAAATCTTGAGTCTCCCTCCAGAAATCCAATCCTAAATCCTCTATCCCAGCACCGCTAATGGGCTGCCCGCCCTGCCTGTGGACCTGCTGCAGGTGCAGGAGCGTGTGGGTGTTTGGGATAGGGGAAGGCAGGAGCTATCCCAAACCTGGGGGTGCCCTCGGTGGGGTGAGAGCAGCAGGAATTGCACAAAGGCCGTGCCGAACGCTTACTGGGCTTTTGTTTTACCATCCAACTTGTTGCCATCCCTGTTCACCCACTGCCTGCTGCCCACCCTCTCACCCATTGCTGCACGCTCCTGTCCAGCCATTGACTTGTCCTCCGTGTCCATCCTTAATTTTATTTATTTATTTGTTTGTTTATTTATTTATTTATTATTTTATTAATTTATATCCTTAATTTATTTTCCTTTCCCCGTGTTGTGCTGGCTGCCCCGGACCACCCACAAGGGGTGACTTTTGGTGCTAAGACCCCCTCCCCCCACTCTGGCCCAAGCCAGCCCCTCCATGGCCATCCAAAGCTGGATGCCTCCATGTGTCCCCTCTCCACAGGACCCTCCTCAGAGCTGGGCCCCCACCCTACCTGAGCCCACAGCCCCTGGGGTCGGTGGCCACTACATCAAAGCTGCCTTTCCAGCGCCCGGCTCCCTGTCGCCTCCTTCCTTGGCTCCAGCGCCTCGCTCGTCCTGTGGCTCGTTGATGATGAAAACCACTGGCCACATGAAAGCGGCTCCCCCCTAACGCGAGTTAGGGGCCTGCAAGCTGTGTGGGAGGTAGTGGGCAGCGCAGCCCCGGCTGGGACGCAGCAGCCAAGTCATTAAACGAGGTGACGAGGATTGCAGAGCCGGCTCATTAGTGCTGCAAGGCAAGCGCGTCGCGTTGGCAGACGGGCACGCCGGTGCCGTCATCGGAGCAGCCGGAGCAAAGCCGGGAATGGGAGCGATGCTGCGAGAGCTGAGTGAAACCAAAGCATCCCGTGCCCCAAAATGCCTGCATGTGTTCGTGAGGATTCGTGCCCAGCCCTTCCACTAGCCAACACTGACCCTCCTGCCTGTAGAAATGCAGGGGAAGCTGGATGTGGCCCTTTTCCTCCCTCTTTTACCTGGAAACGGGATCTATGGGGATCATGGAGAGCTGCTCCCCGCAGGAGCGGGGCTGGGGTTGATGTCCCGGGGGGTGCGGTGGCTGGAGCCATCCCAGCAGGGTGGTGGGGCTCGGGGCAGGTAGAGGGATGCATCAGCCGGGGTCACCTCCGTCACACAAACCACAGCCTCCCCTGACCTTCATACTTTCCCGCTGCCTCACTCCTCCTGGTGGATGCGCTCACTGTGGTGTTGTAACGAGCAGAAGAAGAAACAGATTTCCCAACCGCCTGCCCTGCTGGCAGCCCAGGAGCCCTCCGTGCTGGGAACAGCAACCGGCACAGCCAGGGCAACTGGCTCACCCCTGTGCTGTGCCACACGTACCAGGAATGGCCTGGTGGGAGAAGGCAAAGAGGGGCCATGGATAATCCTTGGCTGGTGTTCAGGTGTCACGGGCTGCTGTCCTTTGGGGTCATCGTCCCTCCCTCAGGATCAGCTCACTGTTGCTCCTTTTCCATGGATGGGAAAGCCCAAGCACATCACCTCACCCAAGGTGAGCAGCTCTGGGTGCTGGGGGATGACACCGCTGTGTTTCCTACCAGGCTGCCTGCACTGCTCCGTGCCAGCAGCAATTCCCAGCTCACAGCCGGAGGGAAGGAAGGAAGGAAAGGATCCCCTGCTATAGAGCAGGGAGAGCCAGGGGTGTTGGGGAAGCCTCCTCCACACCCTGCTCAACCACCTGGGGTTACTGGCACATAAGGAGCGACCTGAAGGTGACCAAAATCTTGGTGCCAAGGGACATCGGGAGGGACAGGGCATCGGTGGCTCCTGGGACAGGCTTCACCCCTCGCTTTCTCGGGGTTCTCGTCATTGCCTTGAGAGGGGAAGGAGTCACTCCATGAAAATTTGGCCTCCTCTTCCTTTCCCCCAAATTCAATGCCAGGGAAAGATGACACTGAGGCAGGAGAAAGGGGGTTTTTCTCCGTGGGGGAGAAATTCAAACCACATGCGGGCGGGCTCGCCGCAAGTAGCAGGAGGAGGCACCGGGGCTGCGAGAGAGCAGGCTCTCAGCAGCGAGGCCAAACGTAAAGTCAATTAGCACTTTCAGGACTCCGAACACGCTTGAGTGCTGCGCTTCGAGCAGGCATGATCCCCGGCAGAAGGAGGCTGCCAATAGGGTTTGAAAATAATTAGGAAACCCAGAGCCCCACTGCTTCCCAGAAAAGCCTGTTAGCTCTGCGGTGGAAACCTTGCTTGCAGGGAGTGCGACGCACAAACACAGTCGTGACTCATCAACTGGATGGAGCTACACTCAATTTTTTGGAGGTCAACACGCTCGAGTCCTAATGAGCTTTACCCTTGGTGGGGCTTCTGCACTCCCTTCGCCTGCCTTAATCCAGGGGATGCCTGACACGCCTGGGAGTTACGGGGATGGTTCCACGGGATGTGTGTCATCCAGAGATGTCAACGCCTTCCTAAAGGGCAGTGGTGATGGGGAAACTGAGGCACAGAGTGCTAGAACCACCTGAGTAAGCAGAATGAAGGGCAGCAGCGACCCCAGTCCCCTGATCTGCCACCCCTGGCTGGAGCTTGCACCTCACCAGCCCCGTCCCTGCAGCCCGGGTGGACGCTGCTGTCCCCCCTTCTGCTCTCGAGGGACCTCAGACATGAATCCGAATGGCCGGGGACAGCCTTGGAGGAACAAAACAAGGCCATCAATCACCCTTGCTCCACTCCCCTCCCCAGTCTGCAGGCTGAGCCGCGTTGCATTGTGCGGAGCCGGAGGGACCCCACATCAAAGCGGGGACCAGCTGGGCTGCCGGGCCGCCCCAGTGCCCAGACGGGCAGCGCCCTGCCCACGAGCTGCCTGTCTGCGCTGCCTGCCCGGCCTCTGCCTCTGCTCCTTCCCCCGGGGCCAGGAGGCAAAGCTGGGATGCAAAACTGCTCCCCGCTCCGGGTACGGCAGGGGGATGCCCGAGGCCATGTCGGGGCTGCGGGGACCATCAAAGGCGGGAGGGAGAGGATGCTGCCCCGGGGGCTGGGACCCCACCGCAGCATCGCCAGGGCTGGCAACACCTTGCCTCCGTGGGGGAGAGAAGGAGGAGGAGGAGGAGGAGGCACCGCATGCACAGGCCCCATCCTGAGCTCATCCTGGAGCACTTCAGAGGCTGCATGAAGCCTGCGGAGCCGCAAGGGTCGGCACAGCCTGCTCCCGCGGTGCAGCTCCCGCTATCCTCACAAGACCCTTTTCCTTTGCAGTTCCTTCCATGACACATGGCGGTGGCTTGCCCCAGGCTGCTGCCCCGGCGCTGCTGCAGACAGTACACTCATTTTTGGATGTCGTTTGCAGCTCCCCGGCGTTTCTCCCCATCCCAGGCACGCACGGATGGTATGAGGCAATGTTCTCGGGGAGTATCAGCTTCCCGGCGCAACGCTGTTGGGTAAGCGCTTGCCTTTCTTCTGAGGAGCTGGTGGTGAACATCCCCCCCTGATGAAACCAGCCTGACGTGCTGCCCGGTGGGGCTGGGGATGGCCAAGGGGCAGCAGGGGGTCTGGTCGTGGTGGGCTGGGCTGGCCCGTGGTGGGCTGGGCTGGCCCATGGTGAACAAGCGAGGGTAGCCATTTGGGATGGGGGGTTTTGGGCCAAGGGAAGCACCCAGAGCAGTGCCCGTGTGGGGGTGCAACAGGAATTGGAGTGCAAACCCGCAAACGTGCCCTGTTTCCCACCAGCAAAGGGTCAGGGTGGCTCTGTGCTGTGACCCACAGCATGGGACAGGGCAGGGAGGACCACGTCTCTGCATGCAGGGAGCCAGCCTGAGCCCCAGAGCCTGTGTCAACCATCCCTGTCATCCACAGGCCTCTCTTACAGCCCAAAACAGGGATGATGCCACAACATCAGGGATGCAGCTGGGAAAGAGCCATCTGGGCACCCAGAGACCAGCAACCTGCCGGCAGTACTGGCAGCCCAGAGACCCTGAGCACTGTCAGGGAAGGGATGGAGGCAGCAAAATCCCATGCAGGGTGGTTTTTATTGCTGGGGTTGAGGACCGGGTGGTGTTGCAGCCTGTGCCACCAGCGTTCACCCTCCCCGAGGGCATGAGGAGCTGTGTGTGCGGGGAGCACCTCCTGCCATTGCAGGCTGCGGAACACGTGTGCCCATGGTAGGTAACAACTGACATTTTTTTCCAGTTTGCTAATTAAGACACAGAATAAAAGGCTGAAATACAAGGCTGGGTGTTTAAAGGGAAAATTCTACTCCAGGTGCCAGGTTTGTTAAAAGAAGGGATAAAAAACAAGGGGGAGAGGCAGGGCCACAAGCTGGACAAAGAACATACGGGGAAGGAGATGCCTTTGTGGGGTTGGATGGTGTTGGGGGGGCATGAAGGAGCAGTGGGGATGGGGGCTGCAGTAACCCCCCCCATGTCCTCGTGCCACCGAGACACCAAGGTGCCAGGTGGCCCCCAGGAAGCCATGCCCTGGGCATCGCTGTGAGGTGGAGGTCCTCAGCTCAACCCATGTGCCCAGAGCATCCTCCAGCGGGTCTGACACCCTGGCAGGGCTGATCTGGATCCTTCAAAGGTTTTCCCATTAACTGGTAGGAAACCGCTCTAAACTGGGCAGGATCCAAGCTGCTGGAGTGGGATGTACTCTCAGTGCTGCCATTGGAGCTGCCAGGACAGGAGGAGGACGAGCTCAGCCGGGGGCTGTGGTTTGATGTGATGTTTGGGGCAGCAAAAGCCCCCTGGCTCCTGCCAGCTGCCCCCGGGGAAGCAGGGACCCCTGGCAGTGCCAGCCAGCCAGGCTGGGGGTGGCAGAGCCGTGGCCCCCGGCCCCCGCGCCACCCACCTCTGTCGGGTGCCTGTGCACAGGCGCGACATTTGCACTTACACATGTAAAGCATTAGGACTTGTTTAGAAGCCCTTTATTGTCATATTTTGTTCTTTATTTCCTACAAATTAAATTTGCTGAGGGTTATGTGCGGATTGTGAAATTATTTTGAGAATCGTTCCTCTGGGTTTTTTAATTTCCTTTAGTATTAAATTTTTACAGCGTTTAAAAGACTATGAAAAATCTTAAATAAAATAATAATAATAATTAAAAAAAAAAGTAGGACAAAATCCCACGGAGGAAAGGAGAAGAGCTCGAGAAGGTGATCAGCCATGGGACCAGTGCTGGGACCAGCCGCTGCCAACTCTGTTATCGCTGGCACCAGGGACATTGTGGCACAGATGCCACCCTCCTGCTTCTCCTCCATCTTGGTGCTGCTGTGCCTTGGGGACCCAGGACTGGGAGAGACGTGGCCGGCTGCCCTGAAGCCAGTGCCGGAGCAGGACCTGCCGTCTGCCGAGGGCTGGGTGGCTGCGGCTGTTCCCACCAGACACATGGCTCCCCCTTTCCCTTTCCTTTGCTCCTGGTGCCAGATCGGGGCAGGGATCCCTTGCATGAGGCTGCGGGGCTCCACCAACCCCCCCCCCCCCCGCCTGCATTTCCAACCCACAGCAATGGTTTGGTGCAGACATGAAAGCCCATGGCTGGGCTATCAGAAGCCACCCTCCCCTGCGAGCAATTTCCAACGTGATAATCGTCCCAATTATTCCCCTGAGCTGCAACGGCTGCAGAAAGCCAAGCTGCCCCCCGTGAAGGGCTCCACATCTTGGAAGCATTAGGGACCCCTTTCGCTGCCGGGGCACGCAGTGTCGCAGTGATGGCCGGCTGGGAACCACCCTCCCACCCCTCTCTGTCCCCTGCACTGGGTGTTTCCAGCTCATTAAGATCGCAGACACATTTTTCATCTCTTTATTTCTACCACTGTCATCGTCATTGTTTCGGGCTGGTGCAAATTGGGAACTGGCCGTGCACTGACGCTGCTGCTCCGCTCCGCCCGGCAGCCACCCTTGCCCCCAGGAGGCACGGGAGGGACCCGCTCCGGGGATGGGGATGAGGATCAGGACGGCACCAGCCTCCTGACACCACCTCCCTGGTGGCTTTTGCACCCATGTGGGAAATAACTACGTTACAGGATTTCCTCCATTAATGACAAGGAAAAGGAAGAATTCCGTGAATGCGTAGCTTCTACTGGGAGCAAGATGCCAGGGCTGCGTGCGGGGGATGCCCAGTGCAGTAGGATGATGCTGGAGAACCAGCAGCATCATCCAACTGGGAAGAGTGACAGAGGGTGTTTGAATAAAATGGGAACAACCCAGCCTTCCAGGGAGTCACGGATGTGGGGATAAGGCGATGCAGGGAGGCAGGGAGGCAGGGATGTGGAAATACAGAGATGCAGGGAGGCAGGGATGCAGGGATGTGGCAATATAGGGATGCAGGGAGACAGGGGTATGGGGAGACAGGGAGACAGGGATGCAGGGATGTGGCAATATAGGGATGCAAGGAGACAGGGGTGTGGGGATACAGGGATGCAGGGATGCAAGGATGTGGGGATACAGGGATGGGGGGGCTACAGCGATGCAGGGAGTCAAGTCCCAACCTGACGGTCCCTCCACCCACCACATCCCTCTGCCCATGCAGACCCTCTCCCCAGCCCCAGGGTGCTGGGTTGTCCTCAGCTCAGCTCCCCTCCTCTGGCCCTGCTGGGGAACTTGGCAAAAAAGCAGGGAGAGGATTGCCGAGCAGAGCAGAGCCCAGCTCTTGATCTGTTCTAGGAAAACAGAGGCCACACCAAGAACTTTCTGAAATTCCTTCCTGAAGCCTTGGCTGAAAGCCGCTGCCTCTTTGCCGAGGCATTTAGATCCTGGCAGCACAGGGGCTCGAGCCCCAGCCCAGCCCATGCTGTCCTGCCCCTTCCCAACATCCTGGTTTAGGGAGCTGCAGGCTTCACAAGGGCTCTGTGTCTCCAGCCCGTGCACCTTCGCTCGTGTCCAGCCACAGAGCTCACCCTGCCAAGCACCTCCCAGCCCCTCTTTGTCACCAGTGCTGGTTTTTCCAGGCCAAGGGACCCTCAGCATCACTCTCTCCCCCAATGCGTTGGCAAATTCCTCTCACATGAATGGGAAACATGAGTTCTCTTCTCTTTCATTTTTGTTTGTTTGTTTGGTGTTTTTTTCCAGGAAACAAATACTTAAAAATAAAATTTAAAATCAAACCAAATCCTATTTGTTTGTGGTCTCAGTGGTCTCTAGTTGTTTGGTTGAGCCTGGAACTCAACGTGATGCTGTTGGGACGGCCATGGACTGTGCACACCTCAAACCCAACGCAAACCTGGGTGCACCCAGCCCTGCTGTCAGCCACACGGACCAAGGCTCATCCCCGCGTGGGGACAGAGGGGTGTCCCCGTGTCTCCAGTGGAACTGGAGCCACTGCTAGCCCTGCTGAGGCCAGGCTGGCTGGGAAAAGCTCGGGGAGAGGCGGGAGGTGCGTTGGGCGTCTGCTGAGAGCTCAGGGTTTGCTGTGTGGTCTTCCGGGGGGGGTGTCTCATATTAGCAAACTGGCATTGTTAAAGAGCCGAAAACATCAGTAACCTCCAATTATCCCCTTTCCCCATGGGAGGAGACATTTTGCACCCGGGGGAGGCCGTGCCACACATCACTCTTTCATCACAGTATTTTGGTATTTTCCCCCCAACACCGATGATTGGAACCAGCCGAGCTCCCGTGGTGCAGTCCTTCTCCTGGCCCTCACCCATCAAGCACCTCTGTGCTGGGACCCCAGAGACCCCCACCCATGGCGAGCACCTCCACAACCTTCACAGGACCCCCGTTCTTGGGGAGATCTGCCAAAGCCAAACCAAAACAGAAGCCTGGGCATGGCCCAGCACAGAAGTATCTCTTCTCCAAAGAGGTGATGTGAAATTAGTCCTTGTCCCCGAGGGGCTGTGCCCGCTCTGAGCAGCATCAGGTCCCTTTGTTCACCCTCTGCATCCTGGAGCATCTGTGGGCCAGGGCTGGGGGCACAGCAGGAGGTCCCCTCTGTCTGCAGGAAGGTGCTGGAACTTCACCGTCGTGATGGGTGGCCAGCTCTGCGTGTCGGATGAACAGCCAGGGAAGAGCAAGGATGGATAGAGTGGTCGAGACGAGGGCACCGGGTCACGGCGTCCCTCCCTGCTGTGGTCCCCTCTGAGCCAGGACAGAACTGTCCCCTCGGGTGGGGAGCTGTAAATACCCGAGTGGAGGGGAGGAGAGATGGCAGGCTGAGAGCAACCGGAGTGCGTGCAGGGCTGGGAGGAGGCTTGGGATAGTTGGAAATGTATTTTTTTCTACTTTCACAGCGCAGCATACATTTTTCCTTCATTTAATCTTCTTTTTTTTTGCTCAAATTCCCAAGTGAAGAATTCTTTCCATGAGCCTGAGCCTGGTGCAGCAGATCTGCGCTGGGCTGTGGGCACTGGGAACCGGCCGGGCACCGAGCCCCTGCGTCCCTCCTCCAGCCCCAGCAGGGTTGATGCTCAGGGACCAGCATGAGGGTCAGGGCAACCTCGACCCCGCTGGCACCCTCCTTGGCCATGCTTCGGTTTCACTTGTCCACCCAGACTCTCTTTTCCTCCCATTCCTGCAGTTCAGTGCTTTTTTAGGATGACAGCGGAGCTGAACCTCCTCCGTGAGCTTTGATAGGGAAGCTGCCTGCAACCCAACAGTGTTTTAAACAGCCCAGACGTTGTCTTGATTCCAGCTCCCGAAAATTTAATTTGTTAGTGGCATAAACAGGATATAAAAGGCTGAAAAACAAAGAAAAAGGAGAGGGGAACATTTTTCTCCATGGCTTTGCCTGCAATGGAGAAAGTGACCTGTAGGGACCACATCCCCTGGCACTCCTGTCCATTAGAAAAACTCCTCTCCTGATGGCAAACAGACCCCAGGGACCAGCTTTGTCCACCATCCCAGGATAGCTCCTGACCCTTGGGGTTTTGGTAACACAAAGGCCTGCCCCACACAATTTCTGCTTTTTCCTTCTGTGTTTTTTTTCTTTTTCTTTTTTTCATGGTGTTCTCCAAAATTCACGGTGGTTTATGCTCCTCTTTGACGTCACCCGCCTGCCAGGTGGTAATAATTTTCCCGAATGTCAGCAAAATACAATTATCACTCAATTTTCACTTCAGAATATTAAGGTTTTTTTGTCCCTCCTGTTACTAATTCTGAGAAAAGCCTTTATAAGTCACGGTGACACATGGCCGGCAGCCCTTTGGAGGTGATGGGCTCGTGTCCCCGCATCCCTGGGGCACTGGCAGTCACTGCAGGGGCTGGTGACCACAGTCCGGCCTGGCCTAAAGCGTGTCACATCCCCGGGCCGTGCCGGAGGTGCAGGATGGAAGGCTTTGCCCAGGGGACACGAGGACCAGAGCCAGGAGGTGGGATGTCAGCAGGGTGAGGATGGAGCCTGGGCTTGGGAGGGCGAGGAGGGAACCATGTCCCTGTGGAAGACCCAAAACCCCAGTTCTCATGGATGGGGAAAGATGCACCAGGGATTGGGCAGGGTGGTTCTGATGATGATGATGATGATGATGAGGCCAAGAGCTGGGACTGTAATTACAGTGATGGTGGAGCAGGTGCCGGTCGCTTCTTCACTCGGCAGCGTGAAATGAAGCCCTACCCACAGCTTTCTGTGCCTGGGGACATTCGCCTGGGTGTTTCCCATCCCTGGGCCAGCGCAGCACAGTCCATCAAAGGACTAACTTGTAGACAGCCCTTAGGACACGCTGTTTCCTTCTGGCTTGCTGTCCAAAGCATGAGCACATCCATGCGGATTTGGCCAGGGCAGGCAGGAGCTGAGGAGCCGTCGGCTTCGGTCATGGTACAAATGGCATCCTGCTGCCAGCAGGTTCACCAGGGTCAGGTTTTGCTGTCAAGGGTCCAATTGCAGCTCCAGCCAGCGGGACACACGGTGGTGACCAGAGCTGACACAAGGAGGTTGGGTTTCAAGCAAACTGGCTTCAAACAAAGCTCTGGCGCAGAGACGCGCCGTCACAGCCTCCGGCAGCCGAGCCCCAGCGATGCCAATGCCGGGTTCTCAGCCCTGGCATCTGCTGGCTGCAGGCACAGCCCCACACCCGGCGTTTGCCTTCCCTGTGGGCACCCAGGCGGCCTCCCTATTTGCCCCTGGCTACCCAAGGGGCAGCCTCTGTGCCACATCCCTCACCAGCAGCGTGAGCCACGGCTGCGGTGGGGCACGTGCAGGGCTGCCCCGGTGAGGGCGAGCGATGGCCACGGGCACTGGAGCCACGAGCGTGGCAGCTGCATCCACAGCCCTCCCCAGGCTCTGCGGCTGCCAGGGGGAGTTTCCCCATCCAGGACCAGGAGCCTGCCCAAAGCCTTTGTCTTCTGCGGAATTCCAACCGGGGAGAGTCATCCACTGGAGTCAGAGGATTGACCCTCCTGGGGAATTTTGTGCAAGAGGGAACCATGTAGTCACATTAAAATTATTTGAAAAAGGATGGGACTTCTGAGTGCTGTCTCACGTGGAGCCAGGAACATCCATCTGACTGATGCTTCCAACCGTCTTTCTCAATAGTTTCCTTAAATAGCACAAATATTAAAAGAAATTCAATCGGAATTTGGCATAAATGACTCTTAGGAGAATAGAAGAGGGCCAGCTACTAAAATACCACTGGCTTGCTCCCTTCCAGTAACAAACACATGATTTTTCACTGCGAGGGAAGCCAGAGGCAGCCGATAGCTGTGTCTGGCAGAGAGGAGGATGCCCCATGGTCGGCGAGCCTTTGGCTTTGCTGGGGAATGGTGCTGGCTGTGCTGGGGGCGAGGGGCACAGTGGGCATGGCCACAGCACCCACCTCTCCTGGGGAATCCCTGCAGCAAAATAATTTGCAGAAATGCTGCAATTTCAGGTTCCCAGGCTCTGTGAAAGCCCAGTCCTGCTGCTCCAAGCCCCACATTCCCAACCCTACTTTGCAGCCCATCTCCCTCTCTTTTCTCGGAGAAAGCTTCCCCAAGCCCCCACCACACACAGCCCGGGGGGAACCACTGCAATGGCAGGAAGAAATTTCTGAGCAATTTTTATGCTGTGTCTCAGTTGCCCAAAGAGCTCCCCTGCCTTTTGCTTTTAGTTTCAACTCCCAGCAGCTCCCCCCAGGACACCCACAGTGCTGCGGAGCGGGATGTTGGGTTTATGGCCTGGCTCAACCTGGGGGACTTTTCGCCATCGTGCTTGCTCTTAATTTGTCCATCCAGCTCGGCGGCTCCTCAGTGGAAAAATAAAGATGGCAGAGTGTCAGTGGCACATGGAGAGAGATGTCAGCTGCAAGGACAGCGCTTGCTGCAAGATCTTGCCCAGGAGGATGCTAAAGTTGGAGGGGGGGGTTCTGCAGAGACCTCACCCCAATGCTCACCTGATGTTGGGGAGGAGTTGAGTAAAACCTTCAACAACCCCCAACCTTCCTCTCCATCTCCTTCTTTCACCTTCTCTGGTGAATACCAAGATCTAAGCGCAACGGTTCACGCAAAGAGTGACCGGCATCCTCCCTCCTCCTGGGTTTCTCCTCATTCCACCATCCTCATCCCCCGGCTACCTGTGAGTGCTGCCCAAATCCCACCTCTCCCCGAGAAATCCCGGCTCAGCCATAACTACCGGCCTTCTTACAGCAGATGAGCCCCAGCTCCGGGGCGATGCCCTTCCCACAGCCCGTCGGCGAGCCTGTCGGTGCCGGCCAGTGCCGAGCCCGTGCCGTGCGAGTTGCCGTGGTGTTTTTCCCGCTCTGACAGCTGTACGGAAATTGGAAGGCGACGCTGACATGTGTCAACAATAACCAGCGAACAAGCGCCGACGGCGGCGGCTGTCCCCACCACCTAGAGGAGGCTGGCCACTCTTGGCTGAAATCACGGCAAATTGTGGCTGGGAAGCAGGAGTATTGTTTCAATTATTTTCATTATATAAAGTCAAGCCATTTAATATATTCTGCCTCAAAGGGGCTCAACTAAAGAGATAAAGTAAACACTGGAAATCTGCTCCACTGGCACAGTCCAGGAATTTGGTTTCGACACCAAACCTTCCCTCCCGCCTCCCACCTCGCTGCTCGCCTTCCCTTTCCTCCTCCCGGCTCCCTCTCCTCCTCCCGCCGTCCCTCGGACCTTCGGCGCTGCTCAACACCAATTCTGTCTTCGGGATTTGCTTCTGTTTTGGCAGCCAGGGCGCTCGGAGGCTGCGCAGCCGCACCAGCGGCCGGGGCCGGAGTGGAGCCGGAGGAGCTGCGCTGGAGGGAGGGGAGCGGGAGCTCCAGGGCTCTCTCTGGGATGAAGGATTTGATTTAAGGCAAACTTAAACACCTCGGGGTGCCGTGACCCCTGGAGAGCAGGGGAACCGGCGGGCGGCACAGATCCAGGTGCAGCTGAAGTATGGCAGGAGGAAGAGGAAGAGGAGGAGGAGGAGGAGGCTTGGCTGATGCCAGCACTGAAGTCAGCCACCTTCATGCCATCCACCCTGCCTGGGAGAGCCGATGGCATCCCAGCACCGAGGGGCCTCACTGGCTCTGTGTGCCAGCAGAGGAGGTGGCCAGGGGGGCTACTGGACAGGCTGGAGCTGCCTCCCACCGTGCTGCTCCCACCATCTCCGGCCAAGTGGGAGCTGCTTCCCATTACAACTCCCGGCGGCTCCAGCCTTGCCGGGGCTCTCCTCCCTCTCAGGGCTGTGCTGGTCCAGGTGTTCCCAATATGCCAGTGCGGGGAGGAGCACCCGGGAACACCAGGCTCCTGCTCGGGCAGTAAATCTGCAGTTCGGTCTTTCCCAGTGGGTTTCCCCCTGCATCTGCTGAGCTCCGAGCTCTGCCTCGTCCGGAATGAGGGTCACGGGCAGGGCCACCACCGGGGACCGGGTGACAGAAGCGGCCATGCCACGGGATGCCCCATGAGGGCCACGGTGCGGTGTTCGGAGGAGCCGGCATTTCGTAAGCGCGGGGGAAAGGGCCTCTGCCGAGCTGGCGCGGGGAGCGGCTGTGACTTTCCATTCCTGTGGGAAGTGGGCTGCCACCGTCCAAGCATCTGGGCTTGTTATGATGGGAGAGGAATGCCAAATATTTTTCTTCCTTATCCACTACCATCCGCTCAAACCCTCCCCTGATCAAACCCACATTCATCGCCTGGGATGCACGAGGGCCCCTGCTCTGGAGAAAATATCCCTCCCGGGGGCCGCTCCGGCCCTCGTGGCTGTGGGGAGCTCACTGAGGCTGAGGAGAAAACCCTGCCTTCATCCTGGGGCTCCATCCATCCTGGTGCCCTTTGCTGTCTCCTTCCTCCCAGCTCCAGCCCTTTCATTTTCACTTTGCTGTCTTGGCCAGGAGCATCCCTGATGCCAGCATCCTTGCTGCCTGCATCCCTGTGCCAGCATCCCTGGCTGACCTGTGGCCCCAGAGTGACCACATTATCCCCCTCCAGAGCCCTGGACACCCCAAAACCAGCCCCTGGAGGTGGTGCCACGGGCACATGCCCTGGGGTGCTGGCCGTGCTGGGAAGCAGGCGGTGCTGCCTTGGAGAGTCACCAAGATTTTTCATCCAAAGATGAAAGCATGCTCAAGTGTCAAGCAAACTTTCCAAATTATCTTCCTGGACACTTTCTCCCTGGTGCTTTGGAAGGCGGAGGAGGAACATTTCATTCCCTTTGTGCTGGCGTAGAGCGGGGCTGCGTGAGGGAGCCGGGGGCTGCCAGCAGCGCCCGTGGGCTCAGCCCTGCTTCTCCCCAGCATCACCCCTGAGTCACCGTGGTTGCCGCCCCGGCCACCACCAGCTGAGCTCCCCACCCCCCGCCCCGAGCCCCCTGAAACAGAGAGATAATGGGCGCCTGATTAATCAGCGGACAGCACATCATCCCTTCCCACTGCAATTTTCAGAGGAGCAGTCATAAATCACCAAATTAAGGGAAAGGAGAGGATTTCTCTGCTCCTTCAGGGACACCCGGCACCCACCGCCACCAGTAGCTCTGCTGGCCTTGGCAAAGCCTCCGCGGTATTGCACAGCCCAGCGATGAGCTGAGCAAATTGCCGTCCCCAAGGACCCAGTGCTAATGAGAGCCACCCAATTAGCATGCTCCTGAGAGGGGGCTCACCCTGGCAGGGCTCGCTCCGACATCCGCTGACTCCTGCCAGCAGACAGAGAGCACGACTGGGGACGAGGCGCTTCCCTGGCCCTTGCACGGCATTTTCCTTCCAGGTCCAGACAATGAAAATTCCCCATCAGCTCCTGGGAAGCTGGGATGTCCCTGCCATGGGGTGAGGAGCTGCCACGAGCCCTGCCAGGGTGACAGCCCAGCTGGGCATCTGCAGCCACGGCCATCCATTGCCGGCAGCACCCATCAGCACCGGTGCAGCCAGATCTCCTCTGTCATTCCCATATCCATATCCCTTTCATATCCCGTGCCGGGATGGCACCGCCATGCCTGTGCCCACACAGTCCCCCGCACTCCACGCAGATCCACGATGGGGATGCCGTGGTTGTTGATGGAAAGTAAGGCTGAGCCAGATGCTGAAAACCTGCATTTTATGGGTAATTTTTCAATTGATTTCACATTGGCATTAGAAAAAAGAAAAACCCTGAAGCGATCCCAACCGTTATTACTCCTGGTTTCCTCTGGTGAGGCCAAAGGGGTCTGAAATGGCTCCTTTGTTGTCTGAATTATTAACTCTTCAGGAAGAAAACATGGTGGTGCTGGATGGGAGCAGTGGGAAGAGGTGTTCAGGGAGGCTGCGGGGGAGAGAGGGAGCAGGAGGGAGAAACGTGTGGGGGTAGAGAGAGTATCATAGAATCATAGAATGGTTTGGGTTGGAAGGGACCTTCAAGATCATCCAGTTCCAACCCTCCTGCCATGGCCAGGGACACCTCCCACCAGACCAGGTTGCTCAAAGCCCCATCCAGCCTGGCCTTGAACCCCTCCAGGGATGGGG
>JAOQGH010000005.1:4729681-4742437 GCA_025769975.1 Gallinago jamesoni
CCCTTGTCCTGTCACTACACTTCCTCATAAACAGTCCCTCCCCAGCTCTCCTGTAGCCCCTTCAGATATTGAAAGGCCGCTCTAAGGTCTCCCTGGAGCCTTCTCCTCTCCAGGCTGAACACCCCCAGCTCTCTCAGCCTTTCCTCACAGGAGAGGTTCTCCATCCCTCTGATCATCCCCGTGGCCCTCCCCTGGTCCCGTTCCAACAGCAGTAACCCCGATGTGCTTTCCCTGGGCATGGCTGGATGCCCCAGGACACTGCCGGATGCAGCGGTGGCCCTCCCTGGTGCAATGAGTTTGCTGGTGCTCAGTGGTGTCCCACCCCATTCGTCCTTCCCATGTAAAGCAGATCTAGAGCTTCCTAGGTGAGAATGAGCCCGATCCGGCTGGTGCCAGCCTTGCCTGCAGGAGCAAATTTCACTAAAATCAGTGCACCCTGCAAGAGCGAAGCAGAGAGAGAAACTCTCCCTTGGTTGACTGGAAGCCATCATGTGCTGCTGGGGGCTGCCATCAGGGCTGTCACTGGTGGCCAGTGGCCTGGTTGCCCTGGCCAGGGACACCCCTAGGCTGCTCCAGGGCTTCTGGCACGGGGATGGCATGTGCCAGCATGATGGGCTGAGCAAGGAGCTCCCAGTACAGGGACCCACAGCACTGGCACCCATGTCTCACCCGCGGGTACCTGGAGAGCGGGGTTTTTCAGCCGAGCTCCTTCATCCTCCTGCCCTGCACCCCCCTCCTGCTCTTCTGGGCACAGCGAGAGCCCCCCTGGTGTATTTTGGGGAGCACTACGTGGGGCGAGGGGTGTGGGAAGCCGTGTGGGAGCTTGGAACCCCTCAGTGCAGCTTGGCTCGGCTCGGCACGGCTCAGCTCCTGCAGCTCAGAGGGAGGTGAGTTACAAAGTGCCTGGAAAATCAGAGTCAGATGCAATCCTGAGGACGGCAGGAGCAGATCCGCAGCCGCCGACGGAGCTGTCGGAGATCCACCACAGCTCCCAGCCTGTCGGCCTGCCCCGGGGCTCAGCCCTGCCTGGGGGCTGCCGTAGCCCCCCAGTAGCCCTGCCAGGGCTACCGGGGCTACCGGTGCTGCCGGGGTTGGGAGCAGGGGGCTGAGCCGGGGTGGAGGGGGGGGGGATGGCAAAGGCAGCGTCACCCGCCTGGCTCCACCCTCCCCCCCCCCCCAAATCGCAGGGGGCTTCACCGTGACCCCAGCGCTGGGATGGCAGCGGGACAGTCGGACCGCGGCGGGACAGCAGGACGATTCCCAGCCGAGGTGGCGGCTGGAGCGCTGCGGCGGGGGGGGACTCCAGCCAATTTGTTTGCGAGTTGCTTTGTTGCTGCTGGGGGATTTTTTTTCTTTTTTTTTTTTATTATTATTATTTTGAAGAGGGGCGGTGAGGAGCAGGGGAGGGGGGGAGAGGGGGGCTGGCACCGGCTATAAAGGCAGAGCTCCCCGGAGCAGTCGGCACTTCCCCCGCCACCATGAGCGGTCCCCTGGCCTGACAGCCCCTGCCTCCCCGGGGGCTTATGCCACCTTCGAGCTCGGCTGTGTGCCTGCGGCGACGACGCCGGGGTGGGATGGTGTGAGCCCAGAGCCGCTCTCCTCCCTCCCGCCGCCCCTCGGCTGGCTCTGGCAGGAGGCGAGCCCGCCAGCCGCTTGGATGATTTGATTTCTTCCCTGCCCGAAATTACTCCTGCCCAGATGCTGTGGATAATATTCATGTTGCTGTTATTCATCAGCTCCGTGGAAATGCTCACGCAGAACCGATGGAAGAAGCAAGGTAATGGTGCGGCCGGCCGGCTCGTCCCGCTCAGGTACCAGGGGGATGCTCGGGGACGCGGGGCTGCCGGATCCTGCCTCCCCTGCCGGTGCTGGAGCCACCAGTGCTGCTTGCGTGGAGCGGGCAGGAGGTGTGAAACGATGCCCGAGGCTGGAAAGAGCCGGGAAGCAGCATTCTCCCAACCCAGTCCCTCGGGCCCTGTTGGAGACCGGCTGCGTTCCCCTCCCAGTGCACGGCACAGGGCTGGCTCAGGGGAGGTGTGTGGAGGAGGCAATGCCCAGCCCCATGGCATTCCATGCCTGATGCCAGCCCTGCACTCGGGGGACAGGGGGATGCTGGCTGGCATGGGGACCACTTTTGCAAATCCCAGGGAGCTGGGCTCAGTGGGGATGGTGCAGCATGGGCTGATTTTCCAATATTTCCCTTCTCTGCTTAACTGGTTAAGTGCACGGGGAGTAAAACCTCCTGGAAGGATGCTCAGAGCCGCTGTGGGCACTGCCTGTCCCCCTGCCCTGTCCTTCCACCGCGCAGAGGCACCAGCTGAGCTGCTGCTTGGTGACAGGGCACAGGGCAGAGTGTGTGCCGGGGCTGTGCCGAGGTATGTGCACCTCTTCCCTGGCCACTGGCTCCTGTCCCCTCGCCAGGCAGTGCTGGGCAGTGCCATCCAGCCCCAGGAGCGTGGCCAGGGCTGATGGGAGCTTTGTGTTGGAGCAGGTCGAGTTTGGAACTGGTGTGTGCTGGGGTTGGGACAGGACCTGGCAGGACCAGGGCTCTTTTGGGGTCCAGGCTGGTGCCCAGGCAGCTTGCCCTGTGGCTGTTGGATATTAAAGATGCACAGAGTCAGTGGGTGCGTGTGATTCTGCGGGTGGCCAGGCTGGCAGCCAAAACACCCCTGATTGGAAATTGCCTGGTTCTGAGAGGGGTTCTGGGTGCCACGGGGTGAGGGCTCGGGCTGCTGGCATTCGGTGTGGAGCAGCCCGATGTTACAGGACACACAGGGGCCTCAGGTCCTGGCAGAAGGGCTGGCACGGTCTCCAGGGGGGGCAGGAGCCCAGAGGGATGCTGCAGCACCCCACAGCCACCCCACTGCCACCAGTAGCTCCCGCCAGCTACGCTCTGCTGCCGTGGAGGGACAGTCTGGGCAGCCCAGTGCCTGGGAACCTCCTGGTGCCTGCAGACCCCGCGGTGGCAGAACCGGGCTGATGCCACGCCAGTGATGCCACGCTGCTGGCTGGCACAGCCCGAGCAGTGGAGCACCCACCCAGCACGCTGGTACCCCGTGTGCCCCCCTGCCCAGCACCCATTTCAGCTCAGCCCTGCACCCCAGCTCTGCAATCACGGCTGGGCTGGGGGGAGGCAAAGCCACCAGGTGTCCCTAATTTCCCCAGTCCCACAGTTTTGGTACCACGGGGCTATTTTTAAAGCAGGTTGATGGTAACGAGGCCCCGGAGCCTGCGCAGGGCTCCCCACCTCTCCTGCCCCAGATGGGGGTTGGAAGGAGAGCAGCAAAAAAAAAAAAGAAAAGAAAAATTAAAAAAAATCATCAAAAAGAATTAGGGAAGGGAAAGAGGCTCGTAAATCCCCGGGTCTCCAGGGAAGCTGCTCCAGCTGCAGCCAGGAACACAAATGTTGTCAGCGTTTGGTAAATATGTAACGGAGACCATAACAACTTAATGGATCCAAGGTGCTTCGTTAGCGTGCTCCCAGCAGACGCAGCCCTAACGAAGCCTCCTGGCCGGGCCGTACCACGCTGCCGTCCGAGCCCCTGTGCCCCGGTGAGGGGACCGGGAATGAGCCAGCCTGGGGACAGCTACATGGCACCACTGCAACAGCAACTGGCTTGCACTGGGCAAAGTCGTGCTGGGAACCATCACACAAGACTGTGAGACATCACCTGCCAGCATCTCCCCCAGCTTCTCCAGCATCAACCTCTGCTTTCCTCCAGCCCCTCTGCCCCGGCCACCGCAGCCATGGGGACCTTCTGCTGCCACTCCTGGGGGTCGGAGATCAGTGCCAGGCATTGCTCCTGGGGCTGAGACCCGTGTCCGTGCTGGGCAGCACCCAGCAGAAGGGCTCCTCTGGCTCGTCCTTGTGAGGGTTGGAGCTTCTCCAGGGCAGGTCCTTCCCAGCGCCCGCCAGGGCTTGGACCTGGGGGGGTCCACATCAGCCCCCACCTGTCCCAGCTGCAGGCGCTGGGCTCTGCCCAGGTCAGCCACCTCTTTAGGCCTTCACTACCTGCAAAAAAACATCTTAATGCTCTGAGATCTGCTGGCAGATGAAGTCCTGGCCATGAGCATGCAGCATGAGTGCTGCTGGCACTGTCACCGCTGCCCAACACCAGCCTTTGCTCAGGAACACTCCGGGGAGCCTGCGGTGCCAGACCCAAGCAAGGGCTTCCCGACACAGCCGGGCACAGCAGGGGCATTGGCTCCTGCACACAGGAGCTTGGTGGCCCCTTATGGAGATACTCAACCAGTCTGGGGGTGCAAAAAGACTCCAGACACGGGCACCCCCTCGGCTACCCAGCTCCTGAAGTGCCAGGAGCATCTCTTTGGGCTGTGTCTCTCTGGACACAGGGAGCTGGCTCAGGGAAGAGGAGCAGTTGGCAGGGTCTCCACAGTCCTTGCCAGGGGCTGTGGGGTGGTGGGGGTTGGCAACCCATCCTTGTCCCTGAGAGGGGAGCCCACCTCAGGGCTGGTCACCATCACACAGGTCAGGAGCACAGCAGCAGCAGCCAGGGAGGTGACAGAGGCTCTTGAGCAAACAGACTGGTCCCTATCTCCACGCCTCTTGGTCGTTTCTAAAATGCTCTTTGTCCCCTGCCACTTAACAGGTGTCAACTAATTAATCCAGGTCAGGACATGTTTCTACCCTTGTTTAGCTCGCATTAGGGTGCTTCCCACTGGGTGGGCATGGGCACGGCTGGCAAAGGGACAGGGCTCAGGCTGGCACCCTTGGGCAGAGCTGGGCGCAGGGTGAACCCTCAACCCTGGACGTTGGGGTGATGGAGGCAGCAATGCCCGAGCCGAGCACAGCGGGGAGTGATGGCTCTGTGTGTCCCCACGTGTCCCCACACTGCCAGCCTGGTGAGAGGAGGGGATTTGGGGAGCACAGAGAGGCGGGGAGGCGTTTGCAGGGAGAGAGGACAGCGCTGTGTCCCCAGTGGGTCAGAGAGGGACTGACCCTCTCCTCCGTTCGTCCCCGCAGTGAGCTCTGGCCTGCTGGAGAACTGCACGGGCTGCGTCCTGTGCTCGGAGGACAACGGCTGCATCACTTGCCACCACCGGCTCTTCCTGCTCATCTGGAGGGACGGCATCCGCCAGTACGGGATGTGTGTCCACACCTGCCCCCCCGGCTACTTCGGCGTGCGGGGGCTGGAGGTCAACAGATGCACAAGTACGTCCCGTCCCCCCACTCCTCCCAGTGCCCCCCTGCCCCTTCGTTGCTCTGCAAAGGGCTATGGCTGCATTTCCTGCAACATCCCCAGCAGCTGCATTTCCCGCAGCATCCTCCCCTTTCCCCCTGCCCAGCGCTGCAGCCTGGACCCTGCAGGTTTGCAAAGGGCTTTGGGTCCCCGTTGGGTACCGTGGCTGGTGGCTCTGGGCTCGTTGCACGCCCGGGTTGACCAGCCCTCCTTCCCGGCAGAGTGCAGGTCGCCCAGCTGCGAGAGCTGCTTCAGCAGAGACTTCTGCATGAAGTGCAAAGACAAGTTTTACTTGCACAAGGGCCAGTGCTTTCGACAGTGCCCCCCCAGCACCGCGGCGCAGCCTGGCACCCACGAGTGCCAAGGTAAGCAGCCCCCGCACCCCATGCCCCTGGTCCCTGGGGGTGTACCCGTCACCGTCCCCGTCCTGCACCCCTGTCCCCTGCAGAAACGTGCGAGCCGGGGCCGTGGAGCGAGTGGAGTGCCTGCACCCACGAGGGCCGGACCTGCGGCTGCAAGTGGGGTTTGGAGACGCGGGTCCGGGAGGTGGCAGGGGCCACCAAGGAGGAGGGGGCCGTCTGCCCCGCGCTGCTGGAGACGAGGAGGTGCCGCATGAGGAAGCACTGCCCGGGAGGTGAGCACCACACCGCCTCCAAAGCGAGCACCCCTCCAAAGTGAGCCCCCCGAGGTGCACCGCTGAAAGGGGGGGTGGAGGGGAGGGTGGTGGCCATGATCTGGCGGTGGCCAGTGAGTCTGGAGTTGTCATCTCCCAGGCATTTTGAGGCCGGTGGCTGTAACCATGCATTTCTGGAGAAAGCCGCCGTCTCAGGCACATGTGCTGAGCAGCCCTGGTGCTGGCACAGGCTGTGGGGCTGGCGGGGACCCCCGTGGGCAGTATGCCAGGCTGGCTGCTCCCACCCGGCAGCCCCTAAGACCGACTGGGACCAGCCAGTGTCCCTTTCCACCGCCAAACTGGGACAGGCGCTGGCGTGAGCCACCGTGGTGGGATGAGGCTGCCGAGCTCCAGCTCCCATCCTGCCTCACTTGCAAAGGGAAAGCCACAGCCAGGGCTTTCTGCCCCACAGTTGTGAATAAGGAGGGTTGAGACCCACAGAGGAGGTTCCTACAAAAACCTCCGAGCCCCCCAAAACACCCAGAGAACTTGTGGAGCTGAAGGGCATCCCCCAGGGGAGTTATCATGGCCAAAGCTTTGGGAAACACCCCAGAGCAGCGTCCTCCTCCGTGGCTCACCTGCCCAGATGTAAGCCCCTGCTCCTGCGCCTCCTCCTGGGCTGGGGGGGGGTCCCGGTGTGGGGGTCCCCACCACCTCTTGCAGTGCCCAGACCTGGCGCAGGGTCTGGCCGGGCGGCGCGGGCGCGTGGCCGGTGATGGGAACCAGGAGGTGGCTGATGTCATTTTTGGATGCAACCGGCTGGACCGAAGCCCTTCTAATAAATCTCCACTTAATGACTGGCAGAAAGGGGGATTGCATGAGATACGGGTCCGTAGGGCCTGGAAAGGGGATCTGAGCCGCCTGCCCCGGCAGTGCAGAGGTTTGCTGTTTGGAGCTGTGGGCCATGGGATGCGCCGGTTGGCGGAGAAAAGGTCTACAAGGTGGGGGAGGAAGAGAAAAAGGATGGAGAAAGGGTGGCAATAACAGAAGACGTGCGTGCCGAGGCCGGGGCCATGGAGCCAGGAGAGTGGCTTCATCTCAGCTCCATCAGTCATAAATAATGTTTTCCTGCTGACAGCACGGAGGAGCCGATTTCTTTCCCCACCCGGGCCCCGACTCAGCTTCAGGGTGCCAGGTGGCATCGATTTTGGGGAGTTTCTCCTCCCTGCCAGGCTGCTCCGGCTCGGGACCCGGAGAGCTGGTGACAGTTTGATGTGGCCAGTTTGACGTGGAAGGACAGGCTGCTCCGGAGCGCGGTGTCCCATGGCGTGGTGCCAAGCGGGTGCCTGTGGCACTGTGCCTGTGCCCAGCCCTGCCCGGCACGGAGTAGGTCCTGGCAGCGGGGACCAGCAGTGCTGGCACTTTGGAGGTGTCCCATCTCATGGGGTTACTGGGAAGGCAGTGACACCCCACCAAAGCGCTTGACCTCCCAGCTCTGCCTGGGCACTTGATAGCAGTGAGGCCATGGTGACGGGTTCAAGGAACGGCGGAGCTCCTCTCTCCATCCGGGATCGGCTCCGGAGGCAGGTCTGGCCCCAAGAAGGCAGAGGGAAATCCCTTTGGTGCCCCACCAGCAGCCCCCGCTGCCTGCTGCCCTGGCTGGGTGGGCAGGAGATGGCAGCCCCTCCGTGTTTGGCACCCCGTCCTGGCCACCAGCTCCCGGGCAGGCTGCTCGGCGTCCCCACGGTGGCGGAGCGTGCGTCTGCCCTCGCTCCCAGGCTCCTGCCCGCTTGGCCAAGTGTTGGGTGATGGGATCCAGATGCCGGAGGAGGACGGCGAGTTCACTTGATGCAGCTGAGACATCCCCAGCCCGGGCGAGCCGGGGAAGGCAGCGGGACCCGGCCGTGTGATGAGAGATTTGTGCCACCACTTCTGAGCCGTCCCTGGGCAGATGGAAGGGAGAAGCATCCGCACTTGGCCGAGACACACACACACAAAAAAAAAAAAAAAAAAAACAACAAACCCCAACCCCTCATGCTGCTGTAAATCTGCCTTGTGTGTCTGCCGCGCTCTCCAGACGCTTGGTGTTCGTGCCGTGCCCTCTCCTTGGTGGGTGGCAACTGTCTGGGAGATCAGAGCCGAAAAACAGGGCAGGAAAAGAGCTGGAGCCCTCAGAAAATGTTGGCGACTACGGCGCTGGTGCAGGCAGCACCGGCCGGTGACGGTCCCCGTGCCCCTTGAAGAGGGGCTATGCAGGGAGAGAAGCACCAGAACCTCCCCCCAAGGATGGTCAGATCAGGGTCTGGAAAGCACATGGTGGGTGCAGGAGGAGGAGGAGGAGGAGTGATGAAGCTGCCTGTTTTTTGGGGCATCTCTTCCATTCCTAAGCATGGGCTCCCCTTCCCATCGGAGCCCGTGGCAGGGTGGGGATCCTCCTGTATCCCTGTTTGCTTTGGTGTCTCGGCACCAGTTGGAAGCTTCTTGGGGTGGCTCCTTGGGGACACTCAGAGATTCACATCCCAACTGCTGCTGTCCGGGCACCTGGAGACAAATCTGGGGTCCCCCCAAAATCGGGGAGAAGGTCTTGCGGTAACAGGCGCCGAGGGAGGATGCGGGGTGGGGGGGTGCTTGTCCCAACAAGCGAGCCTTCCTTTTCTCCTCCTTTCTCTCTTCCAGACAAAACCGAGCCCAAAAATAAAGGCAAAAAGCGACAGAAGAAGCCGAAGACAGAACCACAAGCGGGCACCTAGCGGCACCGGCACGGAAGCCGGGGTAGCACGGCGGTAGCCAGTCGGGAGCTCTCCGTGCCGCCGGCCGGCGGCACGGAGAGCTCCCATCTGGCTACCGCCGTGCTGCCCCGGCCACGTCGCCCCTGTTTTTCCATCCACAAAAAAAAAATTGCACAATTTTCTTCTTCCCCCTGCCCCCCCCTTCCCACTCCTCCCATTTTCTTTTGAGACAATTTATGGCCTGTAAAACATTTCCTTTTCAGAAAATCCAATTTGCAGTGTCCAAAGCAATGCCCTGGGGCTTGGGGAGGGGTGGGAGTGTGTGTCGGGGGCGGGGGGGGGTGGCTCCTTTATTTTGCTGGTTTTCCTTCTCCCCCCCCTCCCCCCAAGCCTGTCCGGTCCCTACCCTTCCTCCACGCAGGGTTGGGATGGGGTTGATCCCAAGGGTTGGACCCCATGCCTGCCTGGGTAATGTCCCCCCCAGGGCTGGGAGATGCTCTGGCCCCACGGTCTCCTGATGGCAGGGGGATGCTGGGGTGCAGAAAGTGCCACTGAGCTGCTCCGGGTGCTGGATAAGGTCCCCCATCCTCACTCACCGTCACAGAGGGTGGCTAAAGACCGTACCGTCTCTGACAGCATCCCAGTCTGGTGCTCAGCATCCCCAATGGCACAACTGGGGGACAAATCCTGCCATCCTCAAGGCTCAGAGGGCAGCGGGCACCCCAGGCTGGGAAGGATGCTGGGGATCGTGCCAGCCCGGTGCTCAGCATCCCCCATGGCACAACCTCTGGCCAAATCCTGCCATCCTCGGCCTCACAGAAGGACTGGAGGAGCATCTCTTCCTCAGCTGAGGAATTTAGGGTGGCTCTGACCATATTCTGGTCCTGGACAGGGGGTGCACACCCTGCAACTGCAGATGCCGGAGCGAATCCAGGCAGGGGATGCTGCTGCCTCCTGCATCCTCCAGGCAGGATGCTCTGGGAGCAGCCACCTCAGCCACCTCCCAAATGTCACCTAGGGCACAACGCAGGGCTGCTGAGCCCGGGCCATGCCAGTCTGTCCTGCCAAGCTGGCTGCCGCGCTCACATCGCCTGCAGAACTAAACGATGTCTGTCCGGGAGGCACAGAGGGCTGTACCAGCACATTTAACATGTGTTTTCCTCAAAATCGCTGCCCCAGCTGTGGGGCAATCTCTGTATTTGGGGCTTTCCTGGGGTCAGAGCCCCCCCCGTTCCTGCCCCAAGCGTGGGCAGGGGGAAGCCAGGTCTGGCAGTGGGGTGTCGGGGCTGCGGGGGCTGCGCAGACCCTTCAGGGCGAGAGCGCTGGGTGTCAGCATCGAGCTGGCCCCCGGAGCCGACACGAAGCTGCCGTGGCAGCTCCTCCGTTCGCTTAACCTCAAATAAATGTATTAAAACTCCGGCATCTCTCTCGCCTCCCCGTTTTCCTCATTTCCACGAGGCGCTGCCGGAGAGGGACAGGGATGATGGCTGTGACCACAGTGTTACCCCTGTGTCCTCCTGGAATTGCAGCCACTGGCATCAGGACCCCTCTGTCCTGTCCCCCCACCCCAGCGTGGCACTCTGCCCTGGCCCCCAGCACCAGGGGAGTCTGGGGAAAGATTTTCATTTAAAATCTTTATTTAAAGCATCACCAGCATCACTGGGTGCCCAAGCCAGCAGTGAGCAGCCTCACTGGGAATGCTGGCCCCCCAGGTATTCCGGGCTCAGCTCTGCCTCTGGGAAGCACCCAGGGGTTCGTTAGGCCAGTTACTAATTGAGTGAGAGCAGCGGGTCTCACAGGGCCCCGCTCACAGCGTAATTCCAGTCCGGCTGCATAATCCGGTTACTGTGAAGGCACAACCACAGCGTGCCAGCACCACAGTAGCTCTGGAGTTTCTCCTGGGGGGGTCGGGAGCACCCCACTCACCGTGCAGCGCAGCTCCGTGCTGCCAGATGGTGCTCGTGCTGGCCGCTCCAGCATCCCCAGCCATCCCAGGGTGACAGGGACAGCAGCAGGGTCCCTTCCTTGGCCCCACGGCTGTGTGAGCAGCCTGGCATGCGGGGACACCCCCTGTGCCCCACCGTGCTGGGAGAAAATCACCCTCTCCTGAGATGCGTGGGCATTCCCACGCCCAGGGAAGTCCACTGTTCCATGCCATCCTGTCCCCACTGCTGTGATTTTCCCCTCCTGGGGGACCCAGCCTATATCTAACCCAGCACGTAGCAGCAGTGGTGACCCCCAGCTGCTGGCACACAGCAGTCCCAGCCCCTGGCAGACCCCCAGCCCAAGAACTGGGCACCCCCAACCCTGCGCGGGGTCCGGCTGGGTCCTGCCAAGCTCCGCCTGGGACGCAGCCCCCGTCCTGGTCCCCACGGGCTCATCCCATGGTCAGAGCAGCCAAATCCAGGCCTGGCTCCCTCCAGCATTATAAATAGCCAGGACATGGGGAGGGAGCTCTGCTCCCCAGGATGGGGGGGTCCTGGGGGTGGTGGATGCCAGCGAGTGCTGATGGAGGGGGACTTGCTTGGATGCTGTGACTGGAGGAGAGGGCTTGGTGCTGGCACGGGCAGCTCAGTCCTGCTGCCCACCCTGGGAGGTGCAATGAGCTGCGCAGAGAACGGCCAAGGGTGTGGGGGTGGTTGGCGGGTACGTGTAACTGGGGGAGGGATGGGGGCTGCTTGTGTGTGTGTGTGTGTGTGTATGTGTGTTGTGTGCGAGACATTTATAGATCACGTGTGAAACTTGATCTCCCCACAGTGGGCTAGGAGGAGAGAAAAAAGATAGAAGTATTGTTTTTAAACAGATTTTTTTCCTTTGTTTTTCTTCTTTTTTTTTTTGTAGTTTTTTTTTTCTTTTTTTTTCCCCTCTCCCCCTGCGAGGGCTGCGGCCGCCTGGCGATAAAAGGACGGGTCGGCCAGAGCCAGCTCAGAGGGAGGAAATGCCGAAATCGCAGCGTTTCGACTCGGTGACGAGCGCCCGCTGACCCGTCCCGGCAAAAAGCGGCGTCGCATCCCCCCCCCAGGGAAGTTGCCAGAGCATCCCCGGTGGCAGCACCCCTCTCTCACCGTGGGGACCCCCGCGCCATGCGGGCACTCAGCCTTGGCCTGCTGGCCCTGACCTGTGCCACCACGGCATTGTGCGTGGCTGGAGCCCAGCGCCGGGCGCTGGATGGGGGCGGCCGCCGGCGTTACCACCGGGTGCAGCACGGCCACTGCAGCTACACCTTCGTGCTGCCTGAGGCCGACCCACCGCCGTGCCCGCCCGCCCCCGCCGCCCCCAGCCCTGCCAATGCCCTGCTGCAGCGGGACTCGCCGGCTGGAACTGCGCATGCCGGCCACGGGGCCACCCAGCGCCTGCGGCACCTGGAGAGGATCCTGGAGAACAGCACCCAGTGGCTGCTGAAGGTAGGTAGGGTGCAGGGGGGGGGGACATGGAGGGTGCAGGCAGCAGGGTGGCGTGGGTAGGGGTCTGCTTCCAGCACCCAAGGGTGCAGCATCCCCACACCGGTTGCCCTCTCCAGCAATCTGCTGGCCCCAGGCAGAGCTGGGTGCCAGGGGGGGTTCATGCCCACCTGAGCAGCAGCAACGTGTCCGGGGTCAACGTGTCCCCTGGGGGTTTGGGGCTTGGTCCTGGTAGAGGGGACGGGTGCTGGGGGTGATGCAGCTGGTAGATGCTGCAGGTCACCAGCGCTCACGGGTTTTGCTGTCCCCACTGGGTTTGCTGTGCCAGGCATCCCCTGGGGCTCCACGCCCCCCGTTCTGGGTCAGGATGTGTCCCCACCACAAAGCTCTGGGGAAGAGTTTTGGCAGGCGGCGCAGCGAGGGACCGGAGGGCAGGAGCCACCAAAACCCCTCCAGCTTCATAATTTTCCCGCTTATGGGATTTGCAAAAGCTTCTGGCACTTGGTGAGACTTTGAGAGGGACTTGTGGCACATGGGCAAGTGGGAGATGTGCAGGGTAGGGGGCAATGGGGTGCCACACCGGGAGGGCTGGGTACCCACGGGGGTGCCCCCCACCCCGGCTCACCCCATCCCCGCCGCCCACGGCAGGAAACAGCATTTCCTTCCCAAGGGCTCGCAAAGATGGAGCCCCCATCTGTGGCCCAGCACGGCCGCCTGCGTCAGACCCAGGAATAGCTCCTGGCCGGCTCGTCCCGGGGGACAACCCCCTGGGGGGCCATAAACCCCGGGTGCCTCTGCTGATAAGAGGCCGA
>JAOQGH010000005.1:4742537-4767192 GCA_025769975.1 Gallinago jamesoni
CTCCTGGCCGGCTCGTCCCGGGGGACAACCCCCTGGGGGGCCATAAACCCCGGGTGCCTCTGCTGATAAGAGGCCGAGCAGCTTGTCCCCGGCTGTCACTGATCTTCTGGCCGAGCAGCGCCACCAGCATGGCTCCATCCAGGTCCTGACGGTGTCACATCGGGGTGCAATGGGACCCGTGTCCCTCCGTGCCCCAGTTTCCTGCATGATGCCCCCAGCTGAGCAGGGACAGGAACGCTGTGAGATGCTGCATGCTGAGCGCCCACAGCACTCAGAGCTGGATCCCGGGGCCAAACAAACTGAGCTGGGGGTCCCAGGGGTGACCTGCCCCAGTCACGCTGCTTGGAGAGACTCTCCTGGCCATGGGGGATGGGGAGGGCAGCGGGAACGTGCAGGGCTGTCCCCTCAGCCATCCTAGATGACAAATTCCTCAAAAGCTGTGAAAAGGCGAAGCCGCAGCTCTGCTGAAAGCCAGCCTGGTGTGTCACAGAGGGACGGACAGAGCCAGCCACCACCCAGCTGGTGGCCGAGAATCTCCATCCCTGCAGGACCTGCTGGGTCTGCTGAGTGGGAACAGCCCTGGGGTGCCTGAACCCTGGGCTTGCTGCTTTGGGGTCCCTGCAGCCTGGGGTCCCTGTACCCTCACATTCCTGTGCCCTTGAGGTCGCTGTGTCCTGGGGTCCCTGCATTGGGGTCCCTGCAGCCTGGGGTCCCTGTACCCTCACATCCCTGTGCCCTTGAGGTCGCTGTGTCCTGGGGTCCCTGCTCTGGGGTCCCTGCCTTGGGGTTGCTGCATCTTGGGGCCCCTGTCCCAAGGTCCCTGTTCCCTGGGGTCCCTGTGTCCTGGGTGCCCAGGCCAGCTCTGAGCTGCTCTCGGGTTGTTGGCAGCCTTTGGGCATGGCTGAGCAAGGCAGGGGGCTGGGGGTCCCACCGCGGGTTCACATGGCTCTGTCCCACAGCTGGCAGCCACAGGCAAAGTGGGGCTGCACATCTGGGCAGCTGTGGGCAGCAATGCCCCACACCACAGCTCCAAGGAGTGGAAACAGTGGGGTAGTGGGCATCTGGTACCCCATCCCATTCTGCAGCACGACCCCTCTGGCAAAGGCAGCTTTTATCTTCTTTTTCTTTTTTTCTTTTTTTTTTTTTTTTCTTTCTGTTGTTCCTTGGCTTTCCTAATTTAACCAGAGCTGCCCAGGGAGGCTTGTTTTGGTCGGACTCCAGGCCTGAACAAACAAACCAGGGCTCGAAGGAGGCATCGGGTTCGGGGATGGATTGTAAACAACATCGCATCCCTGCCTGCTCTGCCCTGGCTCGGAGAGCCCTCTCAGGTGCCAGGGGGTAGGGGCCCTGCTGGCACTCTCCTTACCCCCAGCACAGCTCCCCAGACCCCTTGGGTACCCCCAGTACCCCGCTTCCCCAAGGGACCCCATCTGCAGCTCTGGGGTGCCTGTGCAGCCCCACCATGGCCAGGAGGGACAGGGACACGGTGAGGAGCCGGCACACGGGGACACATGGCTTCTGCTCACCATCCCGTTGGCTGCTCCCATCTCAGGAGGAATTAATTTTAGTTCAAAGACAAATATTTCATGGTGCTGCCAGGTCTCAGGGGGGAGCCAGGGTGGGATGAGGTACCCAGTGGGGCAGTGGTAAGTTGGCAGCTCTGGGGCACCCGTGGCACAGGGGCTGCTGCTGCTCATCCTGGCAGAGGTGCGAAGGTGCAGGCAGTGAGTGGGGGGCTTCCCCCCAGCTCTGACCTGGGGACCCCCCAGCCAGTGCTAGCAGGATGCTTAGAAATGCTGGGGCAGGATGGGGATGGGGACAGGGGAGGGATGAGGCTGGAAAACAGCACAGGAACATCCAGCCAGGGGAAACAGGTCCCCAGCACTGGGACAGCGGGGTGACCAGGGTTTCTACTACTCCAGGGCAGGGGTTTTGGGGGGACCTGCAGCACCACAGTCCCCCACCTGGCTGCTCTGCCCTTCTCGGGGAGAAACAAGGCTGGTGGGACCCCTCCAAGCCCAGGAGAGCCCTGCTTACCTCATGGGGTGAAGGGAGGGCAACCCTGGTTTCCCAGCCCTCTGCTTAGAGCCTGTCCCACTCGTGTCCCTTGTGCCACCCACAGCTGGGGACGCTGTGCCCCCCTCCAGCCCCAGTTGCTCCCACAGCGCTGCTGGGGCCGGGAGCTGGGGCTCCATCTCTGGCTGCGCTCAGCCCTCCCTGTGCCAGCCTGACCTTTTCCACGGGTATGTACTGCCCTCGGGCTCGGAGATATGTTTATTTTAAAAAAGAAAAAAAAAAAAAAGAGGCGAGATTGAGAGGGAGAAAAGGCCTCCCCGAGCTCTGTGAAGCAACAAGATTAACGACGTGGTTAAAGGGAAACTCTCCAGCAATCACTCAGCTCAGGGAAATGTTTTCCAGACGCAGCTCTCCGACCTTTCCCCGCTTCCTCCCTGTGAGCACGTTCCTGCAAGGAAAAATCCCCCGGGAAGCGGGATGCAGGCAGCGCCGACCGGGGTGCCCAGCCCCGGGACACTCCCACCCTCCGTGGGTGCACGTGATGGGGTGATGGTTTCGCCGCTGCCTGTTTCTGGGGAAAAGGGAGCAGAAATCTCTCTACCAGCGAGATTTCATCATGTGCAAACAAGTGCAGAGCCCTGCACTCTGGCCCGCTGCCCGCCCCACTCCTGTGTTGAGCATCCCGGCATTGCTGCTTCCCGACATGGGGCTGAGCATCCCGCAATCACTGCCTGCTTGCCATGGGGCTGAGCATCCCGGCACCACTGCCTGCTTGCCATGGGGCTGAGCATCCCGCAATCACTGCCTGCCCACCATGTGGCTGAGCATCCCAGCATCTCTGCCTGCCTGCCATGGGGCTGAACATTCCGGCATCTCTGCCTGCCTGCCATGGGGCTGAGCATCTTGGCATCTCTGCCTGCCTGCCATGGGGCTGAGCATCCTGGCATCACTGCCTGCTTGCCATGGGGCTGAACATCCCAGCACCACTGCCTTCCCACCACGCCAATTGGAGAGCACCATCCCACCCCTGCCAGTCCTGCCTGGTCCACAACCCCACGAGATGCCCAAGGTCGTGGGGCTGTGCCTGCACCAGCTGAGAGGATGAGGAGGGAGCAGGACACAGGATCTGCAGGGACGGCGGGATCTGTGGGGCAGAGGGAGCTGGGCAGCCCCCGTCCCCTCTCTCTCTCTCACTTCCCGGCGTGGGCGGCAGCGCGGCCCCTTCCGCTCCCCGTGTCCCCTGCCGAGGGACCGTGTCCCAGCCGAGGCTGTCGCCTCCAGGAGGGGCCGAATGGGAACCTCATGGCCAGGGGCTGCCAGAAATAGAAAAGCCTTTGGGAAAGGCGGCTCCCCCGCGGGCTGGGAAAGCGGAAGCGACAGCTCGGCTGTGTCCGCAGCCGGCTTCTTCCCAGCCCCGAGAGCTTCCCTGTGGAGGGGCAGCGCCGGGCGCCGGACACCCACCTTCCCCAGCCGATGGTGGACCCCCCACCCTCCACGTCCCCGTCCGTGGGAAACCGGTGGTTGGGGGCTGGCAGCTGATGCTGGACTCTGCCTACTCGGTGCAGGCCACCCCGGCTGGGCAGCGAGCCACAGTTTGCCAGCAGACCTGGACACACACCGTGCCAGGTCCCAGCTGGTATCGCAGCCCAGGAATCTTGGCCCCGTGTGCCCGAGGTGGGGGCTGGCTCCCTGCCGCAGTGCAGCCCACGGGCAGCTCGCTCTGTCCTCCCAATGAGCTTCAAAGGGCTCCGAGATGGGTCGTGCCAGGCTGAAACACTCCCAGGGATGTGCCTGGGGCTGTGCTGCCAGCGGTGCCAGGCTCCGCTGAGATGCTGAGGGAGGAGAGAGTGAGCTCCCTGAATGACCCACCGCATCCCTGCTCCCCTCCACAGCTGGAGAGCTACATCCAGACCAGCATGAAGCCGGAGATGGCGCAGCTGCGGCAGACGGCGGTACAGAACCAGACAGCCACCATGCTGGAGATCGGCAGCACCCTCCTCAACCAGAGCGCCGAGCAGAGCCGCAAGCTCACCGACGTGGAGGCCCAGGTAGTGTCCCCACGCATGTCCCCACACCCCCACCACCCTTGGGACCATGGTGGGCAACGTGGTTTCTCTGTTGCTGGAAGTGAGGTGATTCCCCGGGGTGATGTGGGGTTTAATGCACTGGTGTGCAGAGGTGCCCACCATGGGGTGGAGCATCCTGGCATCACTGGCTGCCCACCATGCCAGTTGGAGAGCACCATCCCACCCCTGCCAGTCCTGCCCGGTCCACAACCCCACGAGATGCCCAAGGACGTGAGCACACACGTGGTTCTGTGCCAGGAAGCCATGAACCTGGTGACACCGAGGACGTGGTGTGACCCTGGCTGCTCACACCAACGCTCCCCTCCGCTCCCGGGGCAGGTCCTGAACCAGACGTCACGCATCGAGATGCAGCTGCAGGAGAACTCCCTGTCCACCACCAAGCTGGAGAAGCAGCTGCTGCTACAGACGAATGAGATCCACAAGCTGCAGAACAGGAACAAGTAGGACCTGGGGGTGACCCGGGAACCCCCACAGCCCCCAGACCCTGGGGGGAGGCTGCTCTGTCCCACCTCAGGAGCACGGCTGCACTCTGGGGGAGCTTGAACCTCTCCAAGGGCTGGCTGGGGTCCCTGGGGGGTGGCACAGCCCTGGCACAGCCCCTTGGGCTTTGATTGCCCCCCAAGTAAGCATGTTGCAGGGTGTGGTTTGGTGGGTACAGCAGGGGATGAGGACAGCCCTGGGTCCCCACAGATGTGCTGATGGTACTACATATAGGGCTACAGCTTGATATATCCTCGCTAGATAAAGGGAGGGGGGGACAGATGTGGGACACCACAACCAGGGCTGGGCCCGCTCCTTGCCCAGCTGCTCAGCGCAGGCACAACCCCCCCACCCCCCCAATCACCACTGCCCACCCCCTTTCAGCATCCTGGAGGTGCGGGTGTTGGAAATGGAGACAAAGCACCAGGCGGAGCTGGCAGGGGCCCGCTCGGAGAAGGAGAAGCTGCAGCACCTGGTGAGCCGGCAGAGTGGCACCATCGAGGAGCTGGAGAAGTCTCTGCTGGCCGCCAGTGCCAACACCAGTCTGCTCCAGCGCCAGCAGCTCCAGCTCCTGGAGTCGGTGCAGAGCCTGGTGCGCCTCGTCTCGCAGGGCAGAGGTGAGACGGGGTGCCCCCCCCCCCCCAGCAGGCAGGGTGGGTGCAGGCAGCGGGGTCGCTCCAAGCCCTCCCCAGAGGGTGCCAGGGCACTGCACCAGCTCAGGCGTGGGTGGCTTCACCCCAAAAATGAGCCCTGCATCGCATCCGAGGAGCAGCTCCCAGCCCCCAGGGGAGGGTCCGTGTCCCCATCCCGTCCCCAGCCACGGCAAATCCCCAGGCTTAGTCTGGTGGCAGCCCCGGTGGATGGCAGCCACCTCACCCAGCCCCAGGGAGGTGTTTTGGAAGAAAGAAAAATAATCCGTGGGCTCAAAAGCATCCAAATGAGAAGAGAAGAGCAACAGAACCAGGAAGGGCTGCGGGACCGGCAGGGTTTCTGCCATCTCACCCTCCCCTCTGCCGCAGCCCCGCTGCCTGGGCAGGAGCAGCTCTTCCAGGACTGCGCCGAGGTGCACCGGGCAGGCATCCACGCCAGCGGGGTCTACACACTCCACATCGCCAACCTCAGTGAGCCCAAAAAGGTGAGCATGACCCCGAGAGGGCTCCCGCTGCGGCGCCCTGGGGTGCTGCCCAGCACAGTGCCACCCAGCACACACTGAACCCAAACCACAGTGGGTATCCCCATGGGACGGGCACGTCCCAACACCTCAGAATCACAGAATCACAGAATCACCTGGGTTGGAAGGGACCTTTTAAGATCATCTAGTCCAACCAATGAAAAAAAAAAAACCAAAAAAGACAAAAAACACCACAAACGAACAAAAAACCTCCTGCCAGGGCAGTGCCCTCCCACCCCATCTGGCCACCATGAGGGCTGAGGTAACTCATGGTTCAGAGGGGGCAAAGGCAGCAGCTGCCAGGAGAAGGGGCTTGCGCAGGCTTTTGGATGGGGGGATGAAGTTAATTTTGAAGGCACCCCCCACAGCCCACCTGTAAGTACCATGTCCCAGACCCTGCCCATGGTCAAAGAGAGGGGAGACCCCCCACGGGCACATGCTCGCTAGGCCCTTGGCAAGCTCTAGCACCCATGCTGAGCTGCCCAGCCTGGGGGGGGGGGGGATGCACCCAGCTGTCCACCCCGAGCCAGCCCTCCTGGCCCTGCTCCGCATCCCACCCCGGCTCTCCCCGCTGCAGGCGTACTGCGACATGGAGACCGACCGAGGAGGGTGGACCGTCATCCAGCTCCGCACCAACGGCAGCCTCAGCTTCCAGAGGAGCTGGAAGGAGTACAAGCAGGTCTGCACCCATCTTGGGGATGGGGGTGTAGGGGGGGGTACCTTGGGGGCACCCTCAGCACCCCGCGCTCACCCACCCCACTGCTTCCCCCAGGGCTTCGGGGACGCGGCGGGCGAGTACTGGCTGGGCAACGAGGCCGTGCACCTCCTGACGAGCCAGGCACCCTATGCCCTGCGCATCGAGCTGCGGGACTGGGAGGGTGGCCAGGTCTATGCCCACTATGGGAAATTCCAGCTGGGGAGCGAGCGGCAGCTTTACAGGTAAGAGAGATGCAGCCCTCCCCATCTCCAGCTGTCCCCGAGCCCCGCTGGCAATGGTGGCCACGGGCAAGGGCTGGCTGCGGTGCTACAGCGAGGCAAGTGGCCCCGGGGAGTGCAGGGATCCCAGGGCAGGGATGCTGTGTTCTTGCCACCAGGCTTACGAGGATGGCGTGTGGTCCCAAGAACTTCAGCCTGGCCATGGGTAGGAGGGGTGGTGGGCAGCTGGGTGCCTTGGTGCTGGGCTGGAGATGGGACCAGCCCCTGGAGGTGCCCTGCACCATGCATTCCGTGTGTGCACTGAGCACACCTCCAGCAAAAAGGACTAGAGGAGCCTCGGGGTGGGGGGGGATCAGCCTCCACCCTTGGGGCCCCCCAGGACAGGCCCTCCAAGCTGGCAGACCCAAGTCAAGCTGGAGCTACAGGATCTCTACCCGCATCCCTCGGTGCCAGCCCTTGCTCAGCTCATGGCATCCCATGGCCATCGACACCCCCAAGCAGGGCTGTGGGGCTTTGTGAACTCCCCCCTAGCAGCCATCCAGCTGGCACTGATGGTGGCCATGCCATGCTGGACTGGGTGGCAGGCTCTCGCTGCAGGACTACAGTGGCACGGCCGGGCAGCAGAGTGGGATGGCACTGCAGGGCACCCGCTTCAGCACCCGTGACGCCGACAACGACAACTGCCTCTGCAAGTGTGCCCAGATGCTCTCGGGAGGTGAGCGAGCCGGGGGGGGACACCCACGCAGCACCCATGGGTGCCCACCTGGGATGCCACCCTCCCAGCCTGCTTCCTCCTCCTCGCAGGCTGGTGGTTTGACGCCTGTGGCCTCTCCAACCTGAACGGCATCTACTACCCGGCCCGGCATAACATCCGCAAGCTCAACGGCATCCGCTGGCACCACTTCCAGGGGCCCAGCTACTCCCTGAAGGGCACCCGCATGCTGATACGACCCGCCAGCTTCTAGGACACCGGTGGCCAGCACGGCACCGCAACCGGTGCCAGCCTGGCACAGAGGGAGGGGGCCAGGAGGGGGCTGGGAGAAGGGATGGCTGGGGGAGACTGAGCCCTCCCGGCTGCTGCAGGGAAGCTTTTCCCTCAGTTACTATTTTTTACTATTTTTTATCCCATCCTCCAAGATCCTGTGGAGCAGGGCTGAGCCTCCAGTTCCCCACGCCGCCTTCTTCACCCAAGGACGGGGGTCCAAGACCCCCTGCGCTCCCAGCCTGGCTCCAAGGCACAGTGGAGGCTTTGCCTTTTCTGTATGTTTTAGGGCATTGCAAAGCCCCCACTGTCCCACTTTCCCCACAGGATTAGGGAAGCCGGTGGGGGTCCCTGTGAGTGCGAGGGTCTGGTGCCATCCTTCCTTCCTGTCCTGCCTGGGCATGGCCCAAGCCACCATCCCCAGAGGCACTGCTCCTTGCAGGACCAGGCTGGGCATTTCCAGCCCCTGGGGTGGGTGGGAAAAGTGGGGGGGTGGCGTCTTTGGGATCCCTGGGGGGACTATCCCCGGGCTGAGATGGCCAACAGCCCTGTGCTGGGGGAAGTTTGAGATGGGGCTGGAGGTGGGAGGAGGTGGGAAGGGTCGGGGGGGTATTTGGGAGGGAGATGGGGCAGGGAGGGAGGAGGTGGGGGTGCAGGAGGGGGAAGCGGGGCAGGGGCTGAGAGCCCTTGCCCATGGTGGCATTGAGAAGGCAAACCCACAAACCCACACTGAGGGCATTTTTGGGAGGAGCCTGGGAAGAGCAGGGCACGGAGCAGCTGGATCCCTGGCCAGCAGCACTGGGGGCCCCCACAGCCACCACCCCCCCACCCTCCCCCAAAGATGCCACAGTCTGGGCTGGAGGTGCTTTTATTTTTGTACTAAGAAGTATTTATTTTCTAAGCATTGATGGAGTGGGAGTCGGTGGGGGGGGTCCCTGCACCCCATCACCCCAGGGCAGACACCCGTCCCCCCACTTCAGCAACTGGGACAAAAGGACAGACAGACTCTGGGCAATCCCAGGGGACCCTGAGCCCTGGGCAGCTCAGTGCATGGGTTAGCTCATGGGAGGGGAGGACTCGGTGACACCCGGTCACTACCTGTCCCTGTCACCCTTCTGAAGGTGTCCCTGTCCCCCTCCAGTTTCTGTCCCCGACCCCACTAGCGGTCCCCCACAGCCTGGTGGCAGCTCCCCAAAACACCCCCACCCCTGGGGGACAGGGGTGCTCCGCTGGGTCTCCAGGTCACCTGTCCAACTGGTACCCAAGCCCTGGGGACCTTGGGCAGTGGTGGCAGCTACCAAGGACGTGCTGCCTTCATGACACCCAAGCACCCCGTGCCACCCTCCCCAAAATGGGTCCCTCTCACCCCGGGCAGTGGTTTGCTGAGTGGGTGACAGCAGAGATCCTGCAGAGCAGAGGTGCCAGGGGATCCTCCACTGCCACCCAACCACAGGTCCTGCTGCAGGTCCTGGGGGACAAAGGCAGTTCCTCGGAGTGGGGGGGGGGGCGAGGGACACAAAGACCCGCTGGCAGGGTGCTGGCACTGGCACCGGCTGCGCACGCAGCAGCGAGGGGGGGCTCCTGACACCCTGCCCTCCATGCTGTCCCGAGGCATTTGCTAATTAACAGTGATTAAAGCACGTGACGTAGTTGGCACTTCCAGGAGATGCTCATTAGTGGGGTTGTGTGGAATAATTAAAAAATGGAAAATGCAGGGTGTGGGGGCCGCCCGTGAGCCTCACCGCGCTCCCAGCCAGCGGCACCGCAGGCAGCAACCGTCCTGGAGCATCTGCGGGCCCTGCCCCCCCCCGTGTTCTGCTGCACCTGGGCTGGGGGGCTGCATGCCAGGCCAGGGGGGTGGCCCCCACCCCGGGGTGCTGGGTCTGGCTCCCCAGACTGGGGTGCTGGTGGTTTTCTTTCTCTGCCAGCTGCCTGCCTGCCTGCACCCATGGGCGATCCCAGCATGGGGGGGGGGGGGGTGTGATGGACACCCTCCTTGGCCGTCCCTCCTCCCTAAAAATAACAGACGGGCTCAGCTGCGGCTCCCCACCGAAACCAGAGCCACCAAAAGGCAGCTGCCAGTGTAAATGATAGGAGCACTGGGGCCGTCCTGCTGTCCCCAGCAGGGACATGCAAAGCGGGGGGGCATTCCCGGGGGGGCACACGTAGCCTCGCCACAGCTGTGCCAGGGTTTCATGCAGGGGGTCTCACGGCGCAGGGTGAGATGGAGACTCCTGCCTGGGGAACACGAGACGCTCCTGTCCCTGCATCTACGTGCACACAGGCGTGCGCACGGACAGGCGTGCACACAAGCAGACGGACACACAAGATCATGCACGCGCGTGAACACGCGTGCACACAGGAACAGGTGTGGGCACAAACACGCCTGCGCACGATCACGCAGGGATTAGGACAGTCACACGGCCACAGCAGGTCCCAGCCACACGGGTCACGAGAGGCCAGGCTCAAGCCCCCTGGAGGGGCACGCTGGCTGCTCCCCCCCATGCCTGGTGGGGGGGGCAGGTGCAGACCCCCCCTCTCTTTGGCAATAGCAGCAAATTTAGACCAAGCCTTGGACACGCCAGGCTGAGGAATCCGGCAGCACAGCTGGTCCCAGCCACTGGTGAGGATCCAGTTTCCCAAGGGCAAAGCCTGTCCCCAAGGGGGTGCCCAGGGTCCCCATCAGCCCGGGGGTTTTCCGGCTCCCCAGGGAAGTACCCAGTACCCCATGTGCTGTCATTACGGATCCCTTGGGTGTGTTCTTCCTCCCCAGCCCGCTTTGTCAGCCTGACTCACAGGTCGGACGCCATCCCCACGTCCTGCCCGCCGCATCCTGCCCGCCACATCCCGGACACCCAGACCTGCCTGTATCCCAGTGGGAGCTGGACGGGTCCTGCACCCTGGGCAGTGGCTCTGGGCGGACAGGCACAGGGCAAGAACCAAGGTGGGGTGGGAAATAATCATCTTTGAGGGCTTTTTTGGAGACCACAACTGCTGGTTGGAAGCCTCAGTCAAGAGAAACCCCAGTGCTGCCCCAACCAGTGGATGTTGAGCTGGGAGGGAAGCGGTGGATGGAGTGGGATGGGGTGGCAGCAGCTTTGACCCCTTCAGAAATGAAACCTGCAGCCCTGGGGTGGGTGGCTGGACCTTGTCCCCTGGCCTGTCACCACCACCATGCACATGGCATTTGCCGAGTGGGACCTGTGCCGGGCAGGCTGGCTCCTTGTGCGTGTGGAGCCATTTGCAGCCACAGCTTCACCGTTGGAGTGCCTGGAACCAGAGGGAGGCAGCGACAAGGTGTCCAGGTGGGGTTCCTTGGGAGTAGGTGCTGGTGGCCTTGGTCCCACCTTCCCCAGCAGCCACTTGCCCATGTGGGATCCACCAGCACCGCAAGGAGCAGGAGGATCCCACCGGCACAGGTGGCACCCGTGGTGCCTGGGGCCGCGGTGCCTGTGAGGGTGCCTGGGGATAACACACGGGTTTTTTTCATCTTCAAAGCGCTCCCTGCGCCCACTTTCATCCTCGTGCCTCCCCAGCCCACCTGGGAGGTCTCTGCTATCGCCGCCCCATCTCGCAGCCCCGGAGGACCCAAGCTCGGGGGGGCATTGCCGGAGCGGGGCGCAGAGGGATGGGAGGGCTGCGTGGTTGGCAGGGTGCTGGTTGCGGCACAGAGGGGAATCCCGCCAGCCGGGGCTCTGCCGGGACCTGCCGGACCCCACCGCCACCCCCGCTGTGCCCGCCGGGCCCCGCACTGACACGCCGTGGCATGGCACCCATCGCTGCAGCTCCTGCTGAGCCACGGGCACCCAAGGGTCCCTGCCCCATCCCAACCTCCACCTCCGCGAGAGACAGCAAGGCACACAGCCTCCAAAGCACAGGGATTTAATAGAACTGGCTGCGTTACTGTTATTATTTACAGGTCAAACATCAGAAAAAAACACTAGAAATGAGGTGAAGACCAACAACCATCATCTTCATAAATACCAGCATGTCCAGGGCTGTGCCCCCACTGGCACCCAGGAGGGGACACAAACGCTCACAGACACTTGCACACACACAGCCCTGGGCTGCTCAAAGGATGGGGGGGTCAGGTTTGCCCCCTCCTTGCGAAGCACCCAGTGTCTCCCAGACCTTAAGACAGGGACCACCAGGATGTGTCCCCACCCTGAACGGCGTGGTCCCCTCAGTGGCAGCTGCAGGGGGACAGTCCCTCTCTTTCCCCCAGGGCTGTGTCCCTGCTCTGTGCAAGGGGGAACCAGCCCCTTACCCTCCACCCAGGGGTGCTGGCAGGGAGCAGGGCAGCCAGGTTGATCACACAAAGGTTCCTGCAGGAGCCAGCGAGGAGAGGGTGTTGGGGACCAGCCACACACCCGGGGACACATGTGTCCTCTGCCCTCCCACAGGCTTGTGGTGACCTGGCTCTCCAGTGCCAGCACAGGGCTCTGATGGAGCCAGAGCCAGCGGGAAGGATGTCCAGTCACCTCACCAGGCTCACTGTGGCACAGGGAGCAGGGCAGCAAGGGTGGGGGTGCTCAGTTCAAGGGTTCTGTCACCCCTGAGAGGTCCCTTCACCTCCCAGGGCACCGCCAGTGCTCCATCCCAGTCCAGCATCTCCCGCTCGTGAGCAACCCGTCCCTGGTGCCCACCACCACCACTGCTACACGTCGGAGACCTGCTGGGGCTCCCTGGCCTGGCGCAGCCCGTAGAGCCACTTGATGACACGGGCGTTGCGCTCGATGATGGAGATGCCGTAGGGGACACGCTCGGCCGGCCGCCCCTCCGGCGTGGCCACGCTGGGCGGCGAGCGGCCACCCTCCGAGCTGGCCGTGCTCACGCTGTGAAACTTGAGGGACACGATGTCGGAGCTGGCGCGGGCAAAGTGCTCGGCCCCCATGTCCTGCACCTCCTCGGGGTCGAGGCCACAGTAGTTGAAGAAGCGCTCCAGGTCGGCGGTGGCCCGCGAGAGCCGGTCGCTCAGGTCCGACTTGGAGCGGTGCAGCAGGGGCTGCCGGCGGGCGCTCTCGGGGCGAGCGGGTGAGATCCGTGATGGGGTCGTGGGCAGCCCGCCTGCGATGGGGGACGCAGACACCGGTGTCACCTGGCCCTGGGGAGCCCCACAGGGACGGACGTCCACCCGCCGCACGGCCATGTTTCCAGGGGGCTTGGTGGCAGCGGGGCTCTCTGGTGGCTTGCTGGCACCCTCCGTCCCACCACCCAGTGCCACCGGCGTCTCCACCCTCCACTTGCACTCCCGGCCCAGTGGGCTCTCTGCCTTGGGGAAGGGGCTGTCGTAGAGGTTGATGAGGTTGTTGAGGATCTCCAGGTCGAGGGAGGTCTTCGGGCCACCGGCTTCGGTGCGTCGTGGCCCTGGGGTTGCCCTGCGGTTGGGGGTGAGGGCAGCCCGGCGTACCCCTGGGGTGAAGAGGGGCTGCTTGAGTAGTGGCGGCTTCACCGGCTCCTGCCGGGTGCTGGCAACCTGCTGGCTCTTCACGTACTTGGCTTTGTCAGCCTCCAGCCTTTCCACCGCGCTGGGCTTCCCGGCGCCCGGCTCGGCGTGCCGGCGGAAATACGCGGGACCCTTGCGGAGGATGCGGATGGGCATGGCTGAGGTGAAGGGTGCCCCCACTGTCACCCCTTTCATGGCGTCGCCGGCTTGCAGCGCCTCGACGGGCATCCTCCGTGCCGGCAGCGGGGCGCAGGGTGGGCGAGCACCACAGGCAGCCAGGGGCTCACGGGCTGTCGGCTGCAAAGAAGGGCTGGAGTGAAGGGGGGTGGGGGATGAAAAGGGGTGGGGGGAGGCCGGTGGGCAGACAAAGGCTGCGCAGGGCTGTGCGGTGCCGCGCTGTCTGCACCGGCTGAGCCGGGCTCCCTATTTGAAGGCAAATACCACGCCTCCACCCGCCCGCCGAGGCCTCCCCAAACTGTTCCCTAGCCAATCCGCAGAGCAAGCCTGCTTCAAACCGCTCCCGGGCCAATGGGGCCGGCGGGGAGGGCGCCCTGGCCCTGGCGAGGGGCACCCCAGGGAGCGAGGCTGGGGCGGAGAGGGGGTGGCTGTGGTCTGGCAGCCCCTCAGCGATGCTCTGCCCACATCGCCCATGCCCTGGGGTGCATCCCCCGCATCCAGGAGTGTATACCCCACATCCAGGGATGCATCTCCCAAACCAAGAAGTGCATCCCCCACATCCAGGAGTGCATCCCCCGCATCCAGGGGTGCATCACCTGCTCCCAGGGGAGCTTTTTCTCCCACCCAGGAGTGCGTTGCCCACCCCAAGGGGTGCATCCCCCACCCCACTCACCCACCACCCCACCAAGGCTGGGGGATTCGGGTCTCCGCTCCCACAGCTCTCAGCTCCCACGCAGGCTCTGGCTGCTCCCCAGCTCTCTGCTCCCACCCTTGAGACCCTGGAAAGCACCGGTGGGGGGGTTTCCACCCTTGCTTCCCCAGCTGAGGTGTGCCAGGAGCCAGGCTGGGGCTCCGTGCACCCTTTGTCCTTGGGCCCCCGCCAACCCCAACAAGCCCAGACACCCGCCCCAACGGTCACACAGAGGCAATGACCCGCCCACAGCAATGAGGAAGGGGGGGGAAAACCAGCCCTGCACCCCTCTGCAGCCCCCTGCCCGGGGGTGGGCACAGCCAGAGGGACCCCAACACACAGAGGGGCTCAGGCAGCGGCGGGGCACAAAGCAGGGGGGATATGTAGGGTCAGACCTGCCCTGGCCCTCCCCCCACCTCCCCACCCCGAGAACCCCCCCAGGGGTCCCCATCCTCGGGCAGAGGCGAGGTGACAGAAAGCCCCTGGCACTCACTGGGTGTGGTGGTGGGCATGGTGGGGGTCAGCGTGCTGTGGCCCCGCTCCCTCCAATGGTGGCCCTGAGCTGGCTGCCGGTACCGTCACCCAACTTCCTGGGTGCAGCCCAGGGCCCGTCCCAGCGTTGGCCCCGGCACCCACAGCACCACGCCATGGCCACAGAGAGCCATGGCTACACCCTCTGCAAGCCCACGTGTGCCAGCGTGTCCGCCCCGGCATCCCCCCTGCCAAGGTCTGTACCCCAACATGGTCCCCTGTGCCCCCACGACACACAGCGCATCTGCCTGATGAAGTGTGACGGGCAAGTGGCTTGGGGGAGGCTGGCTGTCCCTGTCCCTGTCCCCTGCCCGGGGGGGTGACACGCTGCCTTCTGACCTGGAAAGTGTCTGCAGGGGGACAGCCAGGCGTGGGGACAGCTGGGGATGGTCCCAGCGCCAACACAGACCCTCTTGCCTCCTCCCCGGGGGCAACTTTCTGCTTTTTCTGTCCCCACTGCCCTCATACCCTGTGCCAGGCTCAGGGAGGGCTCCCCATTTCGGCACAGGGTTGCAAATGTGCCCTCCCCGGGCAAGACAAAGCCAGGGTATGTCCCCATCTCGGGCTCTGGATCTCAGCACGGTGCCAGGGGCTCAGCCCCAGAGACAAAGGGCTGAGGGGATGGCTGTTGGGAGGGGGGGGCAGGGAGGGGGACACATGGCCACCCGTGGCCAGTGTGGGCTACCTGGCAAGGACAGCCCAGCCAGGCACAACCTGCTGCTCCACATTCCTGCGGCGCTGAGCCGTCTGCCCTGGCATGGCTGCGCAGAGCTGGGCTACAGCGAGCCGAGCTGAGTCGCCCTCCGCACAGCCCCAAACCCACAGTGATATTACCCCATGCCCGTGACATTATCCCCGGCCAGAGCGTGGCGATTCTGAGTGCCAGAGCTGACAGCCCCACTCAGGACTGGCAATGTCTGACCCCAGCCACAGCTCCTCTCCCTCCTGGTGTGGGTAGCCCAGCTGGGCTCGCCTGGCACACCGGATCACCCCCTACCTGGAGACACCCCTTCACTGGGTGACCCGGTCCCACGCTGCCAGCACGGGACTGGCACGGGATCGGTACCACCTCCGCCACCCACCTGGATCTCCCCAGCGACGTGGGAGCCTCCTCGGCACGGCTCAGCCGCCACGCTGCTTCTCCCGGGGGGCGTCCTGGTGTCCCCCGTCTCCTTCTCCGCAGCCGCGTCCTCCCCTTGCTCCTCGTGGGACGGCGGCTGGTGGGGTGGGGTGGGGTGGGCTGCGTACCCCGTGGCTACCGAGCCTGTGTGGGGTGCGGGCATCCGGCTGCAGGCAGCTGCCCGGGCACGTCTGGGCAGCCGGCTGGTTTTGGAGCGGGGCGTTGGAGGCAGGCAGCGCCCCAGAGCCTCGCCCTCTCTGGGAGCATCCCGGGACAGGTTTTGGGAGGGCAACCCCACCACGGGAACGTTCCCCCAGCACCCGGCTCCATGCTTCTGCCGCTACCCCCGGGGGTACACGGAGGATGGGGCAGGGAGGGAGGAATGGTGCTCGGAAACAGAGGGGCAGGGAGGTGCTGGCACCAGCTCCGCTCTCACCTCCCACAGCCTTGCGTGCTTTGAGGACCCCCCACCTCCCCCCCCAGGAGCTAAATGCAGCCACCAACCAGCAAAAAACTGAGCTCAGAGGCTAAATCCTTCCTGGAAGAGCTGGGTGGAGGTGTGTGGGGGTGCCCTGCAGCGCCCAAGGAGCAGCGAGGCTGGGGCTCAGCACGGTTCGGGCAGCCCCAGGCAGAGACACGCTGGGAGTGCCCCCCCCTCGGCCCCCTCATCTTGGCAGGTGCTAATTCCTGGCGTTTAATTACAGCCCCTTGCCCTGCCGAGGCTGCGCCCAGCTTTGCAGTGGGGGAATCACCCCTGCCCTGACACAGGACGAGCCACCGCCTGCTCCTGCCTCAGTTTCCCTGAGCCGTGGGCTCTGCAGGGCAGCTCTGCCAGGCACGGGGGAGCTCTCCAGACCTGGGGACCCGATATCAAAGTTCTCCAGCATCACCTGGGCGCCTTCCAGAGGGAAGGATGCTGCCCGCACCCGGCTCTCCCCGCAAGTCTCCACAGGCAGCAGCTCGGGGCCAGGAGCTGGGGAGGTGACAGATGGGGACGTGCCGGGCGCAAGGCCTTTGTCTGCACGATGGCGGACGGACCCCGCAGATGGCGGCTGCCAGCAGGGCCAGGGCCACAGCCCGTGGCCAGGCGAGCACCGGGCCCTGGGGATCCGGCCCTTTTGTCGGGGTCTCACCTCCGGCAGCAGCCCCATTCCTTGGCTGTCCCCCACCCCTGCCAGCCTTTCAACTTTCAACTTGACCTGCTCCTTTCACATGGAAATGGGATGCAAATGGAGCCGGGGTTGGGGCTGGGGGGGGGGGGCTGCCAGGGGCCAGCGGCTGCGACCTGCCAGCGGGTCCCTGCACCGAAGTCTGGGGGGGTCATACCCACTGAGTGGTCCCTGGGGTGAGGGGGTCCTCCTTGTCCCCCAGCAATGGAGCAGCAGCCCAGGAAGACCGTCCCCACTGCCCTCAGCTGGATATTAGGGGATGGGTCTTGCTGGAGATGAGCTCAAGGACGGACCCCCGCTCCCCTTGGCTGCCAATCCCACCATGTGCTCCCACCATCCGGGCAACCCCATGGCACAGGCAATGTGCCCACCCCAGGACCACCCTGCCCTGCACTAGGGATGGCTCCCCAGCCCTGGCTAGGTGGGGAGGGGTCTTCCTGGCCATCCAGTCACCGGACCCTGTCAAAGTCCTGCAGCCAGGGACCCCTCAGCTACCAAATGTTGCCATCTGCCTCTGGGGCCTTCGCTCGCATCTACTGGGGGTGCGGAGGGGCCGGGGGCTCAGCTGCAGCCCGGGGAGGGGGCAGAGGAGGCACAGACGTCTCACATCGCGCAGGCGGCACGTGTCGGGTGGATTTGGGTGAGGAGCGTGAAGGGGCGGCGTGGGGGTCTTGCACCCAGCACCCCCTCCTGTTCCCCTGCGCCGCAGCCATTCACCCTTGGGAAGGGTCTCACCGCTGGCTGCGCTGCTCCTTTGTGCTGCTAAATTAAACACAGGAAAATTGCTGTCCCCTCCCCATCCTCTCCCCATCCCCTTCCCCATCCCTGTGGACACAGAGGGACCTCACCTGCTCCAGGGCCAGCCTAAGACCCCCACGACTGCTTTCTCCCCACCTCTTCGACCTGCCCCCCCCAAATTCCCTTGGGCTCTGTACTGGTTTTGGCTGGGATAGAGTTAATTTTCTCCATAGGAGCTGGTATGCAGGCCTGCAGCTCGCTCTCCCAGTGACACCCTCTGGGTGCTGGGGGAAGAGCCGGTGTGGGGCGTCACGGGGTGGTGGGTGCTGGGATGGGATAGGATGGGGAAAGGGGGGATTGTGCTGCTGGGGATGACCCGGCCTCTGTCCCCTCACCTGTGTCACCTCCCAGCCAGTGCAAAAGGCTCATCCACTGGCTCACCCCTCAGCCGATCCCCTGGTGCCGTCTCACTTGGGGGTCCGAGGTGCCCAGGCAGTGCACTCAAGGTGGGACAGCTGCCACACTCAGGGTCCCCTGAGGTCGCTGTCCCAGCCTGTGAACCCTACAGAGATCCCCAGAGGGGAGAGGCACTGTCACCAGCTGACATTGGCACCTGCAAGAAGCAGCCTGAAATAGGTGGGATGCAGTTCAGCTGCATCAGGGGACAAGTGCAAAGCACAGGACACTGCTAAGAATAATCACCGGCACCGGGCCAAGCCAGGGTGCACCGGGGCCAGCGGTGACACTGCAGCCAGCACCCTGTGCCGCAGCCAGGCAAGCAGCAGGCATGGGGCTGTCCTTGGCTCCAGCGGTAAGTGGGGACGAAGGGCAGCGGTGGTCCCCGGGGCAAGGCAGGGGCCGGGCTGTCCCCATGCTGGCAGGGAGGGAGAGCAGGAGGGGGTCGGAAATGGCACAGTTGGACTTTGGCCACCAACAGAAAGTGTGGAGCTCACCCAGCACCTGGGGTCAGGCTGCAGGGGATGAGCTGGGAATCGGTAGCGGGGAAAGGGGAGCAAGACCCCGCGGCTGGTCCTGCACCCACCCGGGGATGGGGGCTGCACTGGCGGAAAACAGGGACCCACTGGTAGGGGAGGGACAAGCTGGGGGTCCTGAGCCCCTGCCCCCTCTGGCCGTGCCCCTGTGTCCAGGCTGACCCCCAGCCATGGAGGGGGTGGGAGGCAGCTGGGGCAGGAGCTGGCCCCTCTGTGAACCCCAGGCACTTGTTCCTCTGGTCACGAGGGTCCCCTTGGGAGGAAGTTCCCCCCCCCTTCCCCCCCGCTCATCCTTCCAAAGACTTCAAAGCTTTTCCCTACGCTTTTGTATCGCTTTTATCTCATCACACCCTGTGCTGGCAGCCGACCATCCCTGCAGCTCATGCGTCCCCCCCCGGGGACCTGCTGGGGCCCGCCCCCCCCCCCCCCTTCCCCTGTGAAATGCAGCCTTGGACCCCGCTGCTCAGCACGTGGCAGGAGGGTGCGAGGGTCCCGTCCCCCAGCCACCCCCCGACCCCGGGGACTCCGCCGGCTGGGAAGCAGGATGAGGAGCAGAGCAGGCCCAGGCCGTTCGCCCGCCTGCATCCGGAGGTGGTGACGCGCCGGCCTCACGTCACTGCCCTGGCAGCCAGGACTGGTTCCCGCCCGTGTGCTGCTGCCGGGTCCCCAAAGCGCAGTGAGTTCCCCCTTGGGAGATTGCCGAGGAACCGGTCAGACCGGGAGCCTGTTTCTTTCCTGGCTCCTGCTCCCTACCGGAGCGCCCGGCGAGCTCCCGGTGGGGGCCGGAGCCATGGGTGGGCTCTCGCACCTGCCGCCGGCCTCAGCCCCCGGGGAGACGTTGAGTTTCCTCCAGCGGGCTCTGTTGCTGCGGCAGAGGGCCCGGAGCTGGTCTCTGCTGGACCGTGGGGGGACAAGGGGACATGGGGACGTGGGGGTCCTCCTTCCCGGGAGCAGGAAGGGAACAGGTGCCCGGGGTGGGCAGGGGATGCGGCCGAATCCCGGCTGACTCAGGCCGGTGGTACGAGCCCAGGCTGGTTTGCAGGTGGGGCTACCGGTGCCCTTCTCCCTGCGGCCACCGGAGCCCGCTGGGATTGCACAGGAACCGGCTGGGAGGAGACGGGGAAGAGCTGTTTTGCCCTGCCCTGCAGATGCGGTGAGGGGTACGGAGCCTCCCGTTGACAGCAGATCGGTGGCCTGGGCCTCTCTCGGCACCCCCCAGGTGAGAGCCATCTTCAACCCCCGTGCCAGGCCGCGCCGTGGGCTGGGCAGGTTCAATGACCTGTCGGGTCCCGTCCCGGCTCTGTGCCGGCTGCTGCCTGGCCCCAACTCTGCGGGATGGGGCCCTGGTGGAGACAAGCAGGTCCTTGCACCCAGGGATGGCACACCCGCGGGGCGAACGGGGTGCAAACTGGGGGGGGAGACACAGGCCGGGCTGTGTGTGTTGGGGGGAGAGGAGCCGTTCCACCTGCCCTGCAGGAGGGGGAAGGCAGGCAAGCGGTGGTGGGACACCAGAGTCCGGGTTCAAGGGGTTCAGTTCCCACCTTGTGATCCAAGCCTCTCCCCACAGCGCAGCAGAGTCGCTCCCCAGGCACTCGGGCCCAAGCCATGGCGCTGCTCACCCATCTCCTCGCCTGCACCTTCGGCATGGGCTCCTGGGTGGCCATCAACGGGCTGTGGGTCGAGCTGCCGCTGCTGGTGACAGTGCTGCCAGAGCAGTGGGACCTGCCTTCCTACATCACCATCATTATCCAGATGGCCAACGTGGGGCCGCTCTTCGTCACCCTCATGCACCACTTTCGGCCTGGCTTGCTGAAGGAGACGGCTGTTATCTACGTGATTGTGTCCATCGGTGTTGTGGCCTGCTTGCTCCTGGCCTTCCTCTGGAACCACACATCCTACATTGCCGGGACATCCCATAGCACAGCCTTCCTGGTCCTCACCTTCTTCCTGGCCCTGGTGGACTGCACCTCCTCCGTCACCTTCCTGCCCTTCATGATGCAGCTGCAGCCCCAGTACCTGACCACCTTCTTCATAGGCGAAGGGCTCAGCGGGCTGATTCCTGCTCTCATCACCCTGGGCCAGGGCTCCGGCATCTCCAGCTGCTTCAACGAGTCCCACACAGTCAACATCACCACCGGCAATGAGACCATGGAGGGCATCATCTACCGGCTGGAGTCACGCTACCTCCCAGCCAACTTCTCCACCCTTGTCTTCTTCCTCCTCATGGCTGTGATGATGCTGGCCTGCTTGGTGTCCTTCTTCTTCCTCACCAGGCAGCCCAAGATGTGGGAGCTCTCCCAGCGGCAGCTGTGTCCCGCCAACATCGTGTTGAACTCATTTGACCAGCTCCCTGATGAGGGACCTGGCTTGCAGCTGAGTGGAGGCTGCCCATGCCCAAAGGATGCCAAGGAGACTGGGGATATCCTGATGAAGAAGGTCTCATACTCCCTGGCCAAGCTCACCTTCATCTACTTCCTCATCACTTGGGTGAGCACTCTGATGAATGGGGCCCTGCCATCTGTGCAGTCCTACTCCTGCCTGCCCTACGGCAACACTGCCTACCACCTCGCGGCCAAGCTCAGCTCCATGGCCAACCCCCTTGCCTGCATCATGGCCATGTTCCTGCCCAACAGGTGGGTAGCAGGGCTCTGGGGGTTGCAGTGGTGTGCACCCTGGGGACTTCTGCCCCAGGAACAGCCCCTGCTTTGCAATGGGGTGGGGGGAGAAGATACCGGGTGGGAGAGGGTCCACAGAGTGCCGGTGCCCAGGCAGCAGAGACACCCCAGGAAAGGAGGACGGGGTTGGCACAGAGTCAGTACAGCCCATGACACAGGTCTGTGCTGCTCACCTGGGCCAGGCTGGCAGCACTCCCTGATGTCACGTGTGTGTCCCTTGCAGGTCCTTGGCCCTCCTGGGCATCCTCACCACGGTGGGGACAGGCTTTGGTGCCTACAACATGGCCATCGCGGTGATGAGCCCCTGCCCAATCCTCCAGCAGTCCAAGTGGGGCAATGCCACCATTGTAAGTTGTGGGGCCCCTCTTGCCCGGGGAGGTCGCTGGGGCCACTCCCGGCTTTGGCCTCACCATAATGTCCCCTGTCCCCATGGTGGGGAACCCCTAAGCCCTGCTGACTGCTCTCCCCTCCTGCGCTGCCAGGTCCTCTCCTGGGTGCTCTTCACCGGGACTCTCTCCTACGTGAAGGTGATGGCCGGGGTGATCCTGCGGGGCCGCAGCCACAGCGCGCTGGTGTTGTATGGGGTGGTGGAGCAGGTGGGCTCCCTCCTGGGAGCCCTGATCATGTTCCCCCTCGTCAACATCTACGACTTCTTCGAATCCGCCGACTACTGCAGCCTGCAGTGCCCAGCATGAGGGGGACAGGCACCCCTGGACAGACCCTCTTGCCAGCACGCACCCCCAAAACCAGTGAGGGTGTGATGGGGGCCGGGAAGCAGCGCTGGAACCGGGGCGGCTGCAGGCACGTCCCCTCGCTGGTCTCTGCCGGGTCCCTGGGTGGGAACAACTCCGTGGCTTTGTCCCCAGTGCGGGGACGCACGGAGCATCCCTGTTGCGTTCAAAGCAATAGAAGGTCTTTGCTCAACCCTCGGCCTCCCTCGTGCTTGTGCCCCCCCTCAGGGAGGGGCTGCCTTTGCCAGTGCCCCCCAGCCTGGGTACCGCTTGGATGGGGCCATGTCCCATCCCTTCCCCTGGTGCCATTTGGCATCACGCACCAAAGCCCCCCCTTGGGACCCCACGGGTGGGCACAGTGTCAGCTGTGCCCTGCAGCACCGGCGGCGTTCCCGGCCCCATGCCGTGGTGGAGGCGGCAGCTGCCCCCGGGACGGTGGGTTTGCAGCCAGCTGCAGGGAGTGGGGACAAAGGTTCCTCTGGCAGGGCTGTGCCAGAGCCCTCCATGGGGTGAGAAACCACAGGGGGGACACAGGGAAGGGGCCTTTCACAAGGGTCCCAGTAGCAGCTGGGGAAACTGAGGCACAGTGAGAATAGTGAAACCTGCCTGGTGTTCACCATCCTCTCCCGTGGCCCCGTCCACACTTTCTGCTCCTTCCCCATAGCCCTGTCCCCCCACTGCACCCCATCCCAGCCCCTGCTCACCCCGAGACAGACAGAACTGGGGGTGCAGAGGTGAGCCACAGCACAGCCCCACACCTGGAGCGGTGCCGGGCACAGCGCTGGCAGGGGGGTTGACATGGGGCCAGTGCCAGGGCTGTGCCACCTTGTACCCAACTGCACCCTGGCCATGCCAGCCAGGGTGGGGGCCGGGTGGGCACTGGGACAGGGTAGGGACAGGGGGTCAGGGGACAGCAGCAGCCCCCCAGGCACCCGCGCCCCGCACGCGCCTGCGCCCCTTCCCTGGGGCACGAGGCAGCCGGGCCTTTGTCCCCGGCCCTTTGTCTGGCAATCTGCTCCCCGAGCCAGCGGCAGCGCCAGACCTGCGCCTGGCGTCCCTCAAAGCCACCGATTGGAGACACTTTGGGGCTCCGGCTGCGGCCCGGCCGCCTCCAGGAAGGACGCGGCTGGAATAGCTAATAGCCAGCAGCCCCCTGAGCCGACAGTGCTGGTGGGGGTCCGGCTGCCAAGGCAGCAGAGAGAGCAGCAGTGAGGGCGGTAGGCTTTGTGCCCCCCCCCCCCAGAACCACTGGGGATCCCCCCCAGCATCTCCTGGCTGACCCCACAGGAGCACGTGTCCAGGATACAGCCCCGTAGAGGATGAGGGGCAGGAGGGGGCTGCCAAGGACCCGTGGGAGACATGGGGGCACCGCAGGGCACTTCATACCATCCAGGGGCCCTTGCTGGAAGCTGGGGAGTTGAAGTGGGAGCCTGGCCCCTCTCCCCCTGCACCCTGAGAGGATGGTCCTGTCCTTGGAAGCCCCCCAGAGACCCTTGCACACTGGACACCCGCCACCCCCTCCCTCTTGCCGGGGAAACAATTGCCTCCAATGGGAATTATTTCCATACAGCTGCTCAGGAAGGCACGGATTCAGCTCTCTCCCGGCCGCGGCGGAGGAGAAAGGCTGAGCCTTTCTTCTGGCACTCCCCTCCCTCCTCACGGCGGGTGGGGGCAGGTTTGGGGGGGGGGGGCGGGGGGGGGGTGCAGGGGGGGGGGCCCAGCCGCTGCAGGAAGCAATATTAGCACAGCTCGGCAGGACTGATTGCGGGTTATTAACATACATTATCTCAGTCCCCTGCCTCTGAAAGGAGCCGGGTTCCTATCCCCCCCTCTCCCGGCCCTCCCTCCCCCTGTCTTTTACACTTAATTACCTCCCTTATTACACCACAGCCTGGAGAGAGACAAAATCCCAGGGCAGCGGGCAGGCGGGCAGGCAGGAAGGCAAGCCTGGCCCAACTAGGGCGTAAGTAATCGCCCTTTCTGCAAACATGCCTTCAAGGAGAGAAACGGCACACGCGCGGATAAATAAATCAGGGAGGAAAGCCTGGGAGTCCAGCGCGTGGGAGAAGGGTTGGGGGTGTTGGGGGGTACACACACTAGGAGCACCCCGGCAGGCAATGATTCTCCCCCCCCCCCCCTCCCCCCCCCCCTCCAGGGGCTGTGGCCCTCTGGGGAGAGGTGACCTTGAACTTGGCAAAGCCCTGACGTCAGGGCCGCGCTGCGGGGCCAGATGGGACTCGTGTCGCTGCCTGCGAGCCCCGGCCAAGGGCTGCGGGAGGGGGGGGGCGACACCTCAGCCCCCGTGGGGAGCAGCCCCGGGAGCCCCGGCCCCAGGAACGGGCTGGGGAGGGAAGAGGGGGGGGCCTGCGGGGTGCCCTGGCATGTGGGATGCTGCGGGATGTGGGATGATGCCCTGGGGTCTAGGATGCTGCGGGATGCGGGATGCTGTGGGATGCAGGATCCTGTGGGATGTGGGATGCTGTGGGGATGTGGGATGCTGTGAGCTGTGGGATGCTGTGAGCTATGGGATGCTGTGGGCTACTGTGGGCTCTCTTGGGCTGTGGGCTCTGGGATGCTGCAGGATGCTGTGGGATGCGGGATGCTGTGAGCTATGGGGTACTGAGGGATGCGGGATGCTGTGGGCTCTCTTGGGCTGTGGGATGCTGCAGGATGCTGTGGGATGCTGCAGGATGCTGTGGGATGCGGGATGCTG
>JAOQGH010000005.1:4773462-4783952 GCA_025769975.1 Gallinago jamesoni
CCCCCCCCCCCCCCCCCCCCCCCCCCCCGCGCTCAGGATGAGGGGGGTCAGTGTAGCCGTAGAGTTTGGGTGAGTCTATTTAAATGTTCTTATTTATATTATTTATAACTTATGCTTTTCACTATTTATTTGCCAAGACTGGCAGGGCCGTGCCAGTGCCGGCTTGCAGGAGGAGGCGGCAGAGCTGCAGCGGAGCCACCGTGCCCAGGACACAGCCGCAGTGACACAGACGGGGACAGGACCCCGAGAGCGGACCACGCAGCGGGCACGGAGGCAGGAGGGGACAAGACGGCCCAGCAGCCCGGGCTCCGTGCCCTGCAAGCCTTCCCCAAGGGCAAAGCCCTTCTCCTTCGTCTTCCTCGCTGTCACAGGCTCCCGCTCTGCTCCCTGCCCCACGCCAGCCCGGTGGGGACAAACCAGCCATTCTATGCAACCTCCCAGCGGAGCATCCCCGCACCGGCCCCGGTGCGAGCGCCGTGCGCACGGCATCCCGGAGCGGGGCCCGACCCACGCCTCCGCTTCCTACCTCGGGCCGCGAGCTGCCACGGCCCCATCACCCCCCCCCGTGCCGGTCCCTGACACCGAAGTTCAGCCTGGCACCCCGCGGGGCCGCGTTTGCGTACCCCCCCCAGCCCCCCCAACACTGTCTTCCTGCGCCGTCTTCCTCCCTGCACCGTCTTCCTCCCGCCACCTCGGTGCCTGCATTGCCACGGCTCGCGGGCTCGACGCCTCCCGGGGATATCCTTGTCACGGTCCTTGCTGCCCTGGCACGGTGGTCACGCACCCGCCCCCCACAAGCCCAAGGGAAGAGCATCCCCCCCGCCATGCAGGCACCCCACCAGCGAGGACGCAGCGGTTCAGGCTTTCCCTGCCACGTCGGCGCCTTTCCGCGGCAGCACCGCGTCCCTTGGCCAGGCAGGCACGGAGCGCCGAGCCTCTGCCCCTGTCTATACTGTAAATAGCAGATACTACAGCAATAATTTTCCGTGCATGATATAGATCTTTTTCTGCCAGGTTTTGTACTCGCCAGCCCCCAGTAAGACAAGTCTACTGAGAACCGGCCGCCCGCAGTATTACTTGTAATGCAATTCAGGGATATAAAAGGGATTTCTGCCACTAACTGTGTGTCTCGAGGGATTTGTACAGGCGGTGGCGGGTGGTGGCACATGAGCTGCTGGCTTGTCCATCCCTCTGTTCCCTGTGCCCATTCCCAAGGGCAGCTCTGGGCAGGAGCACCGTGGAGAAAACTTCTGCCCCAAAACTCCCCCCCTCCTGCCCCACACACCTCTCACTGCCTCCCTTCCCCGCAGATGGGTGCCAAAGGGCGAGAAGGGCAAATTATTTTCATCCTCCAGCTCATCACCAAAAGCCCTCACTGGACCCTGTGCTCTGGGTGACATCGGTGCTGCCCCACAGGTGAGAGCGTGGTAATTCACCTGCAAAATCATCACCAGGTTTATCCTCCAAAAAACTCATCCCGCAGCCCCACAAGCCCATCCCCAACTGACTGTCACTGGCCCTCTCATGGGGCAGCGAGCCACCCAGTGTATTTCTGAGTCAGCACTGGGGCTGGGGACCCCTCTGTCTCCCCCCAGGGAGCCAGGGCAAGGGGGCAGGGAGCAGCCAGTGCCACGGCCCCACTGTGGATCCAGGCTTCCCCAGTTCCAGCAGCCGGTGGGGCGGGAGACCCAGTTCTCCCCGGGATCCTCTCCACCTTTTGGGACACTGGTCTGGACAAATGACCTAGAAAGACTGGGGGCTGGAGCACCGCAGTGTCTGCCCGGCCACAGGGCATCCTTCCCATGCTGCTCAGCTCCGGGGCTGTTTCATGCCACCTCTTCCTCGCCAGGGGCAGGTGGGGGGCACATCCCAGCTGAGATGACACAGGCTGATCCTTAGCGCCCAGGCAGGGCAAGGTTGGAGCAGAGACCCCCAGGCAGCCCCAGGATGGGGATCCCCATCACATTGAGCAGCCCTTGGGGGGGGGGGCGGGGCTCAGCCACTGTGTGCCAAGGGGTGCCCCCCTACTTGGACAGGGAGCCCAAGGCAGCCCTGACTGCAGCCTCGCTGGGGCGAGGAGGAGCAGGCAACAGGCCAGCAGGCGTTGGCAACCATCCCAGCAGCAAGGCCCTGCCTCTTCTGCCCCTTCACTGTGACTCTGCAAAACGGTGGGGCGGTGGCGGTGACGATGGCGATGGCCGGGCCGGGAGGAAGCAGAGGGGCCCGGCTGGGCGCTGCGCTGCTCGGGGCGGAGCGGCGGGCTCAGCCGGCTGGGCAGGAGGAAGGACGAAGCCATCTCCCGGAGACAGCCATGGCGGAGGACGGGGACCGGAGCATCCACACGCAGCACATCTCGGCCGTGCACAACGTGCCCATGAGGGTCCTCATCCGACCCATCCCCGCGGAGCTGGAGCCGGGCAAGGTGCAGAGCCTGATGGAGACCCTGCAGGTGAGCACCACCTCTATCCCCATGGGGCATTGACCTCTGCCACCCCGGGGGACACTGCTGGGGAAGCTCACAGCACTGGGATGTGCCCAGGGGGATGTATTTCTCTCTGGGATCTTTCCTTTTCACAGGAGGATCCCGAGCGGGTGCCCCCCATCGATGTGCTCTGGATCAAGGGCAGCCAGGGTGGGGATTATTTCTACTCCTTCGGGGGCTGTCACCGCTTCGCCGCTCACCGGGCGCTCAACCGGGAGACCATCCCTGCCAAAATCATCCCGTCCACCCTCAGCGATCTCCGCACCTACCTGGGCTCCTCCACGCCCCACCTGCGCTAGCCCGGTGCCCCGTGGGCTGAGCTGGACCTGATCCCGGGTCTCCGTGAACCTCCGGTGGGGTCGTGGTCGCCCCGGTCCTGGGCGGGAGGGCTTCCGTGGGGTTGGGGTACCACCACCCCCCACCACCCCCCCCCCCACCTCCGCCGCTCCAGCCGGGATGGGCTCGGTCTCGCTGGCAGCGGGAGGCGGCCGGGGCGGTGCGTCGCGGCGGGGCCGCCAGGTGGCGCTATTGTGCCGCGCTGCACCGCCCCGAGCGGCGGCGGGGACCGGGACCCGGGACGGGACGGAGAGGGGTGAACCGGGACCGGGACGGGACGGAGCGAGAGGGGAGGGGAGGGGAAGGGGGAGAGGACGGGATGGGATGACCCCGCACAGGATGAACGGGGACGGGTCATGACGGGCTAAACCGGGGCACGGTTCAACCGGGATGGGCTCAACCGGGACGGGACGGGCTCAACCGGGGCACAGCTCAACCGGGACGACTTGAACGGGAATTTGAGGGGTTGAAGTGGGGCACGATTCAACCGGGACAGGATGGGCTGAACCGGGGCGGGATGGGCTTAACCGGGGCACAGCTCAACCGGAACGGGATGAAACGGGACGGGATGGGCTCAAATGGGGCACAGCTCAACCAGGGGCACAGCTCAACTGGAACGAGTCGAACGGGGATTTCAGGGGTTGAAGTGGGGCACGACTCAACCGGGACAGATTAATCCGGGATGGGATGGGCTGAACCGGGGCACGGCTCAGCCGGGACTGGCTGAAGCGGGGCACGCTGGAACTGGGCCACGTCATCTGGGCACAGCCGAACCGGGAAGGGATACAGGCAAACCGGGACACATCCGAATCGGGACACAGACATACTGGGAGGAGACACAGCTGAACCAGGCATGGCCAGTTCACCCTCTGCCTGGATTGGGAGCACCCTGGGCTGTGTCTGCCCTGGAACCATCTGCCCCCATCCCTGGACACATCCCACAGTCCCCTTCCCTGTGGGAGATGTCTCTGGAATGGGACACCCACCGCTGTACCTGGAATAAAGTCAATGAAACCCCCGTGGCTATGAAAACTGGAACTGGGAGAGGCTGGGGTCAGGAGCAGGCATGCAGTGGCAGGGCATGGCATGGCATGGAGGCCTGGCACCTGCGAGACCAGGTGGCTTTTGGGCACAGGGGACAGATGCTGTGTCAGGGGATGGATGCTCTGCAAAGGGACAGATGCTTTGCTGGGGGATGGATGCTCTGCCAGGGAATGGATGCTCTGAGAGAGGACTCATGCTTTGCGGGGGGATGGAGGGTCTCTGAGGGGATGGGTGATGTATCGGGATGGGTGCTGTGGTGGGGGATGGGTGCTGGTCTGGGGAGGGATGCTCTGCCAGACCCCACTGCCATGCAGATGGAGTCAGAGTCGGCTCTGGCCTGGCTGTGGGAACACACGCAGGCTGGGATGCTGTCATTTCTGCAAACGCCACATCTTCACCCCACGTGCAGGCTGGAAAAACCACCCGGAGCATCCCCTGGGCGTCCCGGCATCCCTTCTGAGCCGGGAAGCTGAGTCCAGGGAGGGGAAAGGCCACTGACTCACCCCACGGTGCTGTGAGTCAGCAGCAGGGCTGAGACGGGAACCACGGCCGGACACTCCTGTCCTCTCTCTGCCCCCTCAGCCACGCTCCTCCTGTCCTCCTGGGGCACAAACAAGCTGGGGAGAGGGGCTGGGAGCAGGGTACAGCCCCCCCTGAGCATCAGCTCTGCAGGACAGGGTGCAGGGTGGGGGCTGGCAGCACTGCCCGCTGGATGGGGCACGCTTTGCCGCTGCCTGCCGGCACGGTGTTTCCGCAGGAGCCACCGGGGAGGAAAAACAGGGTGGGCTGGGGGCTGCTGTGCCAGAGCCTCCCCTTGGCCTCCCTCCGGCCTCCCTCCTTCCTCCCCCCCGTGAAGGAAGGGGCCGGAGGGAGGCTCCGGCGTGGCAGAGCTGCATGTGCCGCATCAAAGCCGCTCTCCGCCGGGAGGAAGCCCTGCGAGCGCTCACGGAGAGAGAGCAGCCCTGGCCCGCGGCTCCCCGATGGGCCATAAATTTCTCGGAAGAATTGTGGCGTGCTAAAAAGTTTCCTCTTGTTAGAGAGCAGGGCAGGGGGAAGGGAGGAGGTGGCAGCTCTTGTGGCAGCATGGGACGTTCCCCTCAAATGGGTGGCCCCATGGCAGGGACTGGGTTTTGCCCAGCCCTTGGGCTGTGTCCCCCCACCTCCCCCACTGCTGGCCATCTCCTATGGGGTCTGCTTGCCCAACTCCCCGGGTTTGTGCCCCTGACAAAGGGAACTGGGTGTGAGGCAGCTCAGGAGAGCTGGGACCACACGTGTGGGGATGAACTGAGGTTGCCTGGATCCCCCAATCCCCCCTCCCATGCTCCTGCACCCCGTGGCGTCTTCTTCCAGCTGGGAGACCTGCTTCAGAGTCCACTCTTCAGGCTTCTCATCCCCTGCAAAGCTGTGCCAGCCCACCTCTGCCAGCCCTGCAGGTGCCCCCAGACCAGTGTCCTGGGGCTTGGTGGCACCTGCACGTCCCCAGGGTTTGCACAATGTGAGCTGACCCCCAGCCCGTGCTGCCGGTGCCGCAAACCCCTGCCTGGCACAGGAGCTGGTCTTGCCAAAGCCGGCAATATCTGTATCAGCTCTGTCTGTCCGTCCCTCCATCCCTCCACCTGTCCCCCTTCCCTCTGCCTGACCCGTGGGGTCTCTGGTGTCGCCGGCTGACAGCCGATCCTGGCTGCCTCCAATCCATTCGTTCCAGGGCAGGAACAAAGGCGCTTTGTGGGCTCCCCCCGGCCCAGGCTGGGTAGGAGGGGGGGGTCCCAGCTCCGGAACTGGGACAGACTTCCCCGCGCGACAGGCGTGTAATGCCTTCCAGACTAGCAGCCCCAGCCCGGCAGGTACAGCCCGGCAGGCGGATGGGGGGGGGGCTTGGGGCTCCCCACACTGCCCCAGGGACCCACCGGGACACCCTGCCACAGCCCTGACCCTGGCGCTGCTCTCGTGGGGAAACACTCCTGCTCCCCAAAAGGTTTCAACAACACCCCATCCGCTTGAGCTGCTTCGCTGTTCCTTCCCACCCAAAAGGGTTGCAGGGAGCATCCCTCGAGCTTGTCCATGACAGGGCAGTTCCTCAGGACTGACCTGAATTGCCCCAAAATTGGGGACCTGTGAGTGGAGAGACTAGTCCTGGCCATTCCCATGTGCTGGGGGGCTGATTGGGGGTTGTGGGTGAGCACCCCCGGGGGTCTCAGTAGGATGGGATGGGATGGGAGGAGACGGGGTGGGACGGGATGGGATGGGATAGCATATGATGGGTCAGGTCAGTTTGGTGTTGCTTCACCAGGACCCAGCAGGGTCAGGCCCAGTGTCCTGGTAGCCACATGTGCTGGTGTTGCCACAGGTCTGGAATCCATTTGCCTCGCCGGCAGCAGTGTTTTCCCAGCAGGGCCGGAGTGGCCCCATGGGGCTGGGGGCAGCCCTGGCCCCCTGGCCCATCTGCTCCCTGTTTATTTTCTTACACTTAAGTATCACCTCGCAGATAAACACTCCCCGGAGCGGGGGGCAGGGGGCATTTCCCCACCAGCAGAGGCAGGACCCAGCCTTTGGGGCACCCAGCACCCCAACCCCAGGGATGTCCCCCTCCACCAGCCAGCCTGTGGGTTGGGCTGGGGCTGTGGCTGCGACCCCATGCTCAGGCCATGTCCCCTCCATGCCACGTGCCCCACGCAGGGTCCCATCCTCCCTTTGCCCGCCCTGCATGCCCAAAACACCATCTGTCGCTGTCCAGGGCTGTGCAGTGTGGGACTGCTGTGCCCAAGGGGTGGTAGCCCTTGGCCCACCGGTCAGTTTGTTTGGCCGGATCGTCTGGGAGAACCGGGATGCCAAACGCAACCGTGTCCTGGCACCCGCTCAAGTCGGCCGCACGACACAGCGACCGGCAGGAGGTTTGCGATGCCGTGGCCACCCCCAGCTGCACCTCATGCCGCCCCCGCTGAGTCAGACCCGAGGTGCTGAGTGCCGGGGGGGGGATGCTGGGGGGTGTCCAGGCACGGGGACGCACGTCCTGTCCCACGCGCCCACCGGGCAACACAGGAAAACCTGGATGCTGCCGCGCGTCCTCCCGTCCCAGTGGCAGCAGCATCCGCAGGCAGCTGGCAGCTGGACAGGCAGCACTCGCCGCTTCCCGTGGCTCCCGTTGCTCTCTTGGCCAGGACTGATGGCTCCTTGTGTCCGTCTGTCCTCCCGCCCACAGGACCTGGAGGGGCAGTGGTCGCGCGCACACACACGCGCACACACACACACGTGTGCCAACCTGGGGAGGTCTCTGCAGCAGGAGGGGTGGTGGCAGCCAGGGTCTGTGCGGCTGTGCACATGCAGAGCTGCTGCACACACAGGCGTGCACGTGTACATACTCACACACACGCGTGCAACTGCCTACATGTGTGCACACCCCACACACACACTCACATATATCCACGCACACACGTGTATGGATGTGCATCCACGCACACATGCCCACACATAGACGTGTACAGATGCACGTCCCTACCAACACATGCAGATCCGTGCACACACCTTCATGCACACGCATGCACACGTATGCACTGCCCCACACACCCCGAGCCATCTCCAGAGCCTGCTGCTCCTTCCCTGCCCATGTCCCCAAGTGCCCTGTCTTCCACCGCAGCCGTGCAGGCCACCATCACCCCACGCGTGGCTGTGCCCCCCAGAAACACCCCAGAGCAGCTTGGCTGCCGGGCTCTCCCCCCCCAATAGCCCGTCTCTGTCAGCTGGTGGCCATGTGTGGGGCGGCCACAGCTGAGTACACAGCCCCTGCCATCAGTCTTGCTGCCTGTCAGGGCTGGGGGCTGCTGCGGCCCCCCCAGCCACAGCCCAGCGGGATGCCAGGGCGAGAGAAGGGGCTCCCCTCTCTGTGCAGGCACCTGCCTGCTCCCTGCCTGCTGTGCCAAGGGCTTCCCATCCCCATCTCTGCCCCGGCCACCTCTGCAGGGGAAGAGCGAGCCCCCAGGCAGGGGCTATGCCAGGGACAGGAGAGGGTTGGGGTCCTCTCCTGATGCACAGCAAGGGGTGGCAGGGGACAGGACCCCATGACAGCGTGGACACCCAGCTCAGCCCTGCATGTCCCCAGGCCCAGCGGGACCTCCAGCCCCTGGCGTGGCCCTCTCCCCCCTGTCGCCCCCCCCCCCCAACACACTGTGTGATTTACAGGCTCTGCTCAGGCAGACAAATGGCAAAGGAAAACAGGGCAGGGGGGTCCCGCCGGCGAGAGGCTGCCTGTGCCCTGCAGGGGGGGAAAAGGGGCCATTTGCTCACAGCTTGCTGGGCCAGGTGGGCAGCAAACCAGTGCTGGTGCTAGCGCCAGGGAGCACAGCTGCCCTTGCCCCAGTCCCAGCAGTGACATGCAGTGGCACACATGAAGTGAGCCCCGGGGAGACCCACCAGCCCAGAACACACCTCACAAGCTCCGGTCCCACAGATACGGGTCTTTGGCCATGGGGCATAATGGGACGTGATGCCACTCCATCCTGTTGCACCCAGATCCCCCACATCAGCCGCCTTGCTCTAGGGCTTGCAATGTGCCCACTGCACCCCGGAGCTGTCATCCCAGCCCCTGGCAAGACCCCGAGCTGGCACTTTTTGCCTCATTTAGCTGGAGATTTCCCCTGGCGTCACCCTCCAGCTGCAGGACTGCCAGCCAGACGGGGACTGCAGCTGGCAGGGACCGTCACCTTGGCCACTGCCCGGCACTGGGGCCACATCCCTACTGGCCCCGGGACCATCCGCCGGGAGCCAGGTCCTGCCCTCTCTTTGCCTTTGCCGCTTGACCTGCCATGGCTGGAGCATCGCCGAGCTGCTGACCTCTGCTCGGCCGTGGGCCGGGGAGGAAGGCAGGCAGGAAGCCTCCTGCCTGCTCGGCCCAGCTGGCCACCCCCCTGCCTGCTCTCGGGGGTGCCGGGCTCGGGGCCAGTGGGCGAAGGCAGAGCGGGACCCCACAGCACTCCCCGGTGAGGAAGAGCCAGGGGGTGGACGTTGCCTACGGTAGCGGGTGTCCAGGAAGGACTGGGAGCCAACCGCAGGCTGGGGGGCACCTCCAGCCCTCCCCAGGACACCGGTGGCTCCTGCTGCTCCCTGCTCAGCGCTCCTCTCACAGGAAAAGACTCTGTGTTTCCACTGCCGGCACACACCTTCCTCCTGAGCAGGAGGAAACGCTCCCGGCTGCCGGGCAGTGCTGCCTGCAATGCTGCCCGTGCCCCTCACCGTGTCCCCCTGTCCCCTCTTGGGGTGGGCAGACAGGGTGCCAGGCTCTGGGGACAGAGCATCCCTATGGGGGGTGCCTGCCCTCGCTGCTCCCTGCCGGCCCTGGGCACCCTCCTGGGTACAGACCCCATCCCAGGGGGCACAGTGAGGTGCGGGGAGCAGCGTGTCCCCTGGCTAGGCACTGGCATCCCATGTGATAAATGCCCCAGGGACCACACTGGTGCCACCCAGTCCCCAGGTACCTACCCCATCTGGGGTCCTGCACCCCATCTTCACCCCGTGCTGCCCTGTGCAGGACCAGGGGCTAGGGGACACGCTGCCCATGGGCTGGCACTGTGGGTGGCATTGCCCTGCAGTGGCCGAGGGCTGCAGCACAGGGAGGTGGCCGTGCGGTGGCCCTGGCATTGTCTTCAGCAATACCAGAGCCTGGTACCGCCATGGGCACAACCTGGAGCCCGGCCCTGGGTGCAAGGTGCCTGCGGCCAGGGCCAGCGTGCCGGAGCAGGGCCAGGCCTATGGCCGGAGCCAGCGCTGGCTCCCGCGGGCTGGGGCGAGGACGCTGGCCGCTGGCCGGCGGCTCGGGGGGCCGGCTGGGGGTGGGCTCCGGCGCCAGCCCCTCCCCGGCCGTATAAATCCCAATTCCCCCCGCAGACAGCCATCCCAGCCCCGCTCGGCCGCTGGAGCAGAGCAGCAGCAGCGGGGAAGGCGTCCGGAGCCGGCCGTCACAAGCCGTGCCGGTGGGGAAAGGCTCTCCCCGCAGCCTGGGGGGGTCCCCCCGGCAGGGCCGGGGGTAGGGGCGGGCACCCTGTCATGGCTTTCACCATGCTGCGTCCCGTGGCCGCCCGCGTGCTCTACCCTGACCTCAGCATCCTCTCGGAGGACGAGGAGAACCGGAGCGAGAGCGACACGTCGGACCAGTCGTTCGGCTGCTGCGAGGGCGCCGAGGCTCGCCGCAAGCTGCCGCGGAAACCGGGGCCGATGGTGATGGTGAAGCAGAGGCAGGCGGCCAACGCGCGGGAGCGGGACCGGACCCAGAGCGTCAACACGGCCTTCACCGCCCTCCGGACCCTCATCCCCACCGAGCCGGTGGATCGGAAGCTGTCCAAGATCGAGACCCTCCGCCTGGCCTCCAGCTACATCTCCCACCTGGCCAACGTCCTGCTGCTGGGCGAGGGCTGCGAGGACGGGCAGCCCTGCTTCAGTGCCATCTACGGGGCCAAGGGCGACCTGGACAGCAAGCAGCCCCGCAGCATCTGCACCTTCTGCCTCAGCAACCAGCGGAAAGGGGTGAGCGGGGTGGCGGGATGGAGGGCAGCAGCCCCTACCCAGGCTGAGTGGGGCTGGAGGGTTGGGATGTCCCCACGGGATGGAGGGCAGCAGCCCCTACCCAGGCTGAGTGGGG
>JAOQGH010000005.1:4784052-4871494 GCA_025769975.1 Gallinago jamesoni
GGGCTGGGGGGTCAGCACGTCTCAGCGTGAACCACAGGCTCTGTCTCCAGCCCCCGCTGGAGTTTTTGGTTGCTCCCGGCCAAATCCTGCTCGTAGCTGCACGCCCACAGCTCCCGCTCGCGTCAGAGGGCCAGGCTGCTCCCCCACATCCATCCGGGACGGGAGGTCTCGGGGGGGGGGGGGGTTAAGCAGTCACCCCAGTGCCGGGGGCACTTGGCCGCCCTGGGGGCAGAATTCAGAGCTCTAAGGGTGACCCTGTCCCCTTGTCCTGACCCCACCAGCCCCTCCGGGCGCTGCAACAAGGCTGTCTCAGACAGCACCCTGACATGATGGAGACAGACAGGGCACAGCGGACACGGGGAGACGGGCAGGGGTCCCCATCCCACAGTCCCACTCAGAGTGTGTTGGTGGTACCAGCTTGGATCCCACCCAGGGCAGGGGGCTGAGCTGGGCACCCCTGCCCTGCCCTGCCCTGCTCTGCCCAGCTGACCCCCACCCTGTGGCTCAGGGGGCATCTTTCCCATGGTGACCCCGTCCCACTGCCCACACCGGGGTCCTGGGTGCCCCTGCCCTGGGATGGGCCATGCAGGATGTCAGGTGAGGGGGCTGGCATTTTCCCAGCCCCATGGGTACCCCAGGGCAGGGCTGTGGGCAGGGACCGCCCGGCTCATCACCACCCCCCCCCGAGTCATCCCATGTGAGACCCCGAGCAGTGTGGCCATGGGGCACACACCAGTCCTTGGGGCTCTTTCGGTTTCGGCTGCTCCATTTTTAATTGCTCCTCCTGCTCCTGTTCCACCCCCCACCCCCCTCTCGCTGGTCAGATTCTGCAGCCTCCCCAGCTCTCCCCAGGGGACCCTCAGCCCCAATGCTTGGCAGAGCTGTCCCCAGCTGGGACACTCTGGCCAGGGCTGAGCTGTGTCCCTGGGCTGCTCCCTGGGGGCTGGCATGGTGTTGGACCCCCCCTCCTACGGGGACCTTGCAGGGCTGGGAAGCTCCAGTGGTACCTGAGACCCTGGGGACAATGGCAGGAGCCAGGCTGGGACCCAACTCCGCACCTTCCAGCTCTGAGGCTGGGCTGGAAAAGTGCTGTACTGGGCTGTACTGGGCTGGAAATGGGCTGTACTGGGCCATGCTAAGCTGTGCTAGGCTGGAAATGGGTTGGGCTGGGCTGGAAATGCATTGGGCTGGGCTGGAACTGGGTTGTGCTGGGCCCTACTGGGTGGTGCTGGGCTGAGTTGTGGAAGCAGTACTGGGCTCTGCTGAGCCGTGCTGGGTTATACTGGGCGGTACTGGGGTGAAGTTGTGCTGGGAGGTAGGGCTGAGTCTCCTCATCCCCTATGGGGCCATGGGTATGCCCAGGGGCCGTGGGTTTGTCTGGGGGCCGTGGGTCTGTCCTGGGGCTGTGGGTCTGCCCTGGGGTGGCATGAGCCAAGCCCTGCCCATGTGTCTGAGCATGGTGGCACTGAGCAGCCACGGGGACCATGTCCCTGTGGGGTGACACAGCCATGGATGCTCCCCCCACAGCAGCCACCCCACAGCTGCCTACCCAGCCACTCGCCAGGCACAACCCCGTCTGTCTGTCCATCCCGGGCAGCTCTCAGCCACCCCAGGACCAGGGCACTGGTCGTTTTGGAGCAGCTCATCCATGGGGAGCTGACGTGGGGCAGCAATGGGCAGGAGCGGGGCAACCCCCCTACCAGGACACCCCCCACCCCCAGCGCCTGCATTTCTCCCCTCCTCTCTCCACAGGGCGGCCGGAGGGACCTCGGGGGCAACTGCCTGAAGGTTCGGGGGGTGACCCCCCTGCGAGTGTCACGGAGATGAGCCGAGGTCCGGCAGCACCCGCCTGAGACAGCGGCAGAGCAGCACCCGCGCACGCCAGCCCCAGAGACCGGAGCGGGGAGGGAGGGAGCTGCTTGCCCGAGGTGGCGGCAACCGAGCCCTGGGCCACAGACTGGGACAGCACAGCACCGACACCGGCCCCGGAGCCGGCAGCGGGACGGGAGGACGCTCCCGTGGCTGAGGTTCCCCGTGTGGGGCAGGACCGGGGAAGGGGGGTCCCCGCACCCCGGAGGGCTGGACTGGAAGGGGGCCCATGTGCGGCCAGCGTTGAGGCGCTCCGGGGGGGGGGACACGGTGTCACGGCCCCGCGGGCGCTGGTTGTGCACGTGCAGCCGCTTGGAAAATAAACCTTATTTTTCTGATGGGCCAGCGCCTGTCTGCCGCCCCGGTATGGGGCAAGTTGGGGGGCACATGGGGTCCCCAAAATGGCCTCAACCCCCTCCAAGCCCTGCGCCTGCAGCTGCTCTGCGCCGCTGGAGCCAGCGCGATCGTCCCGACTCTCCCTGTGGGTGCACTTGCGGGATATATGTGGGGCAAGCCCCCCTGGGCACATGCTGTCCCCACATCCCCAGGCCCTGCCGACGGCTTTGGCCCCACAAGAACTATGGGAGCCCCAACGCGGTCTGCGCTGTGCCATGCCGCGGGATGGGGACGGCACTGCCAGCCCCGTGTCATGGCCGTGAGCCCCCCCAGGGGGGTGGGTGAGGGTTGGTGTTGCTGATTTCTGCCTTCCCCTCCGCCCGGTACATTGTGACTGCCGCAATTGCCACTGTCACTGCGATTGCCACCATCACCATGACTGCCACCATCGCCACCACTGGCCGGCACCATGATTGTCCCCACTGCCGTGACGGCCACCACTGCCATGACTGCCGTCGCCACCACGACGGCTGCCCAGGGCCATGCACGGCGGGGCTGCAGGCACCTGCATGGGGTCAGATGGGGACACGGGGGAGTTTTCCAAGCCGGGTCTCCCCCCCGGGACCCTGCTGGGGGGAGGGGAAGGGCTGGGCTGGGTGGTGGGGACCGCTGAGCCTGGGAAAGGTGCTGTGCCGGAGCCGGCAGCTCCCAGGGGCCGGTGCATCCCACGGAGCAGAGGCAGCTGCAGACGGGGCAGCCGGAGGTTCCCGGGGCAGCCCCCCGAGGGATGCAGGGCCAGACCTGCCCCATCTCCCCAGGGTGCTGCAGCCAGTAGGGAGCAGGGTGATCACCCTAGGGGTCCCACAGGAGCCTCCCCCAGCCTGCCCCGGGGAGGGGGCGAAGGCGGGAGCCCACCGGCACCTTTCGGCCCCCTGCTTGGCCGAGGCGAGCCTGCCCCGGGCTCCCTCCCCCCCCGGGTTTGATTTATGGAGCTGACAGCCCGGCGCAGCTGTGAGAGCTGGTCCCAGGCAGGGACCGGGGTGGGTGGGAGAGGTTTGTTCTCAGCGTGGCTAATGTGTCCCAGACCCCAATAAACAGCCGTGAGATTCTCCAAACAGCCCAGGACACAGAATCCCTGCCCCCGGGTTTATCGGGGGGCAGGGGCAGCGGGGAAGGGGGGGGCTGCGCTTCTGCAATCAGCCCGACCCGCAGATGAAAGGGCACCGGCCCCACAAAGCGGCGGCTCCGGAGCCCCCAGGGGGGCCAGTGAGGGCTGGTGTTGCCGGTGCTGGGGGCACAGCAGGTCCCAGCACTGAGTGCACTGGTCCCAGTGTCTCTCAGCTGCCACATCATGGGTCCCAAGTGTGTCCCAAGGCTGAACATGAGTGTCCCAGCATGTCCCCGTGCCAGTGACTATGGCCTCAGTGAGCTCCAGTATAAAGGCCATGGGTCCCAGTAAGTCCCAGCGCAGGAGCTGTGCACCCAGTACGTCCCAGTGCAAGGGACTAGGGCACTAGCAAGCCCCAGTGTAAAGGCTATACATCCCAGTACGTCACAGTGCAGAAACTGTGGAATCCAGCACATCCCAATGCTGGGGTCATGGGTCCCAGCACACCCCAGTGCCAGAGACTAGGGCCTCAGCAAGCTGTGGTCCCTTGTCCCAGTATGATATCCCATATGTCCCAGTGCGACATCCCGTATGTCCCAGTGCAAGAGCTGTGCACCCAGTATGTCCCAGTGCTAGGGCTGTGGAGTCCAGCACATCCCAGCGCTGGGGCTGCACATCCCAGCATGTCCCAGTGCTAAGCCCATGGATCCCAGCACGCCTCAGTACTAGGGCCTAGGGCCCCAGTAAGACCCAGTGTAACAGTCATGGCTCCCAGTCAAGTCCCTGTGCTGGGGCTGTGCACCCAGAATATCCCAATGCTGGGGATGTGGATTCCAGCACACCCCGGTGCTGGGGCTGTGCATCCCAGCACGTTCCAACACTCGGACCATGGGTCCCAGCTCATCCCAGTGCCAAGCCCACGGATCCCGGCATGTCCCGGTGCCAAGCCTGCAGGTCCCAGTACATTCCATCCCCTCCCAGCACGGCGAGAGGGAAACGGTGACTCAGAGGCGCCAGAGGCTGCCGAGCCAGTGGGAGCCAGGTGCCCCTTTGCCCCGTGTGGGGCGATTGCCGTGGCCATCCCAGCCCGTCGCCCGCGGATGCTCCCGGCTCCCCGGCAGCCGCAGCCCCACGCCGAGCCCAGCCGCGCTGCCTCTCTCCCGCTCCCCTCCCATCCTCTCCCCTTCCTGCGCGCAGACACCCTTGGAAAGGCTCTTGGCCGCTTTCTCTGAGACAGGAAGGTGTCCCCGAGTCTCAGGAAGGAAAAACACTCAGTGCTGAACCCACAAAGACCGTCTCCGAGGGGCCGGGGCTGGAGAGGCTCCAGGCCTGACATCACCTGGGAACTGGAACCAGAACCGCAGCTGCACTCCGCGCCTGGTATTTTTTTTCTTTAACTTGTGTTTTTAAACTTTCTTTTTATAGATTTTTTTTTTCCCCTTTCCCTTCTCCATTCCCCTCCCAAATATTTCAGCCTCTCCGCAGTTTAACCTTGCCAGGCCAGCGGGGCTGGAATGCAGCAGGGCTGCACCCGTAGCCGGAGCCTGGAGGTGCCGAGAGCCACCGCGCTGGTGGGACGGTCGAGGCCAGGTCCAGCCGGGCAGGAGCTGCTGGAGCCACGGGCAAGCAGGCAGAGGGCTCGGGCAGGGGCATACTCCCTGGTGATGGGGGGCCAGGACCCCACAGCCCCTGGCACTGCTGTGCACCAGAGCCAGTGGAAAGGGACTCATGGCCTCATGAGGATCTAGGAGGGTCCAGCCAGGGATGGGGGCGTGGGAAGATGGAGCTGCCACAGTGGAGGGGTCTGGCAGAGACTTCAGTTGGTGGGCAGCGCTGCTTCTCCTGACCCATGGGGTCCCATGGGGTCTCCTGCCCCCATAGGATGGGGCAGTGGGGTCAAGCCGTGTTTGAGCTTGAGCTGGAGCTTGATCCTGATCCTGTGCCAGCCAAGCAAGCAAAGCCAGCCAGGGGTGTGGGATACAAAGGCAGGTTTCAGACCCAGGGTCCAGTCCTCTTCATGCTTTGTCCTCTGGTAACACCTATGGGTGCTGCCCGGCCCTCCTGGAGCAGAGGCTCAGGACAAAGACCCCAACATGTCCTACGCCAGCACCGGAGCAAAGCTCAGCCACTCGCTGCTCAGGGAACCCTCCCTGTTGCAGTGACCACAGTGATCAACAGAGCATCCCAGGTCACCCCTGGCCCTGTCAGACCTGGGGTCAGAGGACTGTGAAGTGACCCCCAGGGTCTAGATGGCAGCAGGTGGGGACAGGGAGACAGTGGGACAGGAGGACAGGGCTCTTCTGTCCAGGGCAAAGTATGGAAAGGACCAGGGAGGGAAGGGAATCCAGGGCTGAGATGGGATGGACACACCATGAGCCGTGGTGTGATGGGCACATTGGGATGGGATGGGATAGGCAGACCAGGTCTCAGTGTGATGGCCCCCAGATTGGGGTGCTGGGCAGTCCTTGCCCTCCCACACCAGCAGACAGACCGTACTGACGCCACCAGCACACTGCCAGGGTCCCCAACGAAGGAACAAGGCAAAGGGTCTGCTTGAGTCCCCCAGGACACCCACCAGCTCCTCACCATCCTCTCCAACCCCTCTGTGAGCACCAGCGCTTCCAGGCACCCCTGGTGCCACCACCCAGCTGTGTCCCCCCATGCACCAGAGCTGCTTGCCCCACCGGGACCTCGTGCTGGCCACAGTCCCCGGGGACGTGGGTCCTGTGGGCAGGGACAGGGTGTGAAGCCACGGCGCGGGGTGAACGCCAGGTTAATCTCCCGCTGGAGCTTCCCTCTGCAAACAATAAGACAATGCCCGGCCGGGGGCCGCCTGCGTAACCAGCGGTGCAGAGGGGAAGTTGTAATATTTGGATTTAGCACTCAGTAAATTAAGGAAGAAAAAGGAAAAAGCGCTGGGGGTAATCAGAGCGGGGCTGGCCCCATGCCCTGCCCTATGGCCAGCGGCCCCAAGGGGCTCAGCCCGGCTTGGGGATGGCTGCTGAGAGGGGCCAGTGTCCTCAAGAGCCAGTGTGGCCAGGCACAGCTGGGAAAGGCAGATGTCCCCAAGGGCTGGGCAGGGGACAGGCATGTCCCCACCGTGGGGACACGCAGCCCAAAGGGTCGAGGCTCAGGCACTCAGGAGGGCTACGGGCAGCACTGGCAACAAACACGGCATCTCCTGCGCCACCAGAAAAGGGATCTGGGCCAGGAGTTTATTTTAATCCAGACCTGCTCACGCTCATGGGAAATAAAATCATTTCTGCAGCTGGGGTGGCCAAGCAGGAGAGGGCCCCAGGGGAACGGTCACCTCCAGCTGACAAAGGTCAGGGTGGCAGGGGGTGACAAGTGAGGGGGGGGTCTCTCTGGGGTCCCTCCCCTGCATGGGGCCGTGGGGCTGCGCGGGGCGAGGGACCCCTCTGAGTGGGTATGGGGGCCCATGGGTACCACACCTCCTGGGAGCCACTGGGGCTCAGGATTGGGGACGGGGTGCCTGGGGGGCTTTTGAGCCCTGTCCTGCCACAGCACAATCCCTCCCACAGAACGAGTCCTGGGGGGGCTCCTCAAATAGGCACCATCAGCAGAGATGGGGCCGTGTTAGTGGGGGTCTCATTGGGGGCCAGGGAAAGGCCATGCTGTGGGTCACCCCTGTGGGTGACCAGGGCAGGGACAGCTCTGCTAAGCTGGGCTTAACCTCTCCGAAACCTGGTGGTGGTCCCAGCTGCCTTTCCACCCACTGGCAACCCCGCTCCCCCCACAGAGCAGCCCCCTGCCTGCACTGGCCCCACTGGGGTGAACAGGGCAGGGGGCACATGGGGAGCCCTGAGTCACTGGTTGGGGGGCTGGACCCCACACTGTGGGGTCTGAGTCAGGGGCTTGGGAGGGCTCTATCCCTCCTGTGTGCCCTGGGCAGGGGTCTCCCCCCACCTGGGGACCTCAGGGCGGGGGGTCCGGTGCGGAGCTGGCAGAAGGGCTGAGGCAGGTGGGGGAGAGGTGGCAGCAGGCAGCGGTGGGCAGGGGCAGGGGAAGGCCTCCGGCACGCAGCCGTGCGCCGGGAGCCCATTTCCCCCACAACAGGGGCTGTTATCAGCGGCAAAGACTCAGAGTGGTCCCAGGGGGGACCTCCAGCCCTTCCCCTCCACCTACCCCACCGCTCTCCTGCTCCAGCCCACGTCAATGCCGCCGCGAAGGTGTCGGAACAATCGCCTGACAAAGAGCTATTTTTAGGGGCCGGGGCTCCGAGCGAGGATACGGCCCGGCCGCTGACAATGGGGGGAAGGGGGCCGGGCTTCCCCCGTGACCACTCGGCAGCAGAAGGACCTGTAAGATTTCCTCGATGACCCAGGCCCGTACAATACAAGGAAAGCGCGAGAGGGAGATACCCCCGCCAAGAGGAGCTGCTCCTTTACCTAATGGGAGTGACCCGGGGTGAGGGGCTGTGAGATTCGGGCCAGCAGCACCTCCCGTGGGGGGAGACTCCCACACCGTGAGGGAAACGGGGTGAAGCGTGGCCATGCTCAGCCTTCCATGGGGAAAAAAAAATAAAAATGTTCCCCAGTTCAAGAGAGACAGGGAACAACTGGAAAGAGTCCAGCATAGGGCTACAAAGATGATTAAGGGATTGGAGCATCTCCCTGATGAGAAAAGGCTGAGAGAGCTGGGACTCTCTAGCCTGGAGAAGAGAAGGCTGAGGGGAGACCTTATTAATGCCTACAAGTATCTAAAGGGCGGTTTGAGGGAGGATGGAGTCAGACTCTTTTCAGTGGTTCCCAGTGACAGGACAAGGGGCAATGGGCACAAGCTGGAATATGGGAAGTTCCACTCAAATATGAGGAAGAATTTCTTTCAGGTGAGGGTGCCAGAGCCCTGGAAGAGACTGCCCAGGGAGGGTGTGGAGTCCCCTTCTCTGGAGATCTTCAAGACCCACCTGGATGCCGTCCTGAGTGATGTGCTATAGAGAACCCTGCTTTAGCAGGGGAGTTGGACTCAACAATTCTGTGAGTCCATCATTCTCCTCAGGAGAAGCCTCAGGGGGAGGCTGGGCTGGCTCCTGTCTGCTTGTGCCACACACCCATGTGCTGATGGGCATGGGGGTCTGGTCACTGGGGGGCTCCAAGGGGCAGAGGGGTGTGGAGGTGGCTCAGCAACAAACTCCTCTCCCCTCCGGGCTGGCTCACAGCTCCAGTACTCGGCGAGAGACCATCTGCAGTGGCAAGGCTATGACCAGCCAAGGCTCCATGTCCCCAGCTCACCCCGCTCTGAGGGTGCCATGAACCAGGGGGGGATGCTCAGTGCAATTCCAGGGGACGCAGCAGAGGGGGTAGGGCTGTGCCCCAGGGTGTCCTCCGGCTCAGCCTGCGATAGAGGGGTCGCTGGACGATCTGCTTTGGTCAACCCTTGCTGGTAAAGCTCATTCCCACAAGAAATCGGGGCTAAAAACACAGAAGGCAGGGAGCAAAGGTGGCCGGGCCCGGGAAGAGCTCAGGGCTCAGCCCTGCTTTGGGCCCGGCGCTGTCACCGCTGCCGGGGGAAGAGCCCCCCCATCCGCCCTGTCACATCCCCCGCAGCCGCAAGGCTCCGGGATGCCCCGCCGCCGCTCTGTCGCGACCCCAGACCTCGGGGCCCAGAGGGCGGACGGGCCGTGGGAAGGGCCGCCCCCGCCGCGGGCCCGGCTCGCCTCGGCAGGCCGCAGTTGCCACCTGGCGGTGGGCCCCGCGGGTTAGCAGCTGGCGCGGGGTGGGGGGGGCCGAGGAGGACGGGCCGGGTCGCGCTGCGCTAACGGGCCCCGCCGCCTCGCCTCACTTCAGCCTCACGGAGAGGCGCGAAGCGGGGACAAGGCCCCAGAGAGACCCTCCCCCTGCACCGGGCCTCCCCGCGCCACCGGGGCCGGCACCGTCGCACTATGAACTACAGCCCCCACAACCCTCTGCGACGCGCTTCCGCTTCCTCTCGCATGCGCGGCCCCACCAAGGGGCGACGGGATTTCCGCTTCCGGCGCGCCTCGCTCTGGTCCCTGCGGCTGGCGGCCGAGCCTTGTGCCTCCGCCATATTGTCTGTGTGCGGCCGGCGGGCGGGCGGCGAGCGGGCGGCCGCGGCAGGTACCGGCGGGCCGCGGCGGCTCCGGCGCTCCTTCTGGGGCCCTGCGGTGGGGGCAGACGGAGGGGACGATGGGGGGAGGCGCCACCGTGTCTCCTGCGCCGCCTCCCCCTTCCCCCGAAGCTGCTGCGGGCACGGTGTGGGCAGAGGGGCTGGGGCTGCCTCTCAGGAAAGCCGGGACGCGATGGGGGGGCTCGGTCCGGCGCCGCTGAGGGGGAACGGGCGGCGGCGGGGAGGAACGGGCGGGCCTGGCGCGGCGAGAAGGGCAGGGCCCGCCGCCTCTTGCCCGTGGAGGGGGCTTCCGAGTCCCCGGGGTGGGGAGTGGGGCAGTCCGCGGTGGGGGGGACCACTTCGGCTGCCCTCAGCCTGGCCTGGGACCAGCTCTAGGGCTGCTGGCTGCCCCCAGCCACACAGGAAGGGCAGGGCCCCACGGAAGGGTAGTCTTCCCCTCCCCCAGCGCTTTGGGTTCGCACGTTTAGGCAGTGTAGGTGTTATTTACTTAAAAGGGTCCGTCTTGCTTTTTCCCTGCCTTGCCCAAAAAAGCAGGGGGATATGAGGTGTGTGGAGGGGCAAGAAGAGGCCTGTTTCTTCTTGCTCCCACCCCCAGCTGCGCAGGGACTCTGTTCTGGGCCTTTTTGGGTGGAGGGGAAGGTGGTTTTCACAGATTTCCCCACTGGTCGCTCTCCTCTTCTGAAAACAGTGGTGGTCAGTCTCATCCCTCCTGTAATTTAGTTAATTGTGCCTTGAGGCAACAGACTGTGTGGCTGCTGGTAAAACATGCCATGTAAATGAAAAGAGAGATAAGATTATGAAACCTGATGAGTGTTGTTTGCCAGATTACTTTACTTTATTCTTTCTTACTAAGGGCTTTGGGTACAACCAATAAAGTTTGGATTATAAACATTCAGTCATTGGTATATTTTCTGCTGACAGCAGTGCTTGATCTGTGCAGAGACTCATGAGGGCTTGTGCCTCAGTTCTGCGAGCTAAATTTATGGATCCTGAGCTCGTGTCATTTGGTGTTTCGGTCCTTCGTACCCATGCTGAAGGTACCTGTGAGAGAGGTCTGAAGTGGCATGGGTTTTATGCTGTTCAAACCTGCCAGCAGGTTGGAGTCTTGGAGAGCTGCTCTCACACTGACCATTGATGCTAGGCTGCAAAACTGGGTGCTGTGTGTGTCTCTGGAGGCAGCGGTGCTGTGTGCTCCACGTGTGCTCACCTGGCTCCTGGAAACTCCGTCCTCAGTGTGCTCTGGAAACTGCTCGTGAAGAGCAGCTCATTCTGCATCTGAGGGTCAGCACCCCTCAGGTGACGGGGAGCAACATCACCTTTTTAGAGAGAAGCACCCGGAGACAGCAACATTTCTGCTTGGGGGCAGGTAGCAGTTTCGTTTGTTGTTTGAACACTTTATTTTCAAAAACATAATAGTTGCTCAAACTATTCAGGCTCAAACTGAGTTGGTGTTCACTCCGTGTTGCCAGTCACTCTGGGTATTGGACTGGGCTCTGTCAGCATGGATTCCAGGTGTAGCATAAGTTGGTGTAGAGAAACCGCTTATCTTGTGCATTGTTCACGTCAATGTGATGTAGAAAAGGACAAAGCTTGTGCTAGGAGAAGGGAGACTGAGCTTGGGAAGACTTTAGGCAGGATTTGGGGAAAGTGTGAAGCTTGATCAACTCCTTAATTAGTCCCAAACCTAGGACTAGGATAATGTTCAATTCTTACAACAAATGCCATGCCTGGGTACATACCAACAATGGTACATCCTCTGTGGAGACACGTTCTGTGTCTGTAAGTGGAAAAAGAAAACTGGATTAAGATGCAGCTCCCACTGGCAGAAGAGTGATCCATGTACAGGGCAGTCTGCTCTCTTCCCTCAGGAGATCTCTCCATGTCTTTGGGTGGAAGTCCAGCTCTTTGGATGCCTCCTCGCAGAGAAGGGCTTATTGTAAAGGTTCAGACTTTGCTTGAGTATGAAGTATGTAGATGTTTGGTGGTAGGCAGTAATCCTTCCCCTTCATCTTGGCAATGGAAAGAGATTTCCTTTTTCCCCCCCTTTCTCTGTTACCTGTTGTAGCTGACTAGCTGGGTAACGTGCTGTGGTGGAGATAAACCACAGAGCATGGAAAAATGTGGTGAGAGTGTCAGGTGCTGGAGGAGAAAGCAGAGACTTCCAAGTGGCAGATTCCAAACAGGTTCTCTGGGTTTGGTGGGGCATCTGGGTTCGTGGATTGAGGAGAAATGGTTCTGTTGGGAATATGGTTGTTTGGAAGAGGGACAGTAAAATTGGCAGTAGGTTCTAGCAATTGTGGAAGAAATTGGATCATGGAATGTTTCATGAAATCAAGTGGAGTTTAGTTTTGTGCAGGGGCAGTTAATGGTACTCATTTATTTGAAAAAAAAAAGCTAATGAAATGTGAGAATGAAGGTGGAGACCTGTGAGTGGGGATTACTGGGCAAAGTCTTGGTAAAATACTGTTTCCTGAAGGTGAGACACAGAAAGACTTTAGTATTTGAGATTTGGGGCAATTTCAAGTGGTGCAGGTTAGGTATGTGTATGTGAAATGGGTTTTTGGTAGGAATCTTGGGAAGGCAGGATGTCAAAAGGTGGTTATAGGTTTGTGGAACTATAGAAATTGTGTTTCTAATATGACAAAAGGGACGGAGATGTAAATTTTCCCAGTTCTATGAAATGGCGGGTGTCCGTATACCTTCCACTCAGATTCTTTCTCTGCATTTTCTCCTTGCAGAACTAGTTTTCTCTTTTTGTCTTTCCTCACGTCCTCTGAGGAATAGGGGAAAGGAAGACAGGAGAAGCAAATGGGTGACATTGTGGTGGTGTGATTAATTTCATGTCACATTTCTGGAGAGGCAGGGATTTATTTCTGGGTTACCAGATCTGTCACCTCTACTGTTCTACCATTATTGAATTGCTTACATTAAGGTATCTGCTTTATAAACTGTCTGGGTGAGATTGGTGCCATCTTAGATTTTATTATCCCGTAAGGGTCTTGAGAGAATAAACCACACAGATTTTAAGATCAGGAAGGACTGCTGTGACTCAGTCTGGCTACAAACATTGTCTGGTTTTGATTGCGAGAAAACTCTTGGATAATTTTTCTGAGCTTGGATATCTCCTTCCAGGGGCTTCCAAGAGCCGACTTCCCTGGAATTTACAGAACTTAATTGGAGAAAAGGAGTTCTCCTTTGGACCTAGAAAAGCTGCTTTGAAGAGGAGACTACAGCTTTCTGAACTGGCATTAGGAATGTTGCTGAAAGCAGAGTGTTTTTACAAGCTGGTTTTGGACCCCGTTTGCCATCGAGGTGCCAAACCTTTCTGTCGGTATGAGAGATTGATAAGAAATGGGATTATTGATGTGGCTATAGGATCATGGGTATCTTCTGCTCGGGCATCAGCAGTGGAGAAGCAGCAACATGAGCCTGGCATGAGTCTTACCTGCTCCTTTGTTCAGCCTGGTCTGGTCTGGACAGTTTTATTTAAACAAATTATTTTATTATGCATTTCATGCTGCTGCTTTGGGAAGCTGAAGAGCGGAAGGGGAAACCTTGGAGTTCTTTGCAGGCTAAAGACAATATTGCCACAGACTCACTTTTAGAAGGTTAAAACTTCAATAATTTTCTACAGTTTATTTCTCAGTGTTAGGTTGTGTCCTTCTTGTGACTGATTTCTAAATTTTAAGGAATGTTACAGTTTGCAGGGAGGCACTCTTTAAAGCAGGCTGTCCAGCTGCTTAATCTAGTGGCTGAATTATATTATGGCAGTTTACTTGAAGTGAATGGTGAATAAAATGTGTACTAGGTGGAAGCAGAAAGTAATTTGGGGCCAAGGTGGAATTTGGCTGCAGGTTGCCATTTGGATAATTGTGTCTTCGAGTGTTAACAGCAGTCCTAGAAAAATGAAGTTATTCTGTCCATTTTTGCACAGAAGCAAACCTCTGCCCTTGCACCTTCTGGAACAGCCAAAGGGTAAAGTGTTTGTTGGTTTTTTGATGTTCTTTTTTTTTTTTTTAATTAAGCTAATTGTAGGCAGAGTCCTGCATGTTCTGCGGTGTTAACACAATTACGTGCCAGAACTTGCTTTTGCTGGGTGGGAAAGGTCTCGTCGTGTTGTGAAGAAGTGCCCCCAAAGTCCTCCTGCGTGTCCAGGGAGAGGAAATGGTGCCTCTCCCATGTTCTTGCCGAAGTCCTCGAAGGAGGCAGTTTCTCAGCACATCTTTGCACACGTGTGCGTGAGTTGTCAGTAAATCTTTATTTTTAGTGTTCTGAAAATGGATGAGCGTGGATGCACACAACAAATTAATTTCCCGTACAGTAAAGCAAGAGCTCCTGCCATGTTCCTTCTTTTACAAATTTTGTCGCAGATTTCTCTGTTAACTGCAGATTAAGCAATACTTTAATTGTACCCTAGAAGGAAAAGGAGGACTTTCTGCTCACTGAGAAAGTTGTGCAGCATCCAGATTTGTTTCAACTGAGCTTACAAATAAGAAGTTACAGGTTTTGGGTATTTTAGAATGTCTGGCATCCAGGCATATGTCCAACATACGCATTTTACCAGGCATATAAATATATACTCATCCTAAACTGTGACTTAGTGCTGCACGGTGGCTTTAATGGGTGATTGCAAAGCGTGAAGAAAGACACTGTGGAGATGGACGAATGTGCCTTTGTATGTGGCCGACAGTGGTGTGGGTTTGTTTGGTGTGGCGAGGGTGGGTTCAGCGTTCACGGCCCTGCTGGGTTACACTGAGTGATGAATGCTGCGGTCACCAGGCTTCAGTTAATCTCCAAAACACTGGTGTGAAATACTAAAATCTTAGTCAATACATTTGCATCACCCACAGTGTTTGGAAGAGCTGCCTGTCTGGTTGTAGCTGTATAAACCCAGCACTCAGTGTGTTGTGTTAGGGTACCCAGTTCATAATAGATACTGATTTCTGGAGTTTAATGGCTGATTTTTTTCCTAGTTGGTCTTTTAGGACAGTTGTAGCTAGGTTTGTCTTGGGTTAATAACGATGAATTTTTAGAGAGTTATGTTAGAACTTCTACTTTCTAGCAGGAGATTGCACCTGGTGTTTCTTGCTGAGCCTTCTAGATGCCAGCTGATCCGTGAAGATGATTTGCAGTGCATTGCCTGCTGGAGGGGAACAGCTGATCACGGGGATTTCCTGAAGAAGTAGTTACATGCCACATAACACTGGTTTGTCCTTTGGTTCTGGTAACTGTTCCTGCCTTTACGAATTGCATGATCAGCTCAATTAAAAACATACAACTTTTACAGATGGTAGGTACGGTTCAGTTGTCAGAGTTCTAGCTAAATCACTCTCTATCCATGAGGCACAGGAGTCAAATCACCTGAACGATTGGCCTGTCAGTACTCTGTGCGTACTAATTAATGAGGAAAGCAACTGTGTCACTTACCAGTAATTAGGAAGGTAGAACTTTCCAGAGGACGCTGCCAGTTGACCTGATGTCAGCTGGGAAGAGCTTGTAGTAGTGCTGAAACATTCCCCTTCGTGAGCCATCAGGAAGAGTTTCCTGGTGTTCCTGGGATCTCAGAAACAGTAGTTTTGGTAATTGATTGCTTGGAAAATACTGTCCAAAGCTCCAGCAGTAGGAGCTTTGGTTTTAGTAAAGCTCTTAGAAGAAAAAGAATCACTTCATGTTGAAGTCCTTGAAGTGCTCTTGCTTTGGCATGGTCAGACCTAAAGAAATGTGCCTCCAAAAAAGCCCTCACCACCTTTCCTACACTCCCTGCTTAGCCTGAACTCCCAGGGCAGGGAGGAGATGCCAACAGAAGACTATCATTATCCGTTTCTCTTTGGTATGTGTATTGACAGGTTAGTTTGGCAATTCCTGATTACATTTGTGGCCTTTTTTATTTGATTGTGTCAGGAGTCTTCAGTGCTGGTGGTAAGGATGTCTGCTGTGATTTGTGGGAGGCTGGGGATGGTGGCAGCAGAAGCTATGGACATGGGAAAGCACCAGAGCTTACACTTGCCTGCCGGGGCTTGGTTGTCTCTTACTGGTGTCTCTGCCTGCTGTGGCTATACGGTCTCACCTGAGATCAGTCTTGGTGGTTTTGTGTTAGGAAAAGGTTTCCCCTTGCTGTGTGTGCTATGGACTAGCTTAGCTCTGAAAATATGAGGGAGAGTCCATGATTTGTGGGCAGAAGCGGGAAGGGAAGAGCTTTCAAAGTTGACTGTTCTGTATAAAATCCCTTAGGAGATGGAGTGAGGAGCTGTCCTGTCACTGGCAGCTTCCTGGAGAAAATCCATGCTGTTCTACCCCAAATAGATGTGCTGGTGACAGCGCTGAAGTTTTGCAAAGGACAGTTGTCCAACTTGGCTGAGATGCTGGAGACTCCTAGAGGGTCTGTGGAAGCTCCACTAAAATTTGTAGCTCTGAACGAAAATGAGGGCTTAACTGTGACAGAAGTTCTGCTCGGAGAGCGTGTGGGCAGCAGTGATCCTGCCAGGGCAACCTGGAGAGTGTCAGACATGGGAGAGATGCTGCTTTCTATGCTTGGGAAGTGGGAGAATCAAGTTTTCCCTGAGATTGTTATCAACCCCGAGAGGTTATCATAAAAAATACGGAGTTACAGTTACAGTAAAACTGTTTTGTGGTCAGTCCTGTGACTTCTGACTTCTTCATTGGCAGGAATTGTGAGGAATTCAGGGGAGGAATCAGTGAAGCTGATGTAGGAAGAACCAGTCTCAATTTTAGGACATTGCTGTTGCAGAATTAGTCCAAGATGTTTCTTCCAGTTTAGCTAAACCGTGAACTGTTTTCCGTAGCGACTGGTTGTGTCTTATTTTGAATTAAATCACAACTGTTCCTGTTTCTTTTTTATTTGAGGTCATTATATATTATGATTTGTTATTTTTCCACAGCCGGATACAACCATCTATTTAAAAGAAATCTGGAAAATAATTTTGGTGGAAAAATGTAGTTAGAGCAGACTGTGCTGTTCCAAAAAAGTACCAAGAGAAAAGTTAGATTTCAAACCTAAGCTCTTTTTAAAACTCAATTGTACTTTAAAAATCCGCTTTTTCTATTGATGTTGTTCCTTTAGTAGGTAAATGGCCTTCGGGAAAGGATGTAAAATGTCAGTTTCGTTAATCAAGGCTTGTTTCTATTTCAGCTATAAAATCATAGAAAAATATAGGTTGCAAGGGACTTCTGGAGGTCATCTGTTCCACGCTCGTATTGCTGCAGTTCCAGCATAATGAAAATACGCAAATCAGATTTCTTTTGTGAGTTAGAACATACTTTTTTATAAAGTTGTTTACTATTATTTCTTCTTTTAAAGGTTAAGCTGGGTTTTGAATAATGTTGGCTGCCAGTAGGCTGTACTGTAGTATTTAAGCATGTCCTGATCTTTTCATTTCAGTGGTGTCTCTCCAGTACTAGATACTCTCCAAACTCTAAAGAAGCGAGTGCTCCTTCCCTAGGAGGGTACAGGCAAGGGGTAAATGGGCTGTGTGAAGGAAATAATAATCCATTTCATCTGATAATTGTAATGCTTCCTCTCTAATAAAGCACACTCTACACTCGTGATTTCAGAGGTTGGGTTTGAGCCATTTACTATGAAAGGTAGTTATGGATAAAAGAAAGGAATAACCTTTTGATTCCAGGCTACTTACTGTAATTCTGCTCTTCTGGACTGACAGAGAGCTTTTATTTTTTCAAAACGAGCCGGCTGCTGGCTGTCTGAGCCTGTTTACAGTCTTAGTGTGTCACAACCGCAGCTGGTAATGAGCTTATGTGGGGAAAGTAGAAGCGAAAGGAAAGTCTCTAGACCTGTTTGACCAATCTTGCTTTCTCCTTGAGAGGAAGGTGAGGTTGTCTGGGATGGTTTATCTCAAATTGATAAAGTGTCGGAGGTATTTTCTTGGCTCTTTGAGTCTGGCTTGGTGCAATTTGGGGCCCGTCTTGTTCCTTTGGGACTGCTCTCTGAGTCTGAGTTCAGGTAATCCGTGGGAAATGATGATGTTTGTGGGTTCACTCTGCTGTGTCTGGATGAACTTGGAACCCTGCAGCAATATCCTGCTCACGCTGAGGGCAAGCTGTGCTCTTAGCAGTGATCCATGGGGAGACCGGTGTCCAGCCGCGCTCGTGTTCTTGGGTGCATTATTTATACTCAGACCTTATCCACAAAGGTCATCGCTTGGATGGCACTTGCAGGTTCCTCGGGACGCCAGGCTTCTGGGAAGCTCTTGGCTTCCATCTCCCTGGGAGTCAGTATGAGTGCTGCGTCCTACTGGTGCAACTTCTGAGGTTTAAGGTTCTGAGTAACTCTCCAAGTTCTGAGAGAAGCTCCATGCCAAAAACATTTCAATTTAAAAAGGGGGGGGGGGGGGGAATCCAGTATCTCAGTTATTCTTGACTGAAAAAACCAAAAGTCAATTTTACTAATGGCTAAATAGGTTTATTTCTCAGAAACTAATTTACATAGGCTTCTGAGCTGTGTTTTGTTGCTACTTGCTCTAAGTGGATACATCTGGAAGGACAGAGGGCGTAGGAAATTCCTACACTAATTGGCTATAGGTACTGTAAGTACAGATACTTTGCAACAAACCAAGTCCTCCATGGGAGGGAGTTGCTATTGAGATTAGACTGCATTGTAAAGATGATAAATTCCCTTTTTAAAAAGGAGAGGTGTACTAACAGTCATTTAAATTAAAATGTTTAAAATATCAAAAGTAAACATTAAGAGGCTTTTTACCATTTTATTCAACTTTTAGGCACAAAAGGTCTAGCTTACCAAACTGCTTGGACAATATGATACTGCTAGAATAATTCAAATTTTTAAGAACTGATCTCTTTTAATTAATAGACTTTCCAATTAAAAAATTCCTATATGGTGGCAGCACAGTTGTTTGTGTTTCTTGACTGGGGCTCTCGGGCGCTCCTGCGGAGTAATTATCAGTAGAACATGCAGTGCCATATTTGGCTGTGTTCTTGTGATATGTTTTTTGTACCCAGGATGAACAGGGTCCTGTGGGGTGCTCTCAGTAAGGATGCTGTGTAAGAGATAGTTAATTGGCACTTTGCTAAAACTTAAATGGCGTTTTTAAGGGCAGGCCAGGGTGGGAAAACCAAGCACTGAACCTTGTGCCTGGTGCTCATTTGGTAGCTGCCATGTGAGCCCTGGTCACTAGTGTCTTCCCAAGGGGTGTCACCGCAAGCGCTGAAACAGAGGAGCTGTTTTCTGTCCTCGTGCTGCCGAGCCTTAGCGTTGAACAGTGTGTGTCAGACAGTGACTGGCAGCTTTGTCTTCCTCTCTCTATGACCTTGAGTATAGTGCCTAAAAAGCTCATGGTTGTGTTTCCTAGTTAAGCGCTTCTCTACCAGAGAAATTAACATTTTTAGAGGTGCATTGTGTTTTTTGGAGATACTCAAGACTACCCTGAAAATGGCAACCTGATCTAGTTACGTCTGCTTTGGCTAGATTACTTTTAGCAGTCTCTCCTAATGTAGATTATCCTAGGATTCTGTCATTAATGCTGGACATGTTCTGTTTGGATTCTACAGAAACAGAACTCATCCTTTATAACAAGCTCAGGACACTCATCTCGTCTAGGTGTAATCGCTGCTCACACTGTAGGTTTTCTGCCTTAAAACTGCAAGCTAAATTGCCATTTGCATGACCACACCTATCCGTTATTTATCCCGATTTGTGTCAGTCCCTTGGAGCTTGGATCCACTGCAAAATTATCTCTCTCTAGGGGCAGTGAAAGCAAAATATATACAAATTCCTTAGCAGTTTTGAATAGAGACAACAGAAGCTTTCAGACAGGGTAAGTTTGTATATATGCAGAACTTTGCTTTAAACCCAAATTATCTGGGTAGACTCTCTGCTCTTCCTGCGTAGAGAACAACAGACAATAATACCTACCGTCATAAATAGGCATCGTGTGCCATTCTTAAAAAGCTACAGTCGATGATTTCCTGAAAAAGCCCTTCTCTGAGCAACCTGTTGCAAGACAGAGCTTATGCTGGGCTAAAGCTACCTGACAAAAAGTGTCCACTGTGAAATTTGATCTATCTTTAGATAATGTGATTGATTTTTATTATTTTTTCCCGTGCTGAAACTGATCTTGCCAAGCTGGATGAGGTGGAGCGATAATTTATTCTTTATCCATACAGAATTGTGCTTAAAAATTAAAATTGCTAAGTCATTTAGACTTACATAGTTTCATTTAATTCCTACATGAGTATTGGGCAAGGAACTCAGCCAGTGTGTCTCCTGCGAGAAGCACATGGAATGAGGAGAAACAAAAACACAGTGATTAAACTTTGAAATCTAATAAATTTCACTGTACTAGAAGTGTTCTAGTAAACTTGCATGCTCTGTTAATGCCCGAGTACGTTTTTGGAATATATATCTAAGTGTCTGAGTCATGCCACATAAATGGTTTGAGGTCTTAGATGGTTGCTGCCTAATCATCTGAAAGTGTATTTTGTTAGAGGACTAACATTTCGTTCAGGAATAGGCTGGGGGTTTTTATTAACTTTTTATATTCTTCCATTATCTGAACACCTGCCCAAAGTGCCTCATCCCTCCTTTATTGCGCTGAGGCCTCAGTCACACCTCTCTTATGGACTTTGGAATGGTGCCATGTCCCTCTTTAACCTCGGGGCTGGATTATTGCAACCCCATCTACCTGGCGCTGCCTTTTACATTGTTTGTATGTCAGTAAGTCAAAAAATAACCCCTGCTGCCAAGGACCGTACCACCTGAGGAGGCTCAATTCACACTGGCAAGAGGCCTCTCGTGTATTTCTGCAGAACCAGCTCCTGGTCCACTTGTGTGACATGGTGGAGGACATCAGACCTGTGTCCCCCCCCAGGTCCTTCACTGTTGTCATAGCCGGTGGTTCTTGTGGTCTTTGCAGCAGAATGGAGTACCACAGGCCTTCAATAAATGACAGGACGTTGCCATTAGAGCAGAGGTTTGCTTCTAGAGTTTTCTTCCAGTGTGATGTAATCCTGATAGCCTAAACTAACTGCTCTGAGCAGATTTCTTGGTCTTTCTGGTTAATGAGACTATTACTTCCTCCTGCAGTCCAGCAATTGCCCGTTTTCTGTGAAGGGATAACATCAGTATAGCAAATAAATACATTATATTCATTTAGATTATAGCATTGCCAACTGATTAAGTGCCTTTCTGTCAACAGGACTGTATAGTCTCTGCCATATGCTACACACCAAACAATACTCTTTCGTGCTCCAATACAACTTCCTTGTAAGTTATATTGAAAGCTGCCAAAGATATTTTTGTATTTAAACGTTTAGGAGTGTGTCAGCTTTCACTTGTGAGATGAAAGATTTGAGAGGTGCAAAGGCACTGCTTTTATTTTAGGCAGGACAATACTTTGATATGAAATTGGAGTAAATTAGTGTTGTCTTTAAATATTTAGAAATTAGAGTCTTTGACTTACAGTAACTTTCATTTGAGTTATTTTGACTAGTGGTAAAACTTAAGATTTGCTAAAATCATTGTAAGAGGAGGAAGTGCACTCCCTTGGACAAGCAGAATGCAAAGAGACATCTTTAGGCTGTTGCAGCAGAATTTTTCTTTCGTGTTTGGATAAAGTATCATAATCCAACACAGATGCCACTGTATTTTGGTCAGTTGGATTTAATGTCTTGACTAGAAAGTTGTGACCAAAACTGGTGCTCCTGTCCCAGCAGAGCTCTCCTGGATGCCTGGGTTTCTTATGAAGTCTTAGGAGCATCCTCAAGCTGTTTAATCCCTGAATGGTTCATAATGACTGGTTTCTGTCAGGTCTTCCTGGTGTCCCTTCTTGTCTCACTGCTAGTTTGGGATGGACTTTTCCTCATAGTCTAGTTAGTGTAGATGTAGCTTATCACTATAAATATCCTGGACAACATTTTCTGGAGAAAAAGAATGCTATTGTCTGTGCTGGTATTTAGTTGCGCTGTACAGTGTGGTGCTGTTTTTTGCCCTAGGTAAGCCCAGAAAAAATACCAAGCTTTTAAATGTAAGAGACCCAGTGGCTGCCTGCTCCATAAATCTTGCTCGCTTTCAAGTGGACACTGTTTTACATGGAGATGATGGGGTGAGATGACTGTGCGGGAGTGCATGAGCTGCAAAGGCCTTCTTCAGAAAAATGTGAAAATTGGGGGAAAACATTATACTATGAAAAATCCCAGGATGACGTTCAGACTTCGGCAATTTTACTCTCTTTGGATAATGTTTTGGTCCTGATGCTACTTTTGGGTGCATATATTTAAATTTTTACTTTGTGGGGAAAACAGCATGGGTGAATGAGTTGAAATGCTGTTAGAGCTGTTAAAGTAATATATTGCTCTGATGCAGTGGTTAGATTTCTCTGCTCTCCTCCAGAAACCTGTTCCTGAGCTGACCAGCCTTGCTTTTACTTAAATCCTTCTGTTTGTACCTGCATTTTCCAGGGGATGGAAAAGACAGTGTAGTGGTCGATTGGTTTGGGTTTGTTGTTTTTTTTCCTCCATTCCACAGACTGAATCGACACAGCCATGCAAACTTTTGTGTGTGAGCACAGGAAAGGCTTACATTTATTCTTAGTATAAAACAAATTTAAACACTCTGCCCGATACCAAACTTCAAAATCTTTGCAATTTTGTTTCACAAGTTAAATCAAATGGCTTGATTATCTGAAAATAAAATAATTTGAGGATTAGGTTGAAGCGGAGTTGAAACTATTGGCTCAATTTTAATAAAAATTAAGCACTGGAACAATTGGGAATCAAAAAATCAGTGGTTTTGAAGCTTTGTAGTTAGTGTATGTGAGAAGGATAAAATCAGTCTGCTGAGACCCTTTCAAGAATTGCAAGTAAATCCTGAAGTTCTGATTTAAATGAAAATCGATGTTTCTAGAAGCTGTAACTTCAGAAAGTACTCAATTTAGGTTGCACGGGCGACCTTGTCGATCTGTCAGCTGTGTTTACAGCATTGTTTATTAGTGCATTGCAAGAGGTGAGGGTTGTGCAACCTCAAGTAAGGGGAAGTGTTTCAGTTGCGTGGGATGGCACAAGATTTCTTCCTGGCTGGGGGAGAGATTGCAGCCCGGGGCTGTTGCTTTCACTCCGGGGCTGCAAGGAAAAGAGTCTGTCTGCAGATATCGAGCATGTTGCATTTCTTTACTTTTGGAAAGTTGCCTTTGCAACCATGAGTTGGAAACTACATACTGTAAGTTGCAAGGGAGGGGGCTGTTATTTTTGCTAGCGGGGCTGAATAGTCCCATCCTGTGTGTGAGGGAGAGCAGACAGATTGTTTTCAAGCTCTGACAAATGATCCCAGGCCTGTGGCTGGGCCCCATCCTCTCTTTCTCGGCAGCTTTTAATGATTAACTTAAATATTTTTATAGTATTTTGAGATTTTAACTTCTCATTTCTTTTGTCTCTGCAGTTGGAAGAATCTGAGGCCTTTATCTTCTGTCCAGCTCTGCAGTTCGGGTAGCCTCTGATTTCAGACATCTCATCATTTCCACCTGCCAACCTGTCTGATATGTCGGGACCCGTGCCGAGCAGGGCCAGAGTTTACACGGATGTGAACACACACAGACCCCGGGAATACTGGGACTATGAGTCACATGTTGTTGAGTGGGGGTAAGTCTCTGGGCTGCTTATGGATGTCCCTGGACCAGGACCAATCCCTGTAGGATCTGGTGCATGGGGAGTTGAGGCATCTGTGCTGCGTTAGGCTTTTTTGTGCTCCTTGGCAGATGCCTAGTGTGCATGGCAAGTGTTAGGGTCACAACTTTTCTTTGGAAAAGTGCTTCTTATCAAAATTTTAAATTCCCAGCAATGCAAGAACTTTTTTTGGCAGCGCCCTCAAGAGTTTGGTTTGAAGAATTTTTGCCAGGTAGTCAGGAAATGTCCCCTTTCAGAGGGAAGAAAATCTTTTTAAAACAATCTAAATAGCCCTGGGTGCAGGGCTGAAAAGAAGTGAAAAGACACCTGAAATTGCTTCTGACTTGAGTGAGTGAAGAGACAGTAGATTTAAATAGGTACATGCTATTCTCTGATTTGTTGCTCAATTCTTTAAGTGACTGGAAAAGACATGGCTGCTTCTTTGAAGGAAGGAGGTGTCTAAATCGAGCTCATGACTAAACCGTCCAAGAATCAGATGGCAGCAATGCCAGCTTCGTAGCTCTGCGTTCCTGCTTTTGTATAGCAGGGCCCAGACTAAGTTCTGCCCTCAGCTTTGTGGCAGTTTCTGGTTTCTGAAATGTACAGTCTTCTTGGCATAAGTGGCTAGTCTGTTTTAAATAGGCTAGCACTTAAATTTTTGGTCTCACTGGCTTCGTTGATTTTTAACAACATTATACAAGGAAAAAATGTAGCTTCCAAATATAGAGAGGCCTGTGGAAGGGATAGCTCGAGTTTGCTGATGCTGAAATGCATAGTTGGGCTTATGTTACTTTCTGCAGAAGAAATAAGTTTGGGTTTGAATCTAACTTGGGTGCATAGAAGCTCCCTGTTTCTCTTCTAATTCTTCATTGTCACGTTCAGGAGATGGTAAGACATTAGTTCCTCCATCTTGTCTGGAAGGTGAAACAGTGATTTAGTGTTAAGGAGAAGTTTGTAAATGGTGTTAGAAATGACTGAGCTCTTTGGAACTTTAACTTTTTATCTCCACAGAAATCAAGATGACTACCAGCTAGTTCGAAAATTAGGCCGAGGCAAATACAGTGAAGTATTTGAAGCCATCAACATTACAAATAATGAAAAAGTAGTTGTTAAAATTCTCAAGGTGAGCTGGGGGTTGGGAAAAGATAAAAATCTATCTTGATGGTCCATTTCACTGAATGACCCTCCAAAACCAGGCTTTAAGGTTTTCACTTTTAGAACATTGAAAACTTTTGACCACATGCTGCACTTTACAGCCTCAGGTAGCTCATGGACTTCTGATAATTATACCTTTCTCACAGGCCAGTTAGGGAGTTTTCGACTATCAGGATGTTTTCAGACAGCTTGAAATAGAAATTTTAAAAAATACCATCTTCCTAATCTTTGTAGCTGTCAGGGTTCTGTGGTTAGGAAGGAGACAGCAGATATTTGAGCCCTTGCTGGAATGATGCACAGTCAGATAATACCAAGATGTAGCTGTTTGAACTTAACTTGCAACACTCCCATGTATTTTGCTGACTTGCAGTCGCCTGCCTTTGTGGTCTGGATGTTTAGCTGTTACTCTCAGTTTACTGGAGATCTTTGTCTTACACTCTTGGTTTTTATTCTTCAGCCTGTTAAAAAGAAGAAAATCAAGCGTGAAATCAAAATCTTAGAGAACTTGCGAGGCGGTCCCAATATAATCACTCTTGCAGATATAGTAAAAGATCCTGTGGTGAGTATGGAAGGAACTTAAAGGCTACACTGGGGTTATGGGCGAAGTTGCTGTGTTTGACTTCGGCTCTGATCTGACTTTTTGTTTTCTCCTGCTCCTTAAATCCTGCTTTTGAATGGCTTAATCAGATCAGCTTTTAATCTGATTAACTTCTTTTAGAGGGCCCTTCCCCCACCAGTCCCTTTGGCCCCTCACTTTGTGAGGATGAGATAGCAGTGAACTGAGACAAGTTAATTCATTCTACAAACAGTGCTGGCAGGGGCTTCGGGCTTTGGCTCTGCAACTGTGTCTGAGGCTGAGGGACTTTTAGCTGGTTTAGGGGTAAAAATGGTTTATTACATTATTCTAAATGAAAACATATTATCTCAACTTAACATGGCTGAACGCTTTTCTCTCTGTTTTAGTCTCGGACACCTGCTTTGGTTTTTGAACACGTAAACAACACAGACTTTAAGGTACAGTGTGGGGTGTGAATTTCCCATGTTTTCCATTCAAAAGCCAGTCTTAATGTTTTCCTAGGGAAAGGCAAGTGTGTAGGGGGCAGGCAGGTTATTTAATCATTTTCTTCCAACGTAGTAACTGTCTTTAACTTGGAACAGAAGTTTGCAATTAGTCCTTTAGTGCCATTTTGCTACATAAATTACAAGGTGAGAATATAGATTCCAGGTGGTTTTCTAGCCTTTGGAGTAAATGAATCTGTTACCTGTGGACCATCAGTGCCTGTCTTTTTGAAACATACTGCTCTTATGTTCAGTGCATAGCTATTTATTGGAACCACTTTAAATGTAGATAGCTGTTTCTGTGACTTTTCTATTTCTGGGACAAGGCATTTAAATGTTTCTTTGTCCCCTTCCCTGCTGACCTGCTTCAGAAGAATGGCGTGCAATGCCGTCTGGAATAGCTGCTTAATGTCTCGGAGCACCCTTGGGTTTTTTGAGACCCAGTCTGCAGGCATAATGCATTATGCTGGTGGTGGGCGAGTGCCACCTGAGGGAGTTAGTGACAGCCACCCGAATGTAGTGCCTGAGCAGAGCAGGGAGTAAACTATGTGTGTGATTTGTAAGTGGAGAGGGTCAGGTATGGGATCAGAGTACCTTGGGTAACTCCTGCTGTCCCATCAAATGGGTTTGGAGAAGCCCAGCAGCAGAGAACAGGACTGGGTTGTTCTGGATTGGTAGGGATGGGATATTTTTCTTGAGTGTTGAACACTGATATGATGTTTTTATGTCCCACAGCAATTATACCAGACATTAACAGATTATGATATTCGATTCTACATGTATGAAATTTTGAAGGTAAGTTGGTGTTTGCTGTTTTATTGGTATATTTCCAGGATTTGCACTCAGCTAATCTTACAGAGATGCTTATCATGCCGCTAATGGGAGTGAGGAGAAGAGAAAGCCTATGGAAGAATTGGATAGGGAAATACATATCAAATCAGTATCAATTACTCAGCTTTGTTTCTGCAGCCGATTCTAGTCCATTTTTTGAAGGTAGCAGAGCCTTTGGGTACACTGAGATAATATAAGATCCTGTAGCCTCTGAAAACAGAAAATTGTAAGCTGTTTCCATCTGTTTTTGTGCCCTGATGTAATGTGGGTAAAATGTATTTCTCTATTCTTCTGAAACAACAATTTTCTCCTCAGGGGTCTGGAGAAGGGGAGACTTGTTTGATCAGTAGTTACTAGTAACTCTGCTCTCAGGGAGTCTGAAATGTCAATTTTATGATGAAGTACATGAAGTACATGAGGTGAAGTCCAAAACACTTCTATTCCTGGGATCTCCCTTTGAGAGGGAGCTCTAGAAGTGTTTTCTGAGGTCCATGCATCTAGTTCAGGATATGACACTCTAGACAGTAAAGTCTTGCCATCTAGTTAGGCGTAGTATATGTGAAAATACTTCTGAATAGGGTTGAACTTGAAAGGTTCTTGTGACTTCAGCATCTGTTTTTTTGTACGTTACCTACAGGCTCTAGATTACTGCCATAGCATGGGAATCATGCACAGAGACGTCAAACCTCATAACGTCATGATTGACCATGAGCACAGAAAGGTAATCATGTGGGGCGGGCTGGAGGGCAGGGAAAGGTCCTACTTTTCTCTTGGCAAACAAGGATCCCTTTTGAGTTCTCCTATGTAGTGATACTAGCAGACATCTTTAAAGGGGGGCTGCACTTCCATCATGTGGAGAAATGTAAAATGAAATTCTATACGCTGCTTTTCTTAAGTTTTTATGCGTTGCATGTAATCCATGAATAGTATTGGTAAGGAGAGCTATTTTATTGAGACTGGTTGGTGATATGGGTGTGGGGAGAGCATCTAAACAGATACTCTGATGAACTTCAAATTAATTGAAAATGAAGCTTCAAACTAGTGTGGTTCAGCCAGTGGAGAGATGGAGCATCCTTTGAGCCTTTTTTTCTTTTTCTACTCTTTCTAGCTTAGACTAATAGACTGGGGTTTGGCTGAATTCTATCACCCTGGCCAAGAGTACAATGTCAGAGTGGCTTCTAGATATTTCAAAGGACCTGAGCTTCTTGTAGATTATCAGGTAAGGATTACTGGGATTTATTACTGACTTTTGAATGGAAAGTCTGTGCCATTTCAGGGTAGCAAACCAGAAATTCAAGTATCTAGAGACCTGAAGCTAAAGACAGTCCATTCTAAAATGTATCGCAGAAAGCCGCTGAATTAAAGAAACTAATGAATAGTCTCAGGACCTGAGGAAGAGCTGCAGAACTGTCATCATGGATCTGGGAATACAAATGTTGAATAATTTATTTTTTCGGCAAGGCTGCTTTTCCAGTAAGGTACAGGAATGAAACAAAGCCCTTGTGGGAATAGCTAGGACTGCGTGAACATCTAAATTAAGCTGTAAAACATCCCCATATCTGATGGCAATTTGTATTATGGAAATGCTGTTGCCTGGAAATAGCAATGTTACTGGTGACTTTCGGATTGTGCCAGTTCTGAATGAAGGCACTTCATCTGCCCAGATACCTTCTGGAGCCCACTCCTTTTGTTGCTTGAGATGCTTCCCTTCTCAACACGTTTCTCAAGGATTCATAGCATTGGAATCTGTAGTGAAAATAGAAAAAGGCAGTGGTCCTTAATATCCTTATGGACAAGGATGGAAATGGGATACCTGCTGTTCTGCTAATTGCTGCACCCCAGTTTGAGTAACTGGTATGCTGAGCTGAACAGCGATCTGGTGATGAAGATGCATGAAGATATTTCAGTCTGTTCCCAGTGTAACTTGGCCACATTTATATCACTGGAGGGAAGGGGGGAGCCTGTTAGTACTGAGAGTCTGTTCTGCTTAATTCATTAGAAATTGAATTGTCCTTCTGGTTTTGTACAGATGTACGATTACAGTCTCGATATGTGGAGCTTGGGTTGCATGTTGGCTAGTATGATATTCCGAAAGGAGCCATTTTTCCATGGCCATGACAACTATGATCAGGTGAGAGCTGGTCGTGTACGATCTCTGTTCTCTTAGCACAGTGAAGGTTTCCTGCTTATGCTTCTATCGAGGGATCCGAAGAAAAAATTAAGCATTTCTCTAATAGCTTCTTTGCTCTGTTTGAAGCCACATTTGTTTTCTAAAGTGTGCAATATCATTAAACAGATTAAATAGAAATAGACTTATAGTGCATTGTATTTGAGGGTCCTCAGTAGGTATGTTGAAAAATTTATAAATGTTAAGGTTGGTGTGTTCTGGTGCATAGAGTGACTATTCCTGAGGTTATGTGGGAAGCTCCTGCCACTATCCACCCTCTCTCCTCTGTTTAAAAACTATGAGTTTGGTACGGTTTTATATAGATTCTGAAATCTTTGTGTTGCTTTTGGGCCAAAACCTTTATGCTTTAACACACGCTCTGCATCTGAACTAGTGTGCAAATGTTCAAAAACAATGACTTTCTGTTCTCAGACCTTCATTCTGGAGCCCTCTGGGGTGGTGCTTCACCCTTCACGTGCAAGATACAGAGTTTCTAGTTTTTGACCAGTTGTTCTTGCTTTTCCACCATGTTGATTTTGAATAGTTTCTTGCTACAAAGGAAGTTAGTGTTGCCAGATCTCAAGTTTTGGCGATTTTGGAGTGTGTAGCTCCCTCTTGGCTGCCTTGGATTGCTAAGTTCTGACTGTGAGCCGAGGCATCTTCAGGTGTTCATGATGCCTGTGATTGTATATGGCTGGGTAAAGTCAGAGCAATGGGATGACCCTGTGGCTGCTCGTTCAGACCACTGAGGTCAAGTTCAAGGTCCCAAGGGAATATGCTGCTGTATCTTCAAGCTGGCTCTGGCATTATCATACCTTCCCAGCAGTGACTGACTTTTCTGTTTGTTCCCAGCTGGTGAGGATAGCCAAGGTGCTGGGAACAGAAGACCTGTATGACTACATTGACAAATACAACATTGAACTGGATCCACGTTTCAATGATATCTTGGGCAGGTGAGCCAAGATCCGGCATAGCTCATAATCTCTTGGTAGACCCAGACAGCTACTGCTTTGTCAACAGACCTTGACGTAAACAAAAACTTATGCTGATGGGAGAAACCAGAGCCAAGATTCTTGAGAACTGTCACTTTGTGCCTTTGATCCCTTTTGACAGCACTTCCTGTGGTCCTTTCTCTGCTCCTGTGGTCCTTTCTCTGCAAATGGACTTGAGGAAAGGTTTTAAATGTCATCTAGGCAATAAATGAACTGCTGGAGCATAAAGCATGAAGGGCAGATGCTCTCACCAGTATTCGGGGGGAGACACACAGTGTTTCTCAGAATTACAGTGCAGAAAATAAGTTGCCGCTTAAGATGGCATTTACATATTTTTTTCCATTATAAGAGTTATTTTGTATGGCACATACAAAAAGTACAAGGGACTATTGTTAGGGGCACAAAGGAAGAGCAGAAGATGGGATTTTAGGCTCGTAAATCCATTCTGAACTTGAGTCCTCATGCTGTCTGGGGCTGTGGTGGCTGTGCCGCCACGTGGAGACATGGTGTACTGCTGCTTCATGCTCTGCTACGGCTCTGCCCCTTTGCCACTGCACCAAGCAGTGGTTCCTCTCGGAGAGGGACATATGTCACAGTACTTGCTCTTTAAAAAAGTAAATTTTGGCCTTGATGTACTCTGCCAACCTGACTTCGGTATCTGTTTCTGCAGACACTCCCGTAAGCGATGGGAGCGCTTTGTTCACAGTGAGAACCAACATCTGGTGAGTCCAGAAGCTCTGGATTTCTTAGACAAGCTGTTGCGATACGATCACCAGTCACGACTCACAGCGAGAGAAGCCATGGAACACCCCTACTTCTGTAAGTATCAGCTGCTGTCATCATCTGCTGTCCAAAGAGCTCTCCCTCTGCCTCTGGGAAATCTCTGTTCCAGTACGCTGTGCGGGCAGGAGCTAAGAACGGCAACGTAATAAGCCTGGTCTTTGCAAATGATTGTGCTGAAGCTGAGGCTGGTATCTCTTGTGATGATAAATTAGGCTACTGCCACCTACACCAGCTGAGGAAAGAAAGCATTATGTGCTTTGGTTTGGTGCTAAACCTGTGCTAATTTCAGCAGGTGTCTGGGTACATAGATTCCTGTGTTTTGATAAAACCAGCTAACTGGTTTGTTGAGAAACAGGCCCTTATAACTCCTTCTGTTGCTAAATGTGTACCTTGGCAAATGGTATATTCAAGTCTTGGTTTTGCAAGGAAAAACGTAACTTTTTCTAGTAAATATGTGTAAACCCTTGCTGGTTTTCACAATTCTTGATATTTAGGGTTTTGAAACAGCTGTAACAATGCAAAATATGAGTATTTTCTCAGTTATCTTTTTTCGTGCTGCTGAACAGGCTCGTATAATTAATAAACAGTGTAAATCTGCATTATGCCTGTGGGAAAAATTCAAGTTAAGTGTTTTGCAAGTATGAGCATTACTGACACTGAAAGCTTTGATTGTGAGAGATGGAAAAACAGCTAAATTAACTTGTGTCCAAGTAGAGATGCAGGTGATACTGAACTCAGCATGAGGAAGGCTGAAATCTAAAATTCCCTTGCCTGATGGAGTAGGCCTGGGAGACAGGAAGGGGTTGTCTCCCTTCAGATGGTAGTGTTATTTACCCGCAGCTGGAAAGTTAGTGAGTAAATTTGAATATGTTACAGAAAACCAGCTCCAGTGACGCTCATTACAGCTCACAGGCTGCAGTGGGATGTGTGTAGAGACATGACATAGATTGTAATTAGGGATAATCTTTCTGCTTGCTACACCCATTCTAGGGTATGGCTTTATGCAATTGTTTACCATAGAATGGAGATCAGCTTCCCCTTCGTTTCCCTCAGCGTTTGCTGTCAAGTGCATCATTTGGGTGGCTTTTCACTGATCACATTACCTTGGTACCTTCTTGGGTGCTTCCTGCTGGAGCTGGTGGAAACTTCTGTGTTCCAGTAGATGGTGGTTGACATTATTTGACGTAGGCAGAGCGCAGGGGTTGCAGGCAGTCGGTGCGCTTCAGCTGCTCTCTGGCAACACGGCACCTAAGGGTAGTGTGTTCTTCCTAGATCCCATCGTGAAAGACCAGGCTCGGATGGGCTCGTCCAACATGCCGGGTGGCAGCACTCCTGTCAGCAGTGCGAGTATGATGTCAGGTCAGTTCTGTTACCGACTCTTCTCGATGCATGGCATTTTAAAGCACTTAGAGGTGCTGTGGGGATGTGAGGATCCAGGAGGGCAAGTCCTGCCGGTGGGGCCTTAGGTCATCTTCTGGGACTGATGACACGGAGGGCTATGACGAAGTGGGTGGGAGAGTGTGATAAGCAAGGCCTCGCTGCAGCCTGACCTGCTTTTCTGGTCTTATTTTAAAAAGTGCTTTGCAGTTGGCTTTTTTATCAGCAGTTTAAAACACAGGGATCCTGCCATATATCTGCCCTTCAGTGACACTTGTGTGTGCCCAAATCTGCGCTCTTTTCAGCGCCTGCAGAGAACAGTGGTGGATCTCTAACCTCAGTTTATTTTGGCAGTTCTGAAAACATAACAAAGCAGCAGCAAACTGACCTGCAAAGAGACCTCTTCAGAAGCCAAGCTGTCCTGGATAGCGATGCACTGGTTTCGCTCTAATTCCTGCTTACCTGTCTCTCTTCCAGGGATTTCTTCAGTGCCAACACCTTCACCCCTTGGACCTCTAGCAGGCTCGCCTGTCATTTCTGCCACCACCACTCTGGGGATGCCCGTTCCAGCTGCTGCAGGCGCCCAGCAGTAGTGATGGGCTCTGTCTCCTGCTGCCTGAGCTGAGTCAGGTGGGGAAGAGGTTTCTCCCCCCTCCACCTCTCCTCAGGACGCAGCTCGTGCCTGGCAGGGGAAGGGAGGGGACGAACGCTTTGGAGGCACCGTGTCTGAACTGTTGCTTGTGGATTTATAGTAGTTCAGTCATTATATACAAAATTATTATAGGCTGATTTTTTCTTTTTTTACTTGAACTTTTCGTAACTCAGGGGCTTCCCTGAAAATACCTACATATGGAATATTTCTCGGACATTTTCCCACACTCCCCCACCCACCCCAACCCCCCCCCCCCCCAAAAAAAAAGTACTCATCATTTAAGAACAAAGAGGAATCAACAGCATTTCCAAGCTCTTGCATCCTGCTGGAAATCTCTTCTCTTCATGTTCCCACCATTACTCCTCCACGAGCCTACACCTTGGGGGATTGTGCTGTTCTCCAGAGACTACCAAACCAAGTCTTCGTGAGGCAGGGGAGGGGGATTCTTAAAGTACCACTCACTTTAACCCTATGTCCTGCATACAGCTCGGCCCTGGGGTACACTGAGGAGACAATTCCAGTACGGAGAAGGTGGTATAAGTTTAAAAGGAGTAAGTGCAGATGATGTCTGAAACCCTAATTGGATTGAATCATGTCTCATTAGGAGCCAACCAGAATGCCAACTTGCCCCCTTGCATGTAATTTTAGTCTTAAAAGATGAAGTTCTTGATCCAAGTGGGAGTCCTTGCCACCTCCGGAGAAAAGTGCTCCTGTAGAGTAAGCCATACTCTAATCAGCCCCTTTCTCCTGGAGGGGTTCTTCCTGCCCATTGGCTTGGCTTGGATCTCTGGAATTAGTTTGTTATTGGGTATATTGTTTTTTAAATTGTTTATATAGGTTTCGAGCTGGTGGCTACTTAAAGCTGGGGAAAAAAAAATAAATCAGACTGCGCCAAGTCCGATATCACATCTTTACCCACCATCCCCTCCCTCACGTGCCATGCGGTGAGAATACCAGTTACCTCACAGTCTTGTAAATATGCACTGAGAGGAAGGAGCGAGCAGACGTGAACTCAAACTGCGATGGTAGATCAGTAATTGTGGACAAATATTATCATCGACAACGGAAAAAGCACCCTTGTTACAGCCCTGATACCCCTTGCTGTGTATATATACTTTGTCCTTCATATGTGAAAGATCCAGTGTTGGAATTCTTTGGTGTAAATAAACATTTGGTTTTATTTATCGAGGTTAGATTGAAGTTCCCTGTGTAGGGGCCTCCCCTCCCTGGGGAGGGGTGCAGGAGTTGGCCCCACAGCCCCACACCGTCTTGGGGAGGCCACCTCCCCCACACTTTGCACAGTGAGCGGTGCAGAGAATTTGCACACAAATGTCACAAGGTTGTTCTGAAAGAAAAAGCCAAAGGTTCTCCTGAAAGATCTTTGGTTATAAAACTAAAACCTCTCCGCGGCTGTGTTAGCCCTGACGGAGGGGAGAGTTACGATGCAGAACCAAGTCAGATGTTCTTTGGTTGTGTTGCTATTCCTTGGCTTTCAAGGACCTGTTTTCAGTCATGGGGCTCAACTGGAGTGGCCATAAGCATGGTGGTACCTGTCCCTCTTGGTGACCTCCCATCCTGAAGCCATCGTGGCCGTTGCTTGTCCTGGGCACCTAGTGCTCCTCCCCCTTCCTCGCCAAGTGCTGTAAGCCTTGTTCCCTGAGTGTCCCTCCCTTGTTTGTTCTTTGGGAGTGTATGGCCACGTTTTTCCGTGGCAGGTACAGCTCCTTGGGGCCGGGCCGTGAGCTCTGGGGGATGTTCCACCCCGTTCTCCTCCATTATTTCCAGGGAGGGAGGTTGGCAAACGGCGTCTCACCTCTCCCTCCCGGATCAAAGACACGGATGAGCCCTGTGGAGGAGGGGAAGGCTGCCAGCCCCGATGCCCGCCAGCTCTCGCATGAGGAAACGCGAAAACCCTCGGGCGGAGGGACGTTTTTTAAGTTAAAAAACCACCTTAAACCGAAGGGTCTCGGGGAAGGGCCGCCTGCTGCGCATGCGCAACCCCACTGCCTGCCTCCTGCCCACGTGACCCGCCCCTCGAGGCGCTGCGCCTGCGCACTCCGCCGCCGTGACGCACCGCCCGCGCGCCGGTGGCGGAGGGGCGGGGGGAAGCTGTGCCGGGGGGCGGGACCGGCACCGGAGGGCGCGGGGAGCGCGGAGCTCCAGCCCGGCCCGGTCCGGTCCGGTCCGCTCTCCGACCCCGGTATGCGCCGCAGCGCCCGGGAATATGGCCCGGCGGAGCCCGCCGCGCAACGGTGTCGGCGGCCACGGTACGGGCCTGGGCGGGAAGCGGCGGGTGGGAGGGGGGAAGCGATTTCTGTGAGGCGGGTGGGGGCTGGAGCGCCCCCCTACGAGTGCGGCGGCGCCCCCTAGCGGCGGGGCGGGGCTCGGCGCTGCGCTCGGAGCCGTTCCCGGGGGGTCCCGGGGACTCGGGCCCACCCTCCCTCCGCTTCTCTGGCCCTGTCGCCCGGCGCTGGAGCGGGCTCCCCCGTCAGGCCGCGGCAGCAGCCGGGGCTGCCGTTTCCTGACTGGAGGCCGGGCCGTTAAACGCTCTCGGGGCTTCGCTTTTCCAGGCCGCCCATCATGGCAGTAACCGGGGGGGTGGGACGGACGGTGGTTCTTCAGCGGCCCCAGAGCCGGGCCGGCCTTGCCAAGCGTCGTGGAGGTGCCGGTGCTACCCGGTGTCTGCACTTAGGGAACACAGGGCTGGTTCCTCCCGTGGAACGGCACCCTGATCCAGGCAGTCGCCCCTCTTCACCCCACGGAGATCCTCTGCGTTCCCCACACGCAGGTGGGTGCCGAGCTGGGGTGTTCTCGGGTGATAACTCTTCCAGCTGCTGTTTTTAGCCCTGGGAGTAAATAAAAAGCCACTCGTGGCTGGTCAGGTGGACCTTACACAGGGGTAGGGTTTGAAGTACAGTTCAGTAAGCCCCCCCGTGCTCTGAGCTTGTGTTTCTGGTTCTCTTTCAAAGTGTAACTGATGCTGTGAGTTAACATTTTGTGGTTTTGAAAATAGATTATTATATCAATCTTTTTATAATACTTGCAAATACTGTCTACTGTACATTTGAACAGTGCAAATATTGGGGTATTTGCCATTAAATCTTAGAAGAGGAGCCTGCAGTATGTGCTGCTTCCTCCGTACTGCTCCTTAAGTTCTTTGCGTGTGAACAGGAGTTTCTTCTTCCATAGGCTTTGTCTCCTCCTTTCCAAGGCTTTGGTATGTGACAGCCTGTGGAAGGGAATAGGGAACCACCAGCTGAGCAGAGCTGGTTCCTGTTCATGTGCAAATAACTTTGCTTGCACAAGGGGTGGGAAAGGAAACAAAAGGAAATTGTGGTCATTGCGTATTAGAAGCTTTAACATTACCAGCAACTTGGCGTTGTTTAGAGGGGGGTTGGAGATCTCTGCTAGGCTGCTACAGCTTGTTTTCATCCAGAAAGTGGTTAAAAAGGGTACTTTGAGGGGAGACAGCATCCGCTCCCTTGACCTACTTAGCATCTGTGCGTGAGCAGCCTGCCGTCCTGCCACTGACTCCCATTCAGACGCAGCAGAAAGCTGTACTTCCAGCCAGGCTCTCACACACAGCTCCCCGGGAGCAGGGAGAGGGGCCGGGGCAGGCACCAAGAGGCTGGAAGTGCCACGTGGGCAGAGGAACACACTCCCCAAGTTGTTGCCGGGAGAGCGCAGCGTTGAGAAACAGCTGTTTCTCCATCGGGATCTTTTGATTCCTCCCACCTCAAATCCTATTCGGACACGTCGCTCATCAAGCAAAACCCCATTCGGATTCCCAAGAGCAGTTGCATCTGTCGGAAAAGCCTTTAGCTAAAGGCAGCATTTGTGGCCTCATCCTGTGCCCTGTGGCTCCTCAACAAAGCCTTCTTAGTGGAATCTCTTCCAATGTGGGATATCAGGTAGCTCTCTGCTGCCTTTCTTCTTCCTCACCTGAGTCATTGGTGACAAATTCTACGATGCAGTGTGAAATAGTGTCCCTTCTCGGCTCCCTGGGAAGCGCTCTCTTGTCCTGTAAGTGCAATTAACCCATCTGAAACCAGAGCACTGTCTGCTTTTTGTGTTATTCTCTTCCTTCCCTGCCCCTGAGTTCAGGTGATCCACAAAATTGGTTTAATACTGGCAAACCTGTGCATATACTAGTAGGCGAGGAGTTTGTTTTTTGTTTGAGAAGTCGATACATTTGTGGTTTGTTAGCTCTGGTATCATTGTGCTTTTTCTTGTGGCTGTTGCTGTCCATGGAAATGCTCGCACTTCTCCCCAGGGTGACTGCATCCAGGAGCTGCTGCCTAGTTGTTTGTTGGTAGGAACATGAAGTCCTGGTCATAGGAAACACTTGACACCTGAGCTGGCAGCTGCGTCAGAGAGCAAACAGTTGCAGGATGGCTTTGCACGACCGTCACGGTCCCGAATGGAGCTGTGATCTGTTGGGGAGTATGGGAGCTGAGGGTGAGGGATCCTGTCAGACAGCGGTGCTGGCTCTGGTGTTAGAAGGAGCAGCAGTTGTCTCCCAGCGTGGGACCAGTGGGGTGGGTAGGGACACGGTGGGGGTGCCCTACGAGCCCCCCAGTGCTGAGCCTGTGGAGATGGGGACAGTCAGCTGGTGGGTCACCCACTGGGGTCACTTGTCCTGGCAGTGTGTCGACTCTCCCACGTCATCTCCCCTGTTACGTGTGTGACATCGCTTGAGTGGATTTTTCCCTCCCTGATCTGAGTTGTTCCCCCCTGTTTGCTGCCTATCAGCTTTGCCTCTCTGTGGTTTTCTTACAGACTTTGATTCGAGGAAGAAAAGAAAAGTGGCGGAAATTTACCAGGCTCTGAACAGCGACCCCATCGATGTGGCTGCGCTCAGGCGGATGGCGATCAGCGAGGGGGGACTCTTGACAGATGAGATTCGTTGCAAAGTGTGGCCCAAGCTGCTAAGTGTTAATACAGACGACCTGCCCCCTCTTCCAGGTATGGAGCAGCCTGGGCGTGGGTGCTTTGGAAGAATGACTTGGTGATCTCTGTGCACGCTAGAGGAAGAATCGTAGAGGTTGAAGCACGTGCTTTCTGACCTGCCTTCTCCCTGTGTACGCTGGTGTGTTTCCCACCAAGCTCGTGTGCGAAGAGGACTCGCAACGCAGCCTGAACGTTGTAGCTTCACACACTGTGGTGTATGCAAATGACAGATTGGGAAATACACAGCTTCCTAAAAACAACATTTCCATTGTGGTGTGAGGGTGCTATTATCTTTAGTGACAGTGATGGAAATTAGTGCTCTTTGGATGCGGTTGGTGTGGCCCCAAGCGGTGTAATGGCACGCTGGCATGTGTAACTTCATCTGCAGCAGAAAGTATCAAACTTAATTTTTGTTGGTGCTGTGGAGAGGTGGCTCTGTGGAGAGGAGCCCTGGCTTGGCCAAAATTCTTCCAAGCTGTCTCTTCCAGGGATAGATGAAGCAGTTTGTTTCTTGAAGCACGTATGGCGTTTGGTCAGAGCAGAAGCAGGCAAAATGACCTTCCTGATGAGATACCTGCATGGTTTTTAAACCTTAGCAATGCAGAAGCTCCGGGTTTTGTGGCTTTTGCGGTCACTGTCCCCAGGACAGATATTGTTGTTGCTGAACGTGTGGCCATTCAGAAGTGTGCATCCCCCCACGTCAGTCAAGAGCCAGATTATGTTAGATGGTCAGAGCTGCTGGAAGACAACACTTAATTTCACATGATAGATAGTTCAGTGTGCCAGCAAATTCTTTTCTCTTCTGTTTTAACTATCTTAGCTACCCATGGGTGGAGTTTTCTTCTGAATTATTTCCATTTAATAAAATACTCTTTGTAGTCTCCACAGTGGATCATGCCTTGCTGCTTCCGAGCACGCTTTGAATTGCACAGCATAATTGTGGAGCAAAGAGCTTTCCAGGAATGCTGGGAGCGGTGTCAGTTTGAGAGTTTTTACGTATGTTGTTTAAAGAAATAAGTCTTGTTTCCTCACACTGCAGTGCTGTTAGTGTCAGAATGCGCAGCAGTGCAAGTGAGGGGACAGGGCTGGTGTGTGACGTATGAAAAGGCGACATACGATGGGGTGGTGTGTCTGTGTGTGCAGCCTCGTCCTCCTGCCTCCAGCAGGGTTTCTCCTGGCATCCTCATTCAGATCTCTTCCAGGTACCTTTGGGCTACTTAGTGTTAATCGTATCCCTCTTTTTCTCAGCAGGAAAGGAGCTGCGAGAGGACAATAAGGATTACCAGCAAGTCTTACTGGACGTGCGGCGATCCCTGCGCCGTTTCCCACCAGGTGAGAGGGGATTCTCCTCTTCCTACTCTGCAGGGAGGAAAGATCTATGCCGTGGGGCTCCTGGCTCAGACCTTACTTGGGGGGTTGCAGTAGGTGACGCTCCATTGCTCTGAGAGCCTGACTTTTAGAAAGCTTTCCTTTCCTCGTGAGCTGCCTTCATTCAGTGAAGCCATTCTGCAGCTATCGGTTTCCTTCAGCTGCCTGTGCTACAGCTGGGTTTTGGTGTGGCCCTTCCAAGGTTACTCTTCCCCTTCCCCTGCTGAGTCTCCCTGCCAGCAGGCTGGTACCATTGAACATTTGCAGCCTGGATCCTGCAGGATCCTCGCCTGTTGTGAACAGGATGGGACTAGGATAGATGGAGTGCTTGAGAAATGTACCATTTGCTGCAGTTTATTTTAGGTCGAGGGCATGGCAGGCAGGTTTGTCAGCTCTTACAACAAATTCTGGTGTGAAACTATCTCAAAATCGGGTTCATGCACTAAATTTAAGAGAACTCTGAACCTTTAGAAGCAAAATGTTTTTGCAGTTGTTTCATTCTGATGGGTGGCTGGGGCCTTGTTGTCCTATTTATAAAACATTTAATCCGGCAGCTATCTAACTCTGCGGAACAGTCCTCGTTTCTGGCCAGAATCTGCTCCCCCCCTTCTGCTGTGTTTATTTTGCGTAAACAGTCAATTCACTCTTGATTCTTTTTCGAGTGCAGATACTGTGTGCAAGCCTGATTCCTGAAGGGTCTGCTAGTATGGATTTTTTTTGCCCTTGAATGGCAACCTCCTGCCTATTTTTAGATGCATTAGTGAAGCAAGGGAAAAGGAGAACTTTGTCATTGCAGAATCTCTGCTGGGACTTTCTACTTGGCCTTTGGGCATTTTATCTGTTGACAAGGGCTGCCAGAAACTGGCTGCAGCTGTGCATGGCAGGAACAATGTTTTTCCTGTGACATCCTGTCCCTAAACACATGTTGTTAGCAAGGGACCGATACAAAGTTTTGGCGATGGTGGCCTCGCAATCTGATGCAGTTGGCGCAGTTCCCATGAAAGTGGGTCCTGTTTAATTTTTTCCTAGAACCCCTGGGAAATTAAAAATGATTAAAATGTCCTCAGCAGTGCTGGATGTGCAGCGCAACTCACTCTTTGCAGCACTGTACAAACCTCAGTAAACCCTGCTCCCATCCTCCACGGGGACTTCCTCGCAGGTAGGGGCACTGCAGCTCCAAAGGTTAAACAACCTGACAACTGGAAAGCTTCTCCTGGGCCACCAGAGTTTTGGGGGACAAGGTTAGGGCCTGGGATATTTTTTTCTGGTAGTTTTACCTCCCTCCCCTTTGCACCACATCCCTTGGGATCAGGTGGGTTGGTAAATGCACAGATCCTCTCCTTGCATGCTGCAGCTGTGCTTGCAGCCGTGGCATGCGCCGGTAGGTGACACAGCCTGTTCCACCACCACCTGATGCTGTCCCCACAGGGATGCCAGATGACCAGAGGGAAGGCTTGCAGGAGGAGCTCATCGATATTATCCTCCACGTCCTCAAGCGCAACCCCCAGCTGCACTACTACCAGGGCTACCATGACATTGTGGTCACCTTCCTACTGGTGGTGGGGGACAGACTGGCCACAGCTCTGGTGGAAAAGCTCTCCACGCATCATCTCAGGTACTCAGTGGGCTCAGCTGGGAGGAAGGAGCTGACTGCGTGTCCTCCAGCTGTGGGGACACCTGTGCAGATGGGGCTGACCTAGAAGGGCAGCCTGGAAGGCAGAGCTTTGGGTTAAGGTTGGCTGCCTGTCACATCCATGCCCAGAGGGCTGCTGTGAGAGAGAGAGAAGTGTGACCACACGATAGCACGCGGCTTTGCAGCGAGTTGTGCTCTGGGGAAGGGATAATTGAAGGCTGTCAGTTAATTTGTAGCATCTCTTGAAGTTGAAAAAGCCGACTCACATGCATTATTCATGGTTCTCTGGCCATGTCTGCTGTCAGAGCCTCTGTGGCTCCTGGGGGCTGGCTCAGGACGATGCCTCCCTCTTAGCCTCACGCAGCCCTGGGCAGCGTGGTCTGCACCACCAGTGTCCTGAACCCCAAGTCAAATGACTCTCCTGTTTGTGCGCTGAAGTGAGAACAGGCCTTCAGCTGGGGAGTGGTTTGGGGCGATTCTCCCTCCTCTCCCAGAAGGGGAGTTAGTTTTTAGATGCTGAAAAGGTTTTTATGGTTCATGCATGCACTACAGCAAAATAAGAAGTGTCAGCTGACACCAGCGTGATCTGGCTCTGGGTTTTCTGTGCAGATTAGCCCTGTGTGTCCCAGATAGGTAGGAAGTGGGCTGTGCCAAATAGAATTCCTCAGGGCTGGGGGCCACCCTGCCAGCAAAGCTGTTTATTGCAAGTACGTTTATTTACCTTCTGGTTGCCTCCCTGGAGGGAGAGCTCTCTGACGCGGTTGCTCGACAGAGTGTCTCTTAAATCTTTCCTCAGGGATTTTATGGACCCAACGATGGATAATACCAAGCACATTTTGAATTACCTGATGCCCATCATAGACCAGGTGAACCCTGAGGTGCATGACTTCATGCAGAGGTACGCAGACATTCCCTCCGAGCCCCATAGCTCTCCCCTGCCACTCTCGTGTTACTGTTCATGGGGCCGTTCACCAGCCTGTCCCCAGCAACACAGTGGCTTGTTCAGAGTGACTTAACACAGCCCACAGCTAACGGTGACAGTCCAAAGCCATGTGTTGCTCTGTCTGAGCAGACCCTCAAGCTGCCTGTCTCGAGGAGGTTTAAGTGGTGTCGTCTTCACCCCAGTAGTCTGCAGTCCATATTGGAAAGGCAGACAGCGTCATGCAAAGCTGCCACAACTGCTTCACCTGCCCAGTTTTGTGGCACTGTTGCCTCGCTGTAGTTTGTTGCTAGCTCTGGGGATAATTCCCAGGTTGTGCAATAGGAACACACAAGTGTAGTGCAGGCAGAATAAAGCAGAAGCAGGAAAGTAAGTGGGAAGGTTCAGTCCAGAGTCCTTTTCTGGCCAAGCGTGCCTGTCTTTGGATACCAGTCTTGATTACAAACTCCCAGAAGTGAATAAACCTTTACAATTGAAAGGAAGCTGAGAAGCTGAATGTGCTGTGGGACTTCAGGTATCCTCAGGTCAGTGTGCCAGTGACATGGTACATCACACGTGTATGTTCTCCTGAAAGCAGACCATTTGGACCTAAACTATGGACCCTGCTGGGTATGAAACAAGTAGTACTTTGCCTTGTGGTTGTAGCAGAGGTGCAGTTCATGGATCTGGCCTGAGCTCTGATTGCTCTGCCGATAGCCAGACCTGTCTCCCCTCCCAGGCGTGGGGGTGTGGCACAGGAATTGCCCAGGAGCATTTCAGTGCTGTTTCCATGCTGATCTAACAGCACTTTCTCTCTGTGCAGTGCGGAGGTGGGAACCATCTTTGCTCTCAGCTGGCTGATCACCTGGTTTGGACACGTTTTGTCTGACTTCAGGCACGTTGTGCGATTATATGACTTCTTCCTGGCTTGTCATCCACTGATGCCCATTTATTTTGCTGCTGTGGTAGGTATTGGCCAGAGGTGGTAACAGGGTTAACCATTGTGAGGTGGGGTAGTTTGGGGCTCAAACCCAGTGCTGCTGCTGTAATCCGCTCTGCATGGGACCCCAGGGCCAGCAATCCTGGGATCCAGGATTGCTCGGGGCAGTGTAGGGGTGTGCAGATCTGCAGGCTGTTCCAGTTTAGTGCTGTGGAGGCAGCATGACCTGGTGTTTTTCTTTGCTTTCATGTGCTGGCCCTGCTGCTGGGTGCTTGTTTGGGTCCTGGGGAGCCTGTCTGGCTGGGGGCAGCCCTGCACTGTGCGTCCGTCTGCCCTTTCTCCTATGGGGGGTCCAAATAAATCTCTGGGGGCAAGCTGCAGAGTCAAGCCCTGTGAGGTTCTGCCTGCATCTCTGACCTGCCAGTAGCAGACTCTGCTTGGAAGACAGACATAACTAACCAGAAAGGGGCTTTCCACGTCCTCAGAGTCTTGGGAAGGGTTTGGCTTTTCTCTTCCCAGACAGGGAGTGCTTCACTGCAGCATGTCCCCTTGAGGAAGGGCAGGTCTTTCAGCCAGAAGTGAAATGTTTTTCTCTTCCGGCTCTGAAGCGAGTGCCAGCCAGTGACAGGGAGTCATCCCCTCTTGCCCAGCTGTCCTCAGTGCTCTCGCTCCTCTCTGCAGATCGTGCTGCACCGGGAGCAGGAAGTTCTGGACTGCGAGTGCGACATGGCGTCTGTCCACCACCTCCTGTCCCAGATCCCACAGGACCTTCCTTATGAGACTCTGATCAGCAGAGCTGGGGACCTTTTTGTCCAGTTCCCACCATCTGAACTTGCCAGAGAGGCAGCTCAGCAGCAGGCTGAACGGTGAGTGCGGGGCAGCCCATGTGTTTGGTACATCCCCCTGCCAAGTCTTGCTCCCTCGGGAAGATCTTCCTCCCTGGCAGGAGGCTGGTCCCGAAGGCAAGCCAGGGACATTCCTTGACCAGTTTCTTCTCTTGCAGAACTGCGGCTTCCACTTTTAAGGACTTTGAGTTGGCGTCAGTGCAGCAGAGACCAGACACTGTGTTGAGGCAGCGCTTCAGGGAGCGGCCCCGAGGGGAGGAACGGACAAAATCCATCTTGACAAAGCCAAGGACCAACCGTTTTGTCAAGCTGGCGGTGATGGGGCTCACAGTCGCGCTGGGAGCAGCTGCCCTGGCCGTGGTGAAGAGCGCGCTGGAGTGGGCACCCAAGTTTGAACTGCAGATTTTTCCCTGAAGCCAGAGGAAGGGCCTTCCCTGTCACCGCTGTCCTTCCCTAGTGGGAAGGAGGGATTTTTTTTTTTTTGATGAAAGGACATGTCTGGAAACAATCTCTCTGAAGATTATTTTCTATTCTTGCTGCGTCCTGTGACGCCTTTGGCCTTTGCAACAGAGACTGATGGGAGCCAGCCCAGCAGGATTGTTCCCCACACTGATGCTCACCTTATTCTCTCCTTGTGCAGGGGTGAGCAAACGGGCCACCATCTTGTGAAGAACTGGAGGTACAGACGAGTCAGGCTCCTCAGGCTGCGCTCAGGTGACTGTACGAGTGGAGAGCTGTGCATGGGCTATGCTGAAACGATGCCGTGTTCTCTCTTAGGGTTAATTAGTGTGAGCGAGGGCAAGTCCTCACCTGGAGGAAACTGCCACAGCAGGGCTTGGCCTGCGTGCGTGTTGTGGGGGGGGGCGAGGGGCTGTTACACTCCTGAGGAGCAGGGGAGCCCTCTGGCTCTGAGTCGCTCCTGTCTGTGGGCTGCCAGCACACCCTGCCATCTGCTTTCAGCTTAGCTGGTGGTCTGACCCTTCCCTTTCCTACAGGCAGCCTCTGAGTAGAGCCAAACCTATCACAAACCCCTGCCAGCACCCTCCCATGAGGTTGTTTCCAGCCTGTAATACTCCCTGGCTCCTTTTGCTTCCTCATCCTTGCAGCCTGATCTGTTTATAGGAGAAGGGCAGGGGACAGGAGCAGACCCCTGGGACTGCCGGAGGGAGCTTAGCTCTCGGTCGCTGGGGCTCCTTCGGTGGCAGTAGCAAGATTGTATCTTGGGTCAATGAGGTGAAAAGACAAGTGTTGCTCACCTTGCCCGAGGTGTGTGCTGTCACATGCCAGATCACGTCACCACAAGAGTCAGTGGCACCAGAAACACCTGTAGCAGACTTGTACATCCCTGGAAGCAGGCTCTGAAGCAGAGGAAGGCTTTTTCCACCTTGAGAAACAGTCTGCACAGGACAGAAGTCATTGTGGCAGGAAGTCTGTCTTAAATCTCCCCCGTGAGCCGACCAGCCTTCAGTGTCATCCCTTGGAATAATCCAAGTGAGGGAGTTTCCCGGAAAGGCCACCCCCCACCCCTGCATAGCTCCCATTTCCCCACCCAGTCCCATTAACAGTCCGAATGCTCCCTGCCCTCCAAGCTAAGCAGCGAATCCTTCCAAACAACTCGGTGTCTCACTGAGACAAAGCCAATAGACACTATATGCCTCTACCTCTCCCCTGAGCTGCTAAACCTCCCGCAAGTGCCCTTACCTGTCCCTTACAGCTCCCACCCCACTCCCCCGCTGTTGCTGTGTTGTGCCCAAAGCCATCTGTGCCGTGCCCAGGGGCTGCCCACCTGAAAGTTGGGTGTTGGTTGAAGAGTTACAGATTTTGGAATAGAGAAGAAAACTCGTGCCCTGCAAAGCTCAGCCCCCTACTCTCCCAACCCCCTGCTTAGCAGTTCTTAACCGCCTCTTGGGTAGGTTCTAGGTTGCCCCGTGGTGCCCTCAGTCTTGGAGGAGCCTTTTTGACCATTGGGCTGGCCAGAGGACATGTGGGCAGTTGTCACGCCTGACCATATGGAAACCAGTGTTCGTATAATGCTCTGAGCAGAGGAGTTTCCTTTGCCTCTGCAGGCTGAAAGCCAGAGTGTGGGGATCTGCTCGGCAGGGCAGTGAGACCTGTTCCCTCTGCCCCTCGCTGGTGCCAGCAGCTGGCTCCATGCCACTGGTGAGAGCCGGGGTCTTGCTCAGGGGTCTCCTCTCCCGGTGTGGTTAAAGGCAGAACCAGTTTCTGGGCCCTCAGCGCCTCCCTGGGGCAGCAGCAGGGTGGGACGAAGGGCTGGGTGACTTAGCACTTTAGAAACTTGTGGTGCAGGAGAGTCTGCGGTGGCTGCGGTGACCTGGGGCTGCTGCTGGAGGTCCTGGGGACCCCTCTGTACACTCCCCCACTGCCCTGAAGGAGGGGATGGCTGGAGCCCCCACCCCAAGGGGAAGCCCCTGTGGCCCCCCCCAACTCTCTGGCCATGATGCACTTTAGTTCTTGTGTTGTCCCCAGGGGAGGAAGGTCCTGGGAGGAGGCGGTCGCTGTGGGTGCTTCAGTTACTCTGTACAAAGACTTATACATACCCATGTAAATGCAGATTTGTACAAACCCTATAACTGTAAAATAAACAGTTACTTAACACACTTCCTTCCCTTCCCCTGTGCTGCCAGGGGATGTGACGTGGGGCCAGGGATGCCAGATCTGCTCTGGTGGCACCCCGTGGCCTGGCACTGGCACGTCCCCGCAGTAGCCAGGCCAGCTCTTTGGTCATTGACCCGTGTGGCCTCGCGCCCGGCAGCCCCCGTGGGAAGAGGAGCAGGAGTGGAGCCAAACGGTGCTTCTGTGCCCCGCTCGCTGCTCTCCTTCCATCTGCCCGCCTTTGGTTAGATGCCAGGTCTTGCACGTGCTGTCGGTTCTCCGTGGTGTCCCCCCCGGCATCAGCAGCACGGTGGGCAGAGCGGGGCTGTAAATAGCCTGACTTCCCGGCCCCTTTTGCACCTCGAGCCGGGTGCCCGTCTGCCGGGAGGAGATCCCTAGGCATGGTGCCCATCGGTGGAGGCCCGGCCATCACCTCTTTCCCCCTGCAGCCTCCAGCAGCCGGGCACGCTCCGATGAGCCAGGCTGACGCAGCCGCCTTCCCCGGGCTGGGAACAGGCTTTGTCGGCAGCACGGGGCTGGCGGCTGTATTTACCACGTCGGGACAGGGCTATTTTTAGTTTCCTGTGGCTTCCTTGCTGGGAGGGATTTTTTTTTTTCTCGAAGCCCTTTGGGAGGAACACGCAGGCAGAAGCCTGCAGGGTGTGTTGGGGGCTGTGGGGGGCTCAGCAGGGTGGAGAGTGAGCAGGGCTGAGGTTTTACAGTGACGGGAGGCTCAGAGCCATCGCTGCACCCTTCCTGCAGCGTGTGCTTTTGTTGCTGTGATGAGATGATGCCCACGGTGCCCTGGCCGGAGCCTGGACAGCGAGTTCAGTACCAGCCAAGGGGTTAAACAGCCCATCAAGCTGGCACAGAGAGGGTCAGGCCCCTTTGGGACTCAGCAGAGAGAACAGCCCACAGGGAAATGTCACACATCTTTTATTTACCCCAAAAGAGCAAAACCAGGGAAATGGTGCTGTGTTGGAATACCCAGGCACCTTCCAGGTGCTGCAGGGTGGGTGGCCGGCAATCTGAGGTCACCGCACACAGGGGTGGCACACGGGGCTGTGGGCACAGGGGGCTTTGGCCTTGCCAGCTCAGGGCTGTCCTGGCGTTCTTCCAGATCCTCCGTGCCGGATCCAGGCTGAGCTATGCAGCCACCAGCTCCTGTCCCTTCAGGTCACTCCCTGCTGTGGCTGATGCCACTGTGAGCCCGATTGCAACATCCTGGCCTGGCCCAGCTCCCCTGCCTCCCTGCCCGCCTCCCTGCCCCACCAGCCTCCCTGTGCGTGACCCCAGCACCCACAAAGGCATGGAGACAGGCCCTTCTCCCACTCTCCTTCTCCCCTGGCACTCCCACCCTGGTCACTGGCCAAGGGGATGACCACCCCTGCCATGCTGCACCTGAGCCTGGCTGGTGTTATCAGGCCTGGCCCAGGGTGACCGGAGGAGCTGCCAGATACCACCAGCTCATCCATGGCATGGTCATGCTCTGGTCCCGCTGCCGCGAGAGGCAGTGTGGGGGACATGCCAGCGTGCCAGGCCAAGGCTGTGCTGGCCCACTGGAGCAGCTTGGCTTTCTTGAGGACGCAGGGCCAAGCTGGGGGAATGGGAATCAGAGTTTGGGGCCCTGGTGCCCCTGGGGTCCTGCACACCAGGGATGCTGGGTGTGCTAAACAACACGTCCCTCTTCCAATACATGGGTTGCTGGGGGGGATGCAAGGCCCTGGCAGGTCCTAGGCTCGAGGAGATGTGGGACAGGAGCCTTATAGGGGAGAATGGGCAGCCCCCGGGCAAGTGGCAGGGACAACTCCAGGTGGTCCCTGCTCCCAGAGTGATGCTGGTCCCCAAGCACGGCCCATCATGCAGCGAGGACCCTGCTGCTGAGAGACAGCAGCACCCCGGGGTGTCTCAGGGGAGCTGAGCTGTTGGTGGTCAGGGCAGATGGTACATGCAGCTGCGCTGGGCTGGCAGGAGAGGGCACACGGAGCCATGTGTCCCCTGGTGCCCACCACTGTGCTCAGCCACCACTGATGGCTTTAGCAGCCTCCCTCAGGGAAACTAGGCCTGAATGGTTTCGTTCCCAGGTTCTGATCTAATCACGCAATGAATGAGGTGCTGCCGGTGGCGGGGGCTGGTGGTGGCCACCGTGACAAACCTGGCACTCGCGGGGTTTCTGACACAGACACAGCCACCAGCGAAGGGATCCCCGCAGCATCTTTACTGAGTGGCAGCAGCTGCAGAAGTGGGGTTGTGGGGGACAGCGGGACATGGTGGCCATGCCACGGCTGAGTCGGATGCTTGCCACAAACCAGGTCCAGGTGGTCCAACCATCTCCCAGGGAGCAGCATGTCTTGGCCCCATGCCGGGCATCGCCCGTCGCCTCCCCGGCCTCAGGTGTCGCACCGGGGCTGGACACCGTGAAGGTGGGAGATACCGAAGGGCACCGCCATCCCCGGGGGGGTGAAGATGATGGGGGTGTGCAGCGGGGGGCTGCCACGCAGGATGGGCGAGAGCTGCTGTTCCTCTTCCTGGGGGCGGCGCGGGGCCAGCGCGCAGGAGAGGAGCCCGACGGCCCCCAGTGCCCCCGCTGCCACGCACAGTGCCGTGCCCACCAGCCGGCATGTCCCCAGCGCGTGGTTGTACCGCACCGCCTGCACGTCCAGCACCATGAACTCCTCCTCCCCAATCCCTTCCAGCTTCGGGGGCACCAGGGAGCCGGTGGCCAGCGCGGCGGCCCCCACAAGCAGGAACAGGGTCCCTGTGGAGAGGCTCACCTGGGGACAGGGGCACAGGGTTCAAGGTCAGCGTCGACCTCCCCCAAATGTCATGGCAGGATGCACCCCATGCAGGATGAGGGTGATGGTGGGGAGAATCTCTGGGGGAAGCAGAAGGTATTGGGGTCTCTTACCTTCCAGATAAGGGGGGCCCAGGCTCCGTGTGGTGAGGACCCATCCCTGTCCCCATCAGGGCTGGCCCCAGCACAGTCCTCGTAGAAGAGGTGGAGGTAGGAGCGGACCCCGTACCACTTCCCCTGCGCCACGCTGGGCCCGCGGCTGCAGCTGCAATCGGGCTCATGGGTGAGCATCGGACCTGGGGGGGCACAGGGGGAACAGGATGGGCCATGGAGAGGGTGACAGGCCCCGCAGCAAGCCCCCATGGGGCTGAGTGTGCTCCTGCCTTTGCCCCCGCCTTTGCCCCCGGGGTGCAGGGCAGGGAACGGGGCACAGCAATGGATGCACCCCCTCCCCCCTGCAGGGAGCGTTGCCTGTTTTGGGGAGCACCAAGAGGGACCCCAAGAGCTTCACCCCCCACAACCCATCCTGTCCCGGGCCAGATCCAGACCCAGCACAGCCCCGCCGCCGCTGTGGCAGGATCAGGCCCGACATCAGGCCACCGGCAGCCACCCAATCGCCGGCGATGGGGAAGGAGGGGCGGCGGCGGGGAGGGATGCGGGGCCCGCTGGCTTGCGGGGGACACTGGGACACGGCCACCACATTGCGGGGACAAGGCCAGCGCGTCCCCTCCCCTGCCGCCTGCCCAGGGATGGGGCATTGCCATGGGAACTGCCTGCTCAGCCCTTGCCCGGGCAGCCCCGCAGCCTGGCGGGTGGCGGGGGGGGCGGTGGGATGCGAGTGGAAATGTCAGCCTGGAGGGGGGGGGGGGGACCAGGACCCTTTCGGTGCCAGCCCCGGCACTGAACAAAGCCCTGCGCTGGAGATGCCTCATGGGGGGGAACACACTGCCCCGAGGGACCAGCTGGGACCAGGGACATGCTTGTCCCTCCATCCCTTCTTGTATGCAGGGATCTGGGGCGGGGGAAGAGAGGGGGCGCAGCCTGGTGCTGCCGAGGTTTGAGGGGGAGGATCACCCCGGAGACCACACCAGTGCACCCGTGGTGACCATCACTCCGTGCCCCCCGGGCTGCCCTCATCCTGCATCCCCTCCGTGTCCCCACACGGGCTCACCCCTGCCCACATCCCTGCCTCCCAGCCCTGCCCACTCCCCACTTACCTCTGGGGGTGGGGGGGCAGAGGCCTTAGAACATCCTTCTCTGTCCCGGTGCAGTCACCAACAGCGGTTCCTCTGCCGTCCCTCTGTCGGGGAAGGCACTGTCCACGGGTGGGCAGCCAGCCCCCAGCTTCCACGCAGCCCCAGCACCGTCGTCGTCCTGGGGTCTGTGGGGTGGGGAGGGCGGGGGGTGGGGGTGGGCCGTGCTGGGGTGGAGGGGAGCGGGCAGAGGGGGGTCCCTGCTGCGAGGCCAGGAGCCACCACTGCCTGTGGAGCTGGCGAGACGCTGCGTGCAGCCGCCGTGTGTGACTCACAGCCCGTGTGGGCACGTGCCTGCGTGGGCAGCACCGGGCTCGTGGCCCCGGCCCGCGGTGAGGTCAGGGGGGGCAGCGGCGATGGCTGGTGAGCTGGGACCATGGCAGGAGCAGACCCACACGCCTCCCTGCTCCTTGCCGAGCCAGGTGGCATCCTCGGCCAGTGGCCTAGTCCCACGGTTGGGGGCTACTGTGCCACCCTGTTGGGACATCTCCGTCCCCACGGCTTTGGGATTGTGGCCAGGACACCACTGCCAGGTGCTGTCCCTGCTTCAGAACTGCAGCCAGGATGGTGCTGGGTGCTGTCCCAGGGCAGGTGAAGCCCTGTGCTCCCATGGGGCTGGGGTCACAGCAGCATGGCCACCCCCCAGGCACCCCCACCACCCCCCCCGGGTACAACCTGGTGCCCAACATGGCCCTGGTCTCAGGGCAGGGGCTGGTGCGGTGGGAGGGGCCGGTGGTACCCAGGGATGCTCTAGGCTCCCCTTGTTGCCGTGGCAACAGCACGGGGAGGGGGGAGTGACGCAAGCAGCGCATGCCCCCCCGTGCCCACCCCCCCTCTAAGCCCTCCTGTGGGGCCGGATTAGTGCCCCGACACCCCCACTCTGGTCCTGCCGGGGCTGACCCCCACCGCGGGTGGAGGTGACGGAGCAGGCACAGCACAGGTGTGCACGGACCACACGCATGCCTTGCACGTGCACGTGCACACACACTCATTCACACACCGCATGCACATGTGCAGCTTGCACGCACATGCCCGACGTGCACGCACACGCACTGCACGCCAAACAGGTGCTTACACACACGCAGGGGATACACACACACACACACACGTGTACACACACACACCCCCCCCAGCAGCGTGGCACTGCTCCCTGGGGACATCCAGCCTGCTCTGGCTGTTGAGGGTGAACCTTCTCCAGGGGGTCCCGGTGGCCCCAGGAGCCCCCCCCCAGGAACAGCCCGTGTGGGAGCCCACGGAGCCAGGGCTCAGGGTGGGAGCCTGGGGGCTGGCGTGGGAGCGCAGGGTCTGGGTGGGAGCAGAGGGTTGGGGCGGCAGCATCCATGGTGGATCAAGGTGGGAGCTGGCTGCTGGGGACCCCACATCCTCTTGGAACCCCCATATTCCCTGGGGATCCCCCATCCCCCTGGGAGGAGGAGCGAGGCGGCGCAGGAGGAGCCGGAGCCGTGGGCTGCAGACCAACACACTTTATTCCATAGTCACAACAGTCAGGATAACCATTAGCCAAGCTCCCGCAGAGCCGGCCACATTGCACCCCCTCCCCCCAAAAACCCCGGGACGGGACGGGGACCAGGGTTGCCCCTCGGCTAAAAGCCTATTTCTCCAAGACAACAGATACAGGAACCCTTCACTAACACGACACTACAAAGGTGACCCCGAGCGCTGGCGCCCTTCCGCAGGCTGCGCCGGGGCCCCGCCGGCTCCGGGGACCCCCGGCCCGTTCGGCCACCGCCGGGGCAGCTTCTTCCTGAGAGAGGTTTGGTTTATTTTTTATTATTCATTTTATTATTATTATTAATTATTATTATTATTATTATTCGCTTTGTCTCTAGTGATGACGGGATGTCGCACGCGCACGCACACACGCTCGCACACGCATGCCAGCCAGCACCGGGCAGCGGGGGGGCGCAGCGGGAGGGGGGCCGCACGCTGGGGGGGGCGGGGGGGTCTCTAAGCACTACAACCACACGGTACAGAAAAATCCACCACTGTCCACAACGGTTCTTCCCCCAACAAACACACCCAGCGAGTCTCGAGGAAGGGGCAGGACGGGGGCGGGGGGGGACGACAAGGGGACAGGGATGAAGCGGATGGTGTTGTGCTTGTGGCCAGGGCAGGGGTCTGGGGGGGAAGGGGGGGACACACAACACGACCCCAGCTCTGGCTCCGGTTCTGGCGCTGACCCGGAACCTGCTCCTGAGGAAAATGTTTCGCCTGAAAGTCCATGGAGGGAGCCCCCCCAGCCCTCCGGTGATGCACGGCACGCGGGGGACCACCGGGACTCTGGGCCACCCGTGTGCCCCCCCCTCCCCAAGCTGGGAACAGGAGATGCAGCCTGGAGACTGGCGAAGCACACATATTATGCGAGACCCTCACCATGGCCTCAGGCCCTGCCAGTACCTGGGGGCTTTGGCTTCCCCACGGACGGGGATGGAGGGTGGGCGACCGGCAGCCTCGGCACCTTTGCCAAGGGCTTCTGGCCACGGCGTGGGGCGACCACACACCCCGAGAAGGCACCGAGGTGCTGTGCGTGTTGGAGAGCCCCGGGGGCTGCAGGACCCCCACGGGAACCCCAAACCCATGGGAGGGAGGGGGCTTTGGGGCTGCCCCGGGGGTGGGAAAGCAGAGCCCCCCCGGGCCGGCGGCGAGGTGGGAGCAGGCTGCCGGCATCACGGCTGGTCCAGCGCTTATTTGGCTTATTTGGGTCTGGTGGGGAACAGCCTGGGGGGGGGGTTATGGGGGGAGGGGGGGGGAGGGGAAGGGGGTGTGTGTGTGCAGGGACGGGGACGCGCTCTATAACGGGGAACACGTGCCTGATGCGTGACACCTGCCTGGCTCCGCAGGCTGGCACCCGCACCGGGGCTACGGAAACACCGCAGCTTAACGCAATGCCGACACACACGCACACACACGCACACACAGCTACCGCTACACACCGACACATCTACAATGCTGATGGCTGGCCACCAGGGAGACACCTCGAGGGGACCCTCAGGCCACCCCGGGATGGGGCTGGGAGACACCGAGGCATCCCTGCGAAGGGCACCGGGGTCACACCTCTCTCCCCATAGCTGAGCCAGGGCCACCGGCACCTCTGGCAGGTGGTCCCTGCCTCCAAGCCACCCCGGGGGGATGCCAGGGCTCAGGGCTGGGGGGACAATGCCCTTCCCCTGGTGGCAGCTCCATCCAGCCCCACAACAAGAAGCAGGCACGGGGTAGCCTGCGACCAGAGGAACCGGTAGCCCCAAAAGAGGGAGGCAGAGCCCTGGGGAGCAGGTACCCCAGAGCCCCTCAGCACCCCACTGCCCAGGAGGGGTCAGAGGGGCTCTCACCCACCCAGAGCCCCTGGGGAATTAGGGACATGGGGGAACCTCAGAGGCTGCTGGAAGCAGCAGTCCCTGCCGAGCCCAGTATCAGCTCCTCCGGGCGCTGCCAGCCCCTGCCATGGCCTCACCCCCAGGGCTGGCAGCTCGGGGTGGCGGGGGTCCACACCGACACCCCACACAGCACAGCCATCCCTGAGCACAGCCCCTGCCCCACAAATACAGCCCGCGGCGGCTGCCGAGCCGGCACTGCAGCCACGTGCTCCCCGGCAGCAGGAGGAGGCAGCTCGTTGCAGGAAGGAGCCATTAGGAAAAGCAAAGAAAAACCCCAGCTGGAGGAGCCGCTGCGGCAGGACCTTCCCTGCCAGAGAAGCTCCATTGGCAGCGCTCCTCTGGGAAGCCCCTGCCCTTGGCGGAGCCGGCAGCGGGGCATGGCGTGGATGAATGCCACACCGGAGCATCGCCCGCACGCCGGCACCAGCTGCCGCCGCTCTCGGCTCCGTTCAGGCGGTTGCTTAAGGCAGGTTTCCCTCCAGCATCCCTTCCCAGCCACCCAGCGCCCTCCCCGCCACCCCGGTGGCGTCACCCGACCGCGGCTGGGCTGGCCACGGTGGGACCCGGCTCCGCCGGCCGAGGAAGGAGCCAAATGGGAGCGGGTCCCACGGAGGGCACTGGTTCCCAAAGTTAAACTGGGGGCTGGCTGCTCCGGGAAGGGCTCGTCCCTGCTGGGTTTTTGGGGTGCGCAGCCGCCTCTGCGCAGCGAGAGGAACAGCCTCCCGCCGCCACGTGCGGATCACGTGCGCCCAACTTCTTTCGCTCTTCCCAAAGTCGGCGGCTTTGGGGAGCGCACGCCGCGGGGAAAGAGCCGGTCCCATGGGATGCCGAACCCCCAAAGCCTGGGATACATCCCCCCCCTCCAAAAAAAAAAACAGGGTTGTCAAGCAGGGAGGGCTCCACATGGCTCTGTCACCCCCCGGTATGCGGTGCAGCCGGGGATGCCTCCCCCAAGGGCTGCGATGGGGAGGAGAAAATTGAAGATGAGGTTTAAATGCAGTCAAAAAGCAAAAGGGATTGGCCATTCCCTGAGGAATGGGCATGGCAGGACGGGCACCGGGAGCCGGGGCTGGCGTGGGTGCTCCCGGAGAACGGGAGGGAACACGGGGCAGTGGCCGGGAGCAGCCATGGCCGGCAGCACCGCGGTGGCCAGAGCCACGGGGGGAAGGGGCCGGGCGCTGACAATGAAAACCCGATGAGACGCCGCTTGCGTTTCACGGGCAAACGACCACGGCGGCCAAACCACGCGTCCTGCGGTCGCAAGGCAAGGGCCGGACAGACAGAGGGATGCAGAGTGGGTGTGTGCCGGGGCGGGGGGATGGGGTGAGCTCTGCCTTCCAGCGGCTTCAAGGCAAAAATACCTGATTCCTGCATGTAAACAGCTGGTTTTGATTATTTTTTTTTTTTCCTGGTTTTTTGTTTGTTTTTTTTTTTCTCTCTATGTGACCTGATTGTGGGGGAGGGGGGGAAAAAAAAAAAAAAAAAAAAAAAGAGAGCGTTACCTGCAGAGCGCGGGACTCAGTAGGTAAAGACCAAGTCCGAGATGCTGGACATGAGCCAGTCCCCCGCTATCATCTCCGTCACCTCGGGCGTGCAATAGTCCGGGAACTCAAAGTGTGAGGAGCCTCCCCGCGGGAAGAGGTCATGGTCCTTGTCGAAGACGGACCAGTCCAGGGCACCACAGGTGGCACCGGTGGGTGCCCGCCCAGGCAGGACCCCCAGCAACTCTTCCTCCAGCTCCTCATCGGAGGAGGAGCTGAAGGAGGAGGGAGGGGACCCCGCTGACATGGGAGACGGGGACCCGCTCTCCGGGGACCTCCCCGCCTCGGGGCAGGTGGCAGCGGGACTGGGGGGCGCGGGGGGTTCTTGGGGGCAGCTCTCCCCGTTGGGTGCCACGTGCCAGGCGGCCTCGCCGGGCTCCGCGGGGCAGTCCTGGGTGGTCACCTCCGTGGTGGGCTCCTGCGGGGCGTCGGGCGGCTTGGCGGGCTGCCGGCGGCCGGCGGAGACGCGGCCCATCACGGAGGGCTTGATCTTCACCGGGAGGCGCGGGCGGGAGGCGGCGGCGCCCACTTTGCCCTTTTTTCGAGGCCGGTACTTGTAGTCGGGGTAGTCGGCCATGTGCTTGAGGCGCAGGCGCTCGGCCTCCTTGACAAAGGGGATCTTCTCGGAGTCGTGGAGGAGCTGCCAGCGCCGGCCCAGGCGCTTGGAGATCTCGGCGTTGTGCATGTCGGGCCACTGGTCCATGATCTTGCGGCGCTCGTGTTGGGACCACACCATGAAGGCGTTCATGGGGCGCTTGATGTGCCCGCTGGGCGTCTTGCACCAGGCGGGCTCGGCGTCGCGGGTGGGCAACGGGGCACAGGGCTCCCGCCGAGCCTCCCCACCCCGGCCCCGTGACCCCCGTTGCACCATCACGGGGACCGGGACCCCTCCGCCACCACCACCGCCGCCTCCTCCTCCTCCTCCTCCTCTTCTTCTTCCTCCTCCTCCTCTTCCCCGCCCGTCGCCGCCGCCTCCCCGCCCGCCGCTACGCACCGCACCGCGCCGCCCCCATTGTGCGGAGCGGGCGGCGGCGGCGGGGCGGGGCGCAGGGGGCCGCGCCGGGGCCCGGGGGCGCACGGCGGGGGTGGCTCCGCCGGGGCGGCGGCCGCTGTGATGCTCCGGATGAGGGTCCCGGCGCCGGTCCGGTGACCTCCGAGCTCGGGGATGCTCGACCTCGGTTGTCCGGTCCGGGGATGCTCCGGGATGCTCCGCACCGCCCCCGGAGATGCTCCCGGATGCTCCGCACCGGCTCGGGGATGCTCCGGGATGCTCCGCACCGCCCCCGGGGATGCTCCGGAATGCTCCGCACAGTCCCCGGGGATGCTCCGCACCGACCCGAGGATGCTCCGGGATGCTCCGCACCGTCCCGGGGATGCTCCGGACCGGCTGGGGGGGATGCTCTACGCCGCCTCGGGGTTTCTCCCCCGGTTGAGTCGGAGGATGCTCCGGTGGGGTGCGGTGCGGGGACGTTGCGACGGGTGCGGGTCGGGGGTTGCGCGGGGGAGGGTGCGGGCAGCCCGGGAGCCGCACACGCCCCCCGGTGCCGCTCTTATAGCCGCCGCCGCCCCGCCCCCGGTAAACACCGCCGCGCCGGTTCTGTCAATGGGAGGCACCGCCCCCCCCCGGCCCATTGGCCGCGGGGCGGGGGGGAATATCCCGCTCCACCAATGGGAGCCCTCCGGTGAGGGGTTGCTGGAGAGAATGGCAGGGCGGCACGCCCCGGTACCCCCGCCACGGCACCCCGGTGGCTCCCGGTGCCCCCACCTGAGCAGCACAACACCCCCGTTACCTTCACACGAGCGCCCCGGTACCCCGGTCTGGGGTCCCCGTGACCTCCGGTACCCACATGGGATGCTCCAACCACTGCCGGTACCCGCTGCTCCCCTGCTCTGGGTACCCCGGTGTCGCCGGTGCCACCCCCACCCGCACGTGGGCACCCCCGCTGCACCCCAGACCGGGAACGGCCCTCCCCGGTGCCCCCGGCAGAGCTCTGGTCAGAGACATCCCCCCGTGGGGTCCCGCTGGGACTTGCGGTTCTCTCCCCCGCCCCTTGCCCCTTGGCGTGGGAAGGTCGGTGCCTCCGTGGGCACGTCCCTGCTCCCCGACCGGCCCCAGCGGCGGCTTCTCTCCGGGACTCCGTTGCCTGGCAGGAAGCGGGGGCCGCCGGCCGGGGGGAGATGCTCTCCCCACGGGGAGAGGGGGTGGGAGGGAGGGGACACACGCCGCTCTCCCCGGTGACACGAGTGGGGCCTTGCCCAGCCGCGGCCCCGGCCCCGCCAGGCCCCGCCCCCTCCCGGCCTGGCCCCGCCCCCTCCGCGGGGCTGCGGGCGGCACCAATGGGGCGGCGGCGGCGGCCCCTGTTACCCCGGAGACCGCCGGCTGCCCGCCCGGGGGCCGCGCCCCATTGGCTGCCGCCGGGGCGCGCGGGCCCGCCGCAAGGCGCGCCCCCATTGGCTGCACCGCCCGCCGCCAGTTGCTGTGGTAACAGGGGGCCCCAGACGGGCCCGGGGCCGCGCCGCCGCCCGCGGCCTAACCCGGGCACTGAGGCCTAACCCGGGCACTGAGGCCTAACCCGGGTACTGAGGCCTGCCCCGGGGCCTGCTCCGAGCCCCCGGAGCTCCGTTGTCCAGGGAACACCACACAACCCCCCAACCGGCTGCCCCATCGCGCTGGGCCTCGCACGGCGCCCGGCAGCATGGGGCCGGCCCGAGCTGTTCCCGCCCGGTGGGGATGGAGGCCGTGCCCGGTACCGGGCACCCGTCACAAAGCTCCCGCTTGGCACTGGCTCCGTGCACCTGCCCGGCCGTCCCCCTCGATCCACAAGCCTTCGCACCCCTTCCTGCAGGCGGGGCCGGGTGAGTGCCCATTCGCACCGCAAAGCCCTTGAGGTGGCTCCTCCATGCCCGCTGGCCCCCTGCACCGGGGCCGCCTTGCTCTGGGCTCTCCCGGTTGGCCATCCCTCGCTCCACGCTACTGCCGCGGGCTCTGCTCCCTTCCAAGCCCACAGCCACCCCGCAAGCAGCCGAGTCCCCGTTCCCGTCCGGCCTAGACCCCAGCCCGGTGCGGATGCCGGGGCTCTTGCCGTGCGGCGCCGGGGCGGCGCCGGCAGGGGGCGCCCTCCCCCGCCCCTTCCCGTGAGCCAGGGCCCCGCCCGGCCTCCGTACCCGCCGGCTGTCTCCATGGAAACCGGACCGGGAGACGGGGACGCGGGGTACCGGGGGTCCCCGGGGGACAGGAGGATGGCGGGGGGCCATGGGGTATGGGAGATCCTCGGGGGGACAGGGAAAATCCCTGTGGGACATCCCCCGGCCTGCTCCTTTGTCCCATAGGCAACAGGCAGAGGACTCCCCATGGGGCGTGGGGTGAGGACAGGACTCCCCATGGGGCAGGAAGGATGGGGAGGAGGTCCCTGTGGGCAGGGGAGGTAGGTGATGGTGGGGTTCACTAAAGGTACCATAGCCCAGGGGGTGTTACTGCCTCTCATCTGACTTTGGACCCACAGAGGCTCATCCCTGGAGACAGGCAGAGCTGCAGGGCTCAGCCACCTCTCTGGGGTTATGCTTTTTCCTTCCAGAGCCTGTGTGGAGGTGGATGCACAGAGCCTGGTTCCAAGTATCACGGAGGAGTTCAAGACAATGGTAAGTCTCTTGTTCCAGTGAGGTTTATGGCACTTGCACTACTGTGGTTGTAAACACAGTGTCTCTCAAACAGACCTAAGACTTGCTGCTGGTAAAGGGCACAAAGGGACACCTGGAAGCCCCAGAGGAAATGCAGAGGGGAGTCGGAACTGTGGGGCACATCAGAGAAGTCTCTGCTCACAAACCTTCCCTGACTCCCAATCTTTTCTGTGCTACTGTCATGCTGAGTTTAGGATTACAGCAAATGGCAGAAGACAGAAGCAGAGGAGACGAAATCTCCACCCCGCAGGGTGACTTTGCCACTGCTCACCAATGAGGACAAGAAGAAGAAAGGGGAGAAGAACAAGTCAGGTTGGGAGAGAATCCCTTATACACTGCCCTGCTGCCCCTGCCCGCTGGTGCTGCTTTTGCATTAACCTAGTGCTTTCTGCTGGGAGACATTTAGCAGCAGCTACAAAAAAACAATTACCCAAGGGGAAATATGGAGGGAGGGGGAGAACTAGAAAAGACTAGGGCTCAGCTCCCAGGCTGTACCTGTGAGCCACTTTTGCTGGAGCCACAGAAGATTTGAATTTAGTCTCTCAGTTGTTCTTTATATTTCCCTCAGCCACGTATGACAGGAGAGAGTACATGTAAGGTGTTGAAACTAGACTATGAAATAAGCACAAGCCTCTTTTTTGTTTCACCAGTTGCATTTATGCTGAGTAAAAAAACACCCCTGCCTTCAGAGACATCGCCATTGTCAAGTTTTGCTCAGAGGAAATTAGCGCTCAAGGAGGCTGAATTAGCCAGAACCATGGAAGAAATCAAAATTATCACAGTACGTGCCACAAATATCCAGTGCTGGGATGCAGGCAGCAAATCCGTACAGTTACCCCAGTTGCCTTTATGGAGGAAATTCTAGCAGCCTGACTCACTCTTGCAAAATGGCATGTCTTTATTTATTAATACACTGGAGGTAATGATGATGCTCTGCTTAATGCTGGTGAAATCTAACCTCGATATTGTCTATCAAGAAAAATTAAGAGAAACCAAGAGCGAGTCCAGACTGTAGCAGTAGAAGGGATGAAATTTAGGAAATGTGACCTGTTAGAAAAGACTTATCGGTATCAGCTTTTCTCAGTCTAGCAAAGAGAAGGTTGAGGTGAAATATATAACCACAATTTTTTAGTAGGTAAATGATGGTTATAGAAGAGACAGTGATCCTGCAGCTGGTAGTAAGGAACGTGGGAGCAGGGGTGTGCTGTATGGGGGAAGTCAGAGTGCTTCAGCACCGAGGCTGAGGTTTGTTGTCTGATGCTGGGATGTCAAGGGTCTTGGTGGTGGTGTTACCATGGGACAGCAGACAACAGTAAGAAAACTTGGGGCAAGTAGGACTGATGGAGTCCCCAACATGTTAATCCCTATTCCCCTATTCCCCTAGGTTCTGATCAATCTGAAGAAAAATGCCATCGAGGAGCTGAAGCAGCACAGTGCCCACCTGGCAGAGGCCAACAGCCGGCTGATTAAGGACATCCAGCACACTGATGACACCACTGCCAAGCAAGCAAAGGTCTTGCTGCAGCAGTATGAAGTATTTCAGGTGAGGCTTTAGCGTCGGCCAACAGACCCAATTGAGCAGAATACAGAACTTCCCATTACTTGTTAGTACTGGGGAAGGCTCAGGTGCTGCCTGGCCCCTTCTGCTGCACTGTGTGCGAGTGAAGCATCCCCAGTCCTGGGAGGAGCTCCCTGATGCCCAAAGATCCTGTGAGGTGCTCTTGTTTTGTGCCTGTGTTTTGAAGCTGTGAGAGCACCCTGACTCTGACTGTCCCAAGCAACAGTGGTTGTTACAACCCAAATATGTCCTTCCATAACATCCTTGGCTCCAGCTGGCTCCTGAAGCACCACTCTGCTCCCCAGAGCAGCTCCCGTGCATGAGCTGGCACCAGCCACAGCGGCGGATTCCTCTGTGCTGCTAATGCAAGCAACAGCACGAGAGGAACGACAGGGATGTTTCAGAGCTCTGCAGAATGAGCAGTGACTAGATTTCTCCCTGTGCAGAGGATGAAGGCAAAGGTGCAGACCTTCAATCAGAACCAGCTGGACACAGCAAGGGCAGAGCTCCAGGAAATGGAAAAAACAATGGAAAAGAATCTGGGAAGTGAGTTGCTCACATTACTATGAAATGCAATCTATGCAACCGTGTTACCTTTGCTTTCCATCTTACTAGGTTAAAGACACTGTGTTGATCTTATAAATGTCAAACAATTCCATTTCTGAAAATGAATCCCATTTGATCTTCCCGTCAGCCTGTCAGGAGCAGGAGAGCCCTGTGACACCCAGCAAGCAGCCTTTGCTCGGGGCAGGGGGGTGGGTAGAAGAATCTCCCCCTTGACAGCTGTTTGCACTGTCCCATTGGGGCAGGATCTGGTCAGGGTGGTCTGATTCGAGGTGGCTGTTCCCATTCCCCATGGGGTGTGTTAATATATGTAGGGAGAAGGGCTCAGGCAAATGCAGGACAGACTCCTTAGTGAAGAAGTAGACCCCCCTGAGACGAGATTTTCTCTTTTGACTTTCCATCAGAGCTACAGCAGCAGCTGGAGGACGTCACATCAAAGGTACAGCTTCTCCAGGATGAGCTCAACGTTCTGCGGACCTACATCAATGGGGAGTTTCCAGAACAAGATGTCCAGATAGTCCTTCTGCAGCACAGCATCCAGAACCTGAAGAAGCAGCACCAGGTGCTGAGACCTCTCCTTCCCTGCAGCATTGGAGGAGAAGAGAGGGCAGGGGAGGAAGGAGCGCAATGGTTATCTTGCCTAACGCTCCTGGGGTTTTTTATGCACTGCTTCCCTCTGTTTCAGGAGGAGATAGACAAGACAGAAGAAAAGGGGAAGGCCATCTTGGAGGAACTAGAAGAGAAGGCACGGGCAGAACAAGAGGCGCTATTACAGAAAGTCGTGGAGGTTTGTGGAGTTCATGTGATGTCCCAGAAAGGGGAATCAGTTTCTGGGAGCTGGGAGACAAGGCAGGGACTTCCACACATTGCCCATTAGCAGTAGCACGGTGCAGGCAGCAACCCAAGAGTAACAACATTGCTGCTCCTCTCCTGATGGAGCTGTTTGTCAGGCTGGGAGGTTACATGAGAAGCACTTCTGAGATGCTGTTGTAGCCTGATGTGTTGAAATATTCTCACTCCTGAGAGTTTGTTGTGTGGAGGTGAGTGCACTGTGACCCAACATTCACCCTGCTTTTACGGTCCCTGTTTTATTACATTATTTAGGTAGCTGCCTCACTAATTGGCTGTGACAACGCACATATGTTTGTAATAAATTCAGAGGAAATTAAACTATATGCAGCACTAGAGAGCAGGGACTGCTGTCGTTCTTCCCAAAATAGGAGGAACTCCTGTTGCACAGTTCCTGTTCTCGTGATGTTCTTAGGACTTTTCCTGGGTTAGCAGCTTGAGAGCACTGAGAAAATATTAATTACTGAGTCTGTTTACAGCCTGCTGTGATGCAGAGCTGCTGTACCCTTTTACAGGTCAATTTGGAAGCACAGGTGATATAAGTTACCCAAGCAATATTAATAAGCTTTCCCTGGGAAATAGAAGTGGATCTCTTGAGTTCCTTAGTCTTGTTCTATTATCAGCAAAAAGCAATCACAACGACAGTCTCTTTCTAGAGCTGGAACCCAAAACTTGATAAGAAGAAATTATTTTCTTGAAGAGTGATGCATCTGGACACAACCAGCACTGGCCGCTGGCAGGGTTTCGTGCTGGTTGTTACTGGGGAGTTTTTGCAGCTGGTTTTCTTCTTTTCACCCACACAGGAGAAGTTGCTGCACCAGGATGGCCTGAAGCAGATGGTGATAAACAATCACATTCTGCAATGTGGAATACTGAGGCAAAAGGAGGTGAGCGAGCTGGGGAAGAACCAGCACAGTGCGGCAGAGACAGCCACCCTCAGCCCTTGCCCTTCCTGAGGATTTTGTCTGCCTTAGTGGGGTACGTTGCCTTCCATTTCCACTGGAGTCAGGGGGCTGTTAGGACATCCTGGGGGCGAGCAGTCCAGGAGGTATTATTTCAGGAAGCCTGTTAGGGCCTTATTTGCACAAGGGATGTTTTCTAGCTCTGTTGTTTGCAAAATCTCTAAAACTTTTAATTCCCGCTTCTATTGCGAAGTAAAGAATTCTTAGAAATGTCATTCGTTCAGATTGTTACCCACCTGGAGGAGGAGATTGATGAGCTGAAGAAAAACATCCAGACACTCCGCCAGAGTGCAAGAAACCCAAGAGAGCTGATCTTTGCTGATGTTCTTCTCCCCAGACCAAAGTAAGGCTGGTCAGTGGGCACACACAGCTCTTTCTCTGAGGCCTTAGGCTGCAGAGACTTTGGCACTGAGCGCTGATAACCTTACCCCATCCTTTCCACAGATGTCACTGTTAAACTGATGTCCAGCCTGGGCTATAAACCCATAGTTATGTTGGGTTCTGCTTGGGGAGATGGCTGAAGGGTCTCGTGGTCTTGCTTAAGAGCAGATACAAAGTAAGCACAGCTCTAACACTGATCCATGGTCACATCACATCTCTGTCCTAGGCTTCCTCTTGTGCCTGCGAGTGGAGATTATTAGTGGCTGCAGGTGGAGACAGTCAGGACCAGCAGAGCTTTTCAAGGCCCTTTTGCCTACACTGCCTCTTACTTTATTGTTGTTTTCACTTTGTGAAGTCAGCGGGGTCCTACCCAGGGCAGGACAAATCACAAAAATCACCAGTAATTTAGAACTGCTGAGGCTCCTCGGCTTTCTGTGCTGTCCGCTGACCAGGGGCACAAACCTGAGGGGGAAAAAAAAAAAAAAAAGGGTCAAATATGTTTAAATCTTGAGTATGCTGTACCCCAAATCCCGTAAGTTGTGTGCGGAACAGCGTGCATACGTGCATTTATTTCTGCAACTGCCTATACAAGTTGTTCTTGGCACAGGGACATCTGTTAACAGCGGGTCCTGCAGGTGCAGGCCAGCCCTTTGGTTCCTCCACACCTCGCGTGTGCACAGGGCATGTTTTGCATGAAACCATCATCCCTTGGGATGAGCAGGCGCTCGCCCAGCAAACCGATGGTGCTGCAGATGACAAAGAGGGGCTGGATCTCCCGCTGCAGGGCCTGGGTTTTAGCTGGAGGCCAGGTATGGCTGCAGCACGGCAGAGGCACGAGCCGAAGCGGGAGGAGAGCCTGGAACGTGTCAGGAGACTGCGGGGGGGAGGCGAGTGGCTGCGTGATGGATTAGTGCAACTTAATTACTATATTTTTTTCCCCGATAAAAAAAAAAAAAAAAAAGATAAAATGAGGGAATTAATTAGCCTCGACAGCTGGTGGGGCTGGGGTTACTGAGGGTGGCTGGGAGAAGAGTTAAAAATAGCAGGAAGGCCCAAGTGGAAAGTTTCTGTAACATCACAAGTCAGGCATTTGGTGCTTACCCGCCCTGACAGGCGGGAGCCTGTGCCAGAGCCCTCTCCGCCATCTCTCAGCCCTTTCCCACTGACCTCCCTGTAACTTTTCACACGACTTCACCAGCCCTTCAGTTTTTCTAATTAACCCTTTGGTTCCAGACACTGGATTTGCTTCCTGAAAGAGCAAAATTGGACATGAGCTGGGCTCAGCCTGGAAGTGTAAGGGTGTGTAGGAGCGCAGGACTCTTGCAGACTCTCCATGGGTCCCTGCACATGGAGCCTAGAGGAGCTATAACCCGCTGCGTATCCATTCCCATGGGTTTCCCTGCTTTAAAAATCCTCTTGCTTCAAGGAGCCCTGGCTGGATTTTGCCAGCAGCTTCAAGCCCTGTGCTGGGGGCACTCTGGATGCACAGTTTGTCCTGGACTGAGATGGAGATGGATGAGCACAGCTCTGAGCAAGCCCAGCTCACTGTTCTTGTCCTCTCTCTGCGAGAAAGCAGATGTACCTGGTCGCTCCGGCGGGCTTTCTCCACTTTTGTTTGTCTTTCAAGATTGACGGCGAGGGGTGGCTAATTTCATTCCTTCTCCCTCTCAGAACCCCAGGGGCTACATCTGGCTCTGCCTCCCTGGGAAGGCCGGAGAGTACAAGCCTTTCTTGCAGAGGGCTCTGTCACAAGTGTGGTGTGAGACAGGGCCGTGGAGCAAGGTTTAGGCTTGGAGCTGATTTCTTTCGTAGGCAAAGTGCTTGGCGGCCACGGTAGGCCATGAAGGGTGAGCCAAAAAGCAAAATAGTGCTGGGGTGAGCTGAAGGTCGGGCTGGGCTCTAGTTCATGCTGAACAGGGGCTGTGCACAACAGCCCTCATCTGGTTTTAAAGGGTTTTTCCTGCTGCTCCCCCAGCTGCAGAATAAGCGTCTGGGCCCTCCCCACTGAAAACCAGTCCTGGACCCTGGGGACACAGAGGTGGTGGTACAGCAGGAACAAGGCAGGCTTCCCTCCACCTGCCCTATGCCCTCTGATGCCATGCAGGGTACAGGATGCCTCCGAGCTCCGGGTAGGCTGCACAGAGCATCCAAGCAGTCACCCACCTCCCACCCAGGCCACGCAGGAGCTGCTTCTCCTCCTCCTCACACCAAACCAGACAAAGCGCGGTGGCTTATTCCCACTGTGTTCTTTGCTCCTCCTAACTCTCATTTCTCTCCCAGGTGCACACCAGATACCGAGGTGGTCCTCAGCATCCCCACCGAGGAGACACCGCTCGTCTGACGCTCGGCCGGGCTCTGCTCGCAGGCCTGGAGGATCACACGGGGAGGTTCAGCTGCAAGACCCCTCCTTTCCCATCCACACTGCTCCATCCCAGCCCTGCTCAGCTGCCCTGGGGACTTACTGATGTGGTTATAGGGTGCAGTAAAGGTGTTACCATCATTCCTGGTTCCTGTGATGTTGCTCACAGCCACGAGGCTGCAGTCCCTTGGAAGGAGCACGGGGTGAGCCCTGCGACCACAGCTCCCAGGGAGCCATCACCAGCCTTCCTGCAACCAGTTCCTTCCCCTTCATGCCATCCCAGTAGCACCAGAGGGGTTGAAACCAAAAGGGGCCTCCCCGTCACACATGTGAGGGGTGTCCTGGGACTGGGTCTGCCGCTGTGAATCCCTACCAGTGCATCCCAATGTGGGCTGGACTGGTTCCAGCACAGGGTCCCGTGCTGGGGTGGTTTGGTTTGGCAGAGCTGTGCGCTTCTACGGGCCGCCCATGATGGAGCGGGGCCGGGGCTGCGGGGAGCGGGGGGGGGTACCCTGCACCACATAGCGGGGGGTCCCCCGCCCGCGGCAGCGCATCCCGCAGCCACCCGGTGGGAGCACCGTCCCCCACGCTGCTCCCCGCCACCGAGGGGACGCGCCCCGGGGCAACTCGCCGCTCACCACCACCGGGAGCCCCGCGGGGACCTTGGGGACCGGACAGGGTGGCCCGTCCGGGCCCGGTGCGGGCGGGGGTGTGTCCGGCGGGGGAGGGACCAGGCGCGGCGAGGGGGCTCCACCTCCCGGGGTTTAAAGCCCGGGGCCGGGCGGCGGCGAGCCTGTCCTGGGGAAAGTTGTTCCCGAGCTACCGCCGGTTCGAACGGGCACCGGGAGTGGGGCGGTTCGGGGGGCTGCCAGGGAGCCGGAGCCCCTCGGGGGGGCTTTTCCCAGCCCCGCTGCCCTCGGTGCCGCAGATGACCCTGAACACGCAGCACGGGAGCAAGACCCCGCTACGGAGAAGGGCCAGCACCCCTCTCCCGCGGCCGGGGGTACCGGGTGCCACCTGCCGGGACGAGCCCTGTCACCCTCAGCTGGGTTACTCCGCATCTGAGCCGGGTGGCAGGGCCGCGGCACCGCGGGGGAGCTGGTCCTCTGACTCCTCGGGCTCCTCCGGCTCCTGGGAGCCCCTCTACCGGGTGGTGCTGCTGGGCGACCCCGGTGTGGGCAAAACCAGCCTGGTCAACCTCTTCGCCGGCATCCAGGAGCGGGACCTGCTGGACCAGCACGGAGGTGGGTACCTGGCACGGGGGTGGGTACCCGGCACAGGGGTGGTTGGGGCCCCTCTGCAGCAGGGTCACCCACCCAGAGGAGGTGGCATGGAGGCAGTGGGTGTCCGAGATGTGTCCATGGCCCCACGAGGGGAAGAACTCATGTGAGAGGCGGAGGGGAGCCTGGTGCTGGGACCAGGAGTGGGCCTTGGTGCCCAGACAGCATCATGCCAACTGGGCTGTCCTGGTGTCTCGCAGGGGCTACGTATGAGCGCACACTGTCTGTGGATGGCGAGGAGACCACCCTGCTGGTGATGGACACCTGGGAGCCGGAGCAGCGGGTACAGTAGGGCCGGGGCTGGGTGCTGCCAAGCGGGGCTGGGTGAGCTGGGATGTGCCCAGGGGACATTGTACGGGCACAGCCGCTGAGCCCTGTGAAGCTCCCAGCCATATGCAGGGATCACCGCTGGCCTCTGGGCAAGGCAGGGGTTGGGGTCACCTCTCTGACCTTTGGCGACGTGGGAGGCTGCCCACCATGTTCTCATCAGTGGGGGCTCTCGTGGTGTGGCACCACGAGCGCAGGAGCAGTGGTGTGGGAACAGGGTGCCCCTCGCACTAGGGGTGGGAGGGGGAGAAGGGACTGTGGGGAAGGAGCATGGTGCCAGCCCTCTTTGAAATGCGTGGAAATGGGTTGGGAACGGGGCTGGTGGAGCCAACTGAGCAAATCCACGTGAGACAGTGCTGCCAGCCAGGGCACGTGCTCTAACAGGCAGAGAGGTGGCCCTGAGAGCCTGGCATGGGGCATTCCTTCTGCCCAGTGCACAGAGGCATCTCCCGGGCAGAAATGCTGGTGCTGCTGTCACTGCCTCCCTCAAAACACCCCTTTGCCTCCTTCCATGCCAGGGCTCAGCATTCCTACCGGTGCTGCCCGCTCCCTGGGAGCGGGGATGGAGCCGGTGCCCAGGCTGTGAAGGTGGGCACAGCACTGACAGGGGCTGGGGCTGCATTTTCACGTGTGGCTGAGCTCTCCAGGGGGGTCCCAGCACTGTAATGCCCCCACAACGGCCCTTTATTTCCACTATTGCTTAATCCCACCCTGGAGGGACCAGTGCCTGGTTCACACAGGGCACCGCACCCACAACGCTGGCATTGCGTTGCCAAGGGTAGAACTGGGAGGTGCAGCCCCAGCCCCCCGATCCCAGCCAAGCCCACAGCCCCACTTGCTTGCTGACAGAGGAGGAAACTCTCAAACACCCCTCAAAATCAGGACATTTTAATCAGGATTTTATTGATGGGGCCACAAGTCTGCTTCCCACGATGTGGGGGCTGGCAGTCTGCGCTGGTGGGTCCCATTGGTGTCGAGGTGCTCTGCTGTCCCCTCGGCGGTGGTCGGGGATGCCAGCAGTGACACCTCATTCTCTGCCCGGTGGCAGGGCGAGGAGAGCGGGCGCTGCAGCCAGTGCCTGCAGGTGGGGAATGCCTACGTCATAGTCTACTCCATCACCGACCGGGCCAGCTTTAAGAGCGCCTCGGAGCTACGCATCCAGCTGCGCCGTGCCCGGCAGGCCGAGGACATCCCCATCATCCTGGTGGGCAACAAAACCGACCTGGTGCGGTGCCGCGAGGTCTCTGTCGAAGGTGAGTGGTGGTGATGGGGGGGAAATCTGGCTGGTGGGGACCCTCGGGGGTCCCAGCTACTTCCCCTGCATCTCCCCGCCTTGTCCCTGGATGTGCAGGCACTGCCCCACAAGTGGCAGTGCCTGTCCCCCAGGGTGACATGTCCCTTGCCTTGCAGAGGGCCGTGCCTGTGCCGTGGTATTCGACTGCAAGTTCATCGAGACCTCAGCGACTCTGCAGCACAACGTGGCCGAGCTCTTTGAGGGGGTGGTGCGGCAGATCCGCCTGCGCCGGGGGGGCAAGGAGGCCCATGCGCCCCCCACATCTGGCCACAAGCGCAAGGAGAGCCTCACCAAGAGAGCCCGGCGTTTCCTTGACAGGCTGGTGGCCAGAAACAACAGCAAAGTGGCCCTCAAAGCCCGCTCCAAGTCCTGCCATGACCTGTCCGTGCTCTGAGAGCTGCCACCTGCCCGTCCCTCCGCACACGCAGGCTGGAGACTGTCCTCTCTGCCCGCGGTGGCTCCACGGGTGCAAGGAGAGCCCAGATGAGGCCAGAGTGATGCTGAGGACATGGAGCTATTTTAACCGGTGTTGAGAGATGCTTGGGGTGCTCTGGGTCTGGCTGCTTCCCCTCCAGGAGAAGGGAGAAGTGGTGCCAGGTCCCCTGGGCTGCACCCATGGAGCAGAGGGTGGGATGGGCACCTGCACTTGGGGTGGTGGGATCCTGGATAACAGATGTTCCTGGGGAGCCAGAGGTGAGGGATGGTCGTGCTCTGGTGCAGGGCTGCCTGCAGGGCTGGAGCAGCTCCGGAGGCTGCAGGAAGTGTGGCTGGTCCTACTCGTGGTGCCTGTCCTTTGCAGGGTGGCAGGGACCAGTGAGGGCACCATCATGGTGTCCAGCTCCAGGACAGTCCTGGAGATGGCTGGGGAGAGGGGCTGGGGGAGCACGGACAGCATCGCTTGGCACCCGTCCTCTCCACACCAGGGCTTTGTGCCACATCTCCCTGGCACCAGCGCTTCTTGGACTAAGGGTTTTCTTTTACTGGTGCAATGGGGGAAACACTCTATCTCCAGAATAAACTGCATCAGGGAGGTGCTGGTCTCCACTGGGTCCCTGTCACGGGGAGCTCTGCACTGGGGCTGCGTGGCCACATTCAAACCCAGTTCATTTGTCACAGCTGGGGCAGGGGACTTGCCTCCAACTCCAGCTTCCCCAGACAGAACATCTCAAGGCAGGACGAGCCTTCATCCACCCTTGACAGAATTCTCTGCTCCTCACCCAGTGGTCACACCATTGTCCCCTGCCATGGCAGAAGCCCCCAGCCCCTCTGCACCTCCCAGATCCTAAGTGGTGCTGGAAAAGCTGCTGGGAAGGGCTGAGCTCTAGCCCCTGAGCACCACAGGAGCCCCAGCCTGGGCAGGAAGCAGGGTGCCCGGTGGCTCTCGGTGCCCTGGGAAGGGGCAGGGAGGCAGGAGCCGAGCAGCACGGTACCGGCAGAACGGGGCACAGCCGGGAAGGGACGTGTTTGGCTGCAGCAAGCAGCGAGTGACCCCAGGCACCCGGGGAGGCGATGCTGGAGCCGCGTGGGTTCTGATGGTTGTTTTTAGGCTGCGCTGCCAGCGAGCAGCTGGGATGCTATGGGGTAGCCTGCTCGGTGGCCCCCGGGCCCGGCGCCAGGGAGGATCAGGGGTGCCCTCCCTTCCCCGGGTCAGGTCGGGAGTTTCCGCTGGCTCTGCGGCTCGAGCGTGGGGAGCCACTGGCCATGGCCGGCTGGGGGCAGCTGGAGAGGGGGTCACCAGTGCAAAGGGGATACTGGGATGGGGAAATGCCCTGTTCCTGTGGGAGAAGAGTCTCTTCCACAGGTGCAAATCCCAGCAAAGGCTTCTCCCTGTGGGCTCCATCCCCAAGGATGAGGGAAGCCTGCTCAGGCTTTTGTCATGCTGCTTCGTGCCTCCCCAAAATGGTGACCGTAGCATTGCTGCTGTGTCTCCAGCTGCTCTGCCGGGGCCCTGCCCTGGATCTCCCCACACCCCCTGCTTCCTGGTGCTGCGGGATGCGATGCTGCGGTTCACACAGCATCAGCCACACCAGGGACAGGGGCTACACGTCGAGGACAGGGGCTCCTTGCTGCTGCTGGGCTCTCCTGCAGCTGCAACCAGCATTTCCCTGCAGCAGGAGGCTGGGGGGGGGGGTGAGGGGGGACAGCCACGGGATGGAAAGTTGGCAGCCAACAGAGAGGGGAGTGGAAAGAATGAGCTCAAACCCAGAAAAATGCGGCCACACTGGAGGGTGGGAGGAGAGGCCAAGGGGGGCCACAGCGAGGCGCTGGGAAAGGAAGGGAGGAAGGAAGGAGGAGAGCCCTGAGCGGGGGTGTTGAGCCAGCTCCGGCCCTGGGGCAATGCTGATGGGTGCCATGGCTGAACCCCAGGTCACACAGAGATGGATGGTGGCCCCTTCCTCCTCCAGCCCCCTCATCCATCTCCTATGAGCTCCCCTCTCCAATCTGCTGCCAGCCCTGAGGGGATGGATGGTGCCTGCAGCCTGCGGGGCCGGAGCAGCCGCCCCGACATGCAGGGGTTCATCTTGTGATGGAGAACAGCTAAGAAAAGCAGAGGGGAGGAGGGCAGCCACTGCCCTGCCAGGGACAGGTTGAGCCCTCGGTCCCTGCAGGGTGGCAGTGACCAGGGGCTGGTTTGGGTTCTGGTTTAACAACCCCCAGAAACGCAAGGAGTGGGTCACCCCCCAAAAGCTTTCACTTTGGGCTCCCTGTGGCTCAGAACGATGCTCCTGCACTGGTTAACCCAGGCTTAGTGCTGGGCAGCAAGGCTGGAACGGGAAGCGTTGCCCTTCATCCAGGGTTCCCAAGCCAAGCTGGGGTTTAGGGGGCGGGTGGGCACCTGAAGGGATCCATAAGGGGCTGGGCGAGGGGATCAATAAAGGGGTTAGTAGCCATGCTGTGCAGTGCCATTGCCGTGCCGTGCCATGGCAGGCAGCGGGGTGGAAAGCAGTGGGGGGTGTGCTGGCACGCTGCCTGCTGCTGCCCTCAGTGCCCGTCCTTCTCCTTTGTGGGAGAACTGGTGGCAGGGAGAGGACAGCATCCCGGGCAGGAGGCCAGCCCCACAGAGAGGCGCTCCCAGGAGGCTTTTCCATCTGCCCTCTGCCTGAAACGCAAAACTATGAATCACCCCCGGTCCTGAAATAGATTCCTTTCTTTTTTTAAAAAAAACAACCAAAACAAAACAAAAAAAAAGCAGAAGAAGAAAGAGGAAAACATTTTTTAAAAAATTTAAAACTTGCTTTTTAATCCCTGCTGTGCTCCCTTCCCCTGCCCATCGCTCAGATCTAAACCGGGGGTAGCAACATTGAACTTTTGCTCAGTCTTTAGTCTCCCCTGGTGCCTTTGCCTCTGAGCAGGCTCTCACCCCGGTGAGGGGGACGCATGGGAGGAGGAGGCGGCGCAGTGGCACGGCCGGCCTGCCAGCAGCTCAGGAGGGGAGGGAATATTTGTGAGGAAAACACACATTTCAGCCAATTTTCCAGCAGAGCCTTGGCCCCAGTCCAGCAGCAGGGAGAGTTCACTGCCGTTTAGGAGGCATTTTCACGGTGTGTGTGTGTGTGTTTGCCGAGTGTGGCCACGGGTGGGCTGGGAGCACAGGAGTGGGCCTGGGGAGACGTTAAAGGGCAGGAAGACCCAGGGCTGGAAGGAGGAGAGAGCTGGGAGCACTGGACGTGTCCTGGGGAGAGGGAAAAGGGCAGGAAGACCCAGGGCTGGAAGGAGGAGAGAGCTGGGAGCCCCCCCACCATCGCTGGGGCTGATGATGGTTGAAGCTGCTGCCGTCCCTCTCGTGGCCGGGGGCTTCAGGGAGCCAGCCCCCTCCCCTTGCCTGCAGGGATGCCCCTAGGGCTCCTGCAGGGATGCTCCTCACACCGTGGGGTCCGGGCAGGGAGGGACGGGCCCGGCCGGGATCGAGGGATGAGGGGCCGGGCCGGAGCCCAGCCCGCTGCCGGTCTCCTAGCAACGCAGCCTGGCTTTGCCGGGGGCGGGGCGGGGCTGAGCGTCGTCCGACGTTTGACGCACTTCCGGTCGGTAAGAGGACGTGTCCCTGGCGCGCGCCGGCCGGAAGCGGACCGCGGTGGGAGCAGCCGCCATGGAGGAGGCCGCGGCGCACAACGGCAGCGCCGCTGGGGCCGGGGCCGCGGCTGGGGCCGGGTCCCCCGCGGCCGCCCGCCCCCCCGCCACCCCCGAGGGCATGGCGCTGGCCTACGGCAGCCTGGTCCTCATGGCGCTGCTGCCCATCTTCTTCGGGGCGCTGCGCTCCGTCAGCTGCGCCAAGAGCAAGGTACCCCCACGGGCCCCGGGGCGGCCCGGCCTCACCCCCCCCACCCCGCTGCCACCGGGGGTGATGGGGCGTCTAGGGCTCCCTTCCCACAGCCCCTGCCCGGCAGCGGGGGCTGCCCCCCGCCCCTCCTGGGAGACCCTCCGGAGCCTCCAGCCCTCGCCCACAACCTCACAGCCCCTCCGGATGCCCCGACCCCCGGTCGCCCCGGTCCCTGTCCCTGGAAAGGGAGAGACCTGCGCCCCTGCGGAGACAGAGATCTGGCTTCCCCCGGGGTCTCCTCCAGCCTCATTCCCAGCGTCCTGATAAATCCAAGGGCTGAGAAATTCGTGACCACCCCTTGTAGGGGAGACTTCTGTGTGGCTTTGCTCGCCCTGCCCCACATCGCTGGGGCTGATGCCCAAGGTGCTGCCACACTCTTCTGCCCCGGTGCTGTCCCTGCTGTCCCTGCAGCCTTTTGTGTGCTTTCTGCATTGTGTGCCTGGCCTTGGGTAGCAACTGGGACTTAAATCCCAGCGCTTCAGATCCCGAAGCTCAGGAGAATGGACCATTTGTTACAATCTCATTTATTTCTCGTTGTTTGTTGTTGTTGTTTTTTAAAGCCCCTTGCCTGGCCGTATGGCTTACTTGAAGGATTTTAGCTGATTTTTAATGGGGTACCTGGTAGCCCGCCAACCAAGGTCTGCGAGCAGAGCCTGGACATAGTTCGGGGAGGGGGGGGGAATTTCTCATCACTCAGCGCCACAGGGAGCCAGCGGCGCTTTGGGCACTTGCTGCTGAGTGCTGTGTGGCAGTAGCTGTGCCTGGGATAAGCTGTTTTTCCTTCACAGGGTTGCTTTGCATAAGGGCTTCCGCTAAACGTGCACTGTGTCCGGCGCTGGCCCCAGGTGTTTGCCCGCGTGAGATTAGATCTCCCAGCAGCAGCCAGCTGGGCAGGGAGCAGGCAGGCAGCCCTCTGCCTCCCCTCTGAAAGCCATGGGGCTCTCATGGGAAATGGCTTGAAAAGGGGCTGGTTCAGCTGGTGCAAAGATGTCTCGGAAGGTGAAAGGGGATTAGAAATCTGGGGCTTTTGAGCACAAGGAGAGTCCCAAGAGCGAGGTGAGGGATAAAAAGGTGATCGACATATGGTGTGCACAGATGGGGAGGTTGTTGGGGACGGCCAGGCATGAGCAGTGAGGGAGCCCAGCTTCCCTCTGGGCATGGGGAGAAAGGAACGATGCCAACGCAGCAGGCAGAGTTGTTTGGTTTTTTTTTTTTTTTCCCTTCTCCAAGAGGAAAAAAGCAGTCAGTTGTGGCAGCCCGTGGAAAGACAAGTCTGAGGTTTGCTTTTTCCATCTCGAGCTCTGCCTGTGACACAGCCCCACCTCTGAGAATGACGGGGGGCCAGTGGGTGCCCCTACCTCTCTTGAAGCCACTGAAGAGCTGCACTCATTGTGCAGGTCTGTTCACCTCCTGCTGAGTAGGAAGCCGGAGCAGGGGCTGATCCACTCCTGTCCTCTTCTTCCCTCCTCAGAACTCCTCGGAGATGCCGGAAACTATTACCAGCCGAGATGCTGCTCGTTTTCCCATTGTTGCCAGTTGCACCCTTCTGGGGCTCTACCTCTTCTTTAAAGTAAGTGAGTGACGCCCGCGGGTGCTGGACCCAGTGCCTGCAATCCCCCCGACCTGGTCAGGAGCTCCTGAAATGGGACTGACTCCCTTTTTTGGCTTACCCTAGTTGGGTTCCCTTAATGTTGGGACAGAAAGTGTGGAAGGCTGCACAGCTCAAGCTCTTCCCGTGTCCTCACGCAGAAGGATGTCAGTTCTCACCCGAATTGTGACAGTTTGGGGTAATTCAGAGCTTGTTTGTGCATGGGATGGTTCCAGAGAGCTGCTGAGGGGCGAGTTCACCCCTGAGCTCTGCTCGTCCCTGTGGGATGACCTGACGATGCACAGACTGAAACCAGAGGGTGCCAGGAACTGCAGCAAACGCTGCTGTCTCTATGTTGCGCTCTGTGTTTCTGAAGCTGTCCCAGCTGCAGGCCTGGGGGATCACTAGCTCATGGGCGAGCCCAGATGTTTCAGGCAAAGTCTTTTAGCTGTGCAGAGCCAACAAGCACAGTTAGATGACCATTCCTGAGCCACAGATAGGAGATTCCAGCAGTGGGTGCTTTTGGCTGTGGGAAGAAGGTGTCTTTCCTTAAAGCACTTTTGGCTGCCCGCACATCCCTGAGTGCGCAGCTGAGCTTCTGGAGGGGCCTGACAAGCTGTGGGGCCACCACTGCAGAGCTGTCCTCTTGTCACAGCACCTTCCAGCCCTGCTGTCCTGGGCTGCCTACGAGGTGGCAGGTGAGGTTTAAGGTGCAAAGTTGGGAATGTTGCAGTTTAAAAATCCCTTCTCTGCCCATTGTGGTTACTGCGCAGCAGCTGACTGGTACTGTGGGCTCCTACTCTGGCTCGACAGCTGCACCATGCAGGTCCTTACCCCAGGCTCATGCTGCGGCTGCACCAGGAAGCCTGTGCAACCGCAGAGGTCAGCTCTCTCACAGCAGACAGGATCGGGCCTCCCTAGCAATATTCCCTGCTTTCCCAGCAATGAAGTTTAGCCTGTGTCCTTACTGGAGCTGCAGCTCCTCTTGTAGGTCACCAGTAATAAAGTTGAGTGAGTGCTGAGTGTCTCCAGCTGGTGGGGTACGGAGCAGCCACAAGACCCTGTTGCTGGTCCCTCTGGCCACTGAAAGGACTCCCTGCAGCCCACCCCTTTCCTGTGGCCCACATCTTGGGGTGGTACTCCACCTCCTTAGGTGTCTTTTCTGCCTCTCACTCCTGGCTGGGATGGAGGTGCCAGGAAAAGAAGTATTGGATGTGCAGCGTGGCCCCATTGAAATCGCTACATGATCAGTGGCTCTTCCTTGTAGTATCTGGAACCTGCCATGACCCCTCGTATTCCAGCATCCCCCCTCCAGGAGAGCACGGATGCCACCATGTCCCTCCGCCCTGGGCTGTAGGGGTGTGATTTAGCGGTAAGGCAGTGTGCGTGTTGGAGGGCAGGATTTCTAATAATACTCCCGTTTAATTAGGGCAGGACACGCTTGGCCCACTGCAGTAGTGAAGTGGGGGTACTGCTGCTCCCCTCTGCCGGGACAGCCCCCAGGAGCAATGTGGTGCCTTGCTCCCTGCTCCGGCTCGCTCTGGGGGGGACACGCGGGGGAAGCTCTGTTCTCCTTTCTGCAACACAGGAGTTATTTTTTGACCCAAGCAGCTTGTACATGGGCTACAACTCACAGGCCTGTTCTTCTGTGAGCACACAGCTATTTCCAACATATTTCACATCAGCAGTGCAAGAATTTGGGTTATTCCAGCTATTCTTCTTGTTTCCCTGGAGCACTGACACAGCAGCTGCCGATCGCAGTGTGAAGTGCTGTAGATGGGGAGGACGCTGCAGTAACCAACCCCCTCTCTGGATTTGTCTTGCAGATATTCTCTCAAGAGTACATCAATCTTCTGCTTTCCATGTATTTCTTTGTGCTGGGGATCCTAGCCCTGTCCCACACCATCAGGTACAGCGGTGGGAATGGTGTGACTGGGGCAGGGGTGTTTGAGGCTGCCTGCTCTGCGAGGCACTGGGGTTTTGAGTTGATTGGGGGGGTTTCTGGAGCACCTATTGCCTTTCAGCAGAGCCAAGTCCCAGCTCGTATGACGTTTTTCCTCAGTGGTGTGAAGGTCTCTCTGGGGAGGCAGGGCCCTCATGGGGCAGCCAAGGGCAGAACCAAAGTCTTGGGGGCCCAGCAGCCTGATAGTCCATGCAGCATCTCTGGGAGAGCTCCTGGAGGTGTGGATGGTCACTGTTGTAGGAGCTGCTGCGGACTGGCACAGCCCTCACTGCCCTGGGGAAGGGAGAGCTCTTCGGCACCCATCTTCCTCTTACTGGGACAGCTGAAACAGGCAGCTGGAGCTCATGATAACGTCCCCAGCCTCTCGTGCCGATGCTTGGCGTGAGGTGTTGAAAGCTCAGGCTGTTTCAGTAACTGAAAGAGTAAAACTGGTTTCCTGTTTCCTAAGCTCTCTAGGGTGTTGGGGACTTGATGCTTTCCCTAGACTGGAACTGTGGCAAGGGTTCCATCCCAGCTCTGCAGGTGGGCCAGTTGGTGGTGGCACAGCCAGTTCTGGGTGACCAGACCCATATGGTGCCAGGGGGTTGCTGGGGGAGGACAAAGGGAACCTGCTGGGGCCTGGGATGGTTCCTAACTTCTTGCAGCTGATGCTCTCTCCTGTTGTGCTGGAGCATTTTGGGGGAGTGTCACGTACAGGCAGATCAGACTTCTGTGGAGGACACGGTGCAATGTCTGCACCTTGGTCACTGAAGCTGGGGCTCCTGTCAATCCCTGATATGGCAAAACCTAGTGTTTTCCCCTTTCAGGGTGGGGTGCGGGCCAACATTGGTGCCATGATACCTTCACGCAGAGGTGCTGGGCAGTGCATTCTGCTGGGTTTCTGTCAAACTGCCTTTCTCTGCACCTCTTGTTTCAGCCCCATGATGAACAGATTCTTCCCTGCAAATTTCCCCAACAAACAGTACCAGCTCCTCTTCACCCAGGGCTCCGGGGAGAGCAAGGAAGGTACGTTGGCTCGCTGTTTTCTCTGGGCCCTGAATGTTTTCTGCCTTTACGGTTCTATTTCCTGCTCACTTGGTGTTATGAACAACCTCCTCAAAGACTTAACCTCTTGCTCCCTGCTGTGCTTCTGTAGCCAGTGAGAGCCCCGGGTGTCCATGCAGAGCTGGGATGTACATGTACATCTTCTTGCACTGGCTGGCACTCTCCCTCTTTGCTACCTTTGGCTGTCAGCAAAACCCCAGAAAGAGGTCCCAAAGTGCTATAGGAAAGGTGCTGTGGCTGCCATTAAATGCATGCCTTTATTTAAGGTCCTTAGATAGCACAATACTGACTTTTTGTTCTGCCTTAACTGATGTGATTCAAATCTTTTCCCTGGTAGAAGGTGCTTTGGTAAGTTGTCCGCCCAGTAGTGGTACTGGTAAGGGAATACGTCTGGTCATACCTCCAGGAGTTAACTGGCACAGGAAGAGGGAGAAGATCAGCTTCTCCCTGCTTTAGACAGTGCCTGAATCCAATTTCCTTATTGACAGAAGGATCGCAGATGCTGTCCATGTGGCAGAGTCTGGCTGAAGGGGAAGGTCTGGGCTTGCCAGGGCCGCCTGCTCACTCGTATGCATTTTGCACGTGTTTACTGTGGGCACGGCCACTTCTGTGGGTACAGTTCCCTCGTCTGGGATGTGAGCGCTGTGGTCTGTGTTGTTTCCCCGCTTAAAGTCACTCATCTCTGCCCTGCGCGGGAAAGGGAAGGTGGCCAAAATGTGACTTCTCTGTTTTATTGCAGAAATAGTGAATTACGAGTTTGACACCAAGGATCTCGTGTGCCTGGCCCTAAGCAGTGTCGTGGGGGTCTGGTACCTGCTGCGAAAGGTAAGAGAGCTGCAGCCCTGCCATGGGGAGGCCAGAGACCAGGCTTGGTCAGGCTTGGGCCCCTTTCCACCCAAGGCATCTGTGGGCTGAGGCTGTGGCTCAGCACATGCAGTGGGACCCAGACCTCCTTTTCCTGTCGTTCTCAGCACTGGATTGCCAACAATCTCTTCGGGCTGGCCTTCTCCCTCAACGGGGTGGAGCTGCTGCACTTGAACAACGTCAGCACTGGCTGCATCTTGCTTGGGGGTCTCTTCATCTACGACGTCTTCTGGGTAAACGGCAGCATTCCCCGGGGCGGACGCGAGTTGCAGCCGTTGGTGAAAGGCATGTGCGTGGCGTTGTGCCTCTTTGGAGGCAGCACGCAGGCTGGACACATGTTTGCAGTCAGGAATTCCACTTTCTCAGCCCAAAGGAGTGTGGTGGGGGTGATGACAGAATCAAACAGTGGCAGAACGCGGCTCGGGAAATGCATTTTCTTTTCATTTCTGGCTTAGAGAGCCCAGGGCTGGCAGAGATCTCATCAGGGCTGTTTTGGGGTAGCCGGGTGTGTAGCTAATCCAGTTCTGGTGACCTGTATTACCTACCTAAGGTCATCCCAGCGCCTGACAGAGCTGCTGGGTGGGCTGGAGGGCGAGGCTGCTCTGGGGTACGTTGATCCTGCTTGTATGGGCTGTGCCTTGGCTCTGTCATCTGCCAGCTGTGTTAGCATCCTTCTGTTCTCTTGCACAGAGCACCAAACACTGGAAAGCCTCCCCTCTCTTTCCCTCAGCCAGTGCAGTACCCTGACATCTTCATTTTGAAGTTTTCTTTCTCTCTGCAATGGGCCTGCATGCACGTTTCTCCTTTTCATGTCCATGTTCCTCAGTCCTTTCTACTCCCTCCACCTTCTGAGTTACTGTGTTTCCCAGTGTCTGAGGGCCTTGTATACCTTGAGGTCTGTCCAGCAGCTCTGTAGCTGCCTGAGTAATCCTTCCCTATTTAAGCCTGGATATTATGTATTCTTTTGTACTTGGCTGCTGCTGCCCCGGTTTCATAGACTCCTTAACAGTCTCAGCTCTGTGGTTCGTTAATCTGTGTGCAGTTTCCCCCACTGCTCTCAGCTGGAGAGGATTCAGCCTTCTGGCTTAGCACACCCAGAACCTCAAGCCCTGCTCGGGGTGTGTCTTCGTGGTGCTTTGGAGCCAGCGAGAGGACAGCCCTCTAACCGTAGCCCACTAACACAGTGAAATCCAGAAGGGTTTCAAGGCGGAAGAAGAACTGCGTAGTGGATTAATGATACTGCATAGTCTTGGGCTCAATTTATATGTGGTGCTTTTTCCTGGTCCCAATGTGGAGTCTTGTTGCTCTGTGGTGATGCCCAGAGCTTGCTTCACCTTAGGGGAGTTAATCTGATGCCCAATGCTTGCTTTAAGGTCTTTGCTTAATCCCTAACTCTGGGATCTTGCTCACTCAGTGCTAACCAGCACCTGGTTTATGCACCTGCTGCTGGTATAGCCAAGACTGAAGGCCTGGAGATGAAAAGGATCAGAAATAAAGGTGGTTGACCTACGTGTTTACAGTTCATCCCCCAACCAATGCCAATATTTAAGGCTGATAGTGCAGTACAAATAAATGACCTCAGAGCAAAATGCAGTTAATCTGACACTTGCTCTGGTCCTTGTTGGAAGCTCATGAGTGGTCTCCATGGTGCTGCTCTGAACGCAGGATGGCCGTGACATGCTCACCTCCTCGGGTGCTGTCCTGTGCCTCCTCCCCTGGGCGCTGAGCTCATCTGCAGGACTCCTTTGCCCACAGTTTGGCTATTCTTTGGCTATTTTCTGCCACTAAGGCTGCTCCGGGCCCTGAGGTGAGGCTGTAGTTAAATGTCTGTGTGTCCTTGTGCAGCCGTGGTCACCCTGCACTCCTCTGCTTGTCCCTAGGTCTTTGGCACCAATGTGATGGTGACAGTTGCCAAATCGTTCGAGGCCCCGATAAAATGTGAGTAGATCTTCCCCGTGTGCTGGAGGAGGGGCTGTCCCTTCTGCTGCAGTCACTGCCCCGTGTACCTCTGCCCTCTGGAGGTGGCTGGGAAGGTGGGGTGGGTGCAGGAAGGTTTCATCCTAGTTGACCCCTCAGAATGCTGTGTGGTGGTGCCACTAACCTGGGGGAAGCCAGGCCAGGTCTCTGGAGAGGGATTGTTTGCAGAACCCTGAGCTGGCTGGGTTAGTCTGCACCCACAGAGCAGGTAATTTCACCTGCTCATTAAAAAAAAAAATAAATAAATCAAAACCTAAAAAACCCCAAGGTTTTTCTGCCATTTTTCTGCTGTTGTGGAGTATGCAGTGGTTTGGATCTCGGGAGCTGGCCCCAAACCCTTCAGTTTCTCATCCCAGAGTTTTCCCAGGGAGGAGAAGTGAGGGATCTGCAGGAGAGGAGGGGGGTGGGGGAAGGGACAGGGGTCTTGCCCTTCTCTGGTCCTTTTTTGCCAGGCACAGCAGTGCTGAGGTCTGCTCAGCACAGACATTTCCCTCACTGTGCCCCTCTGCTCTTCGTAGTGGTTTTCCCTCAGGACCTGCTGGAGAAGGGGCTGGAGGCTGACAACTTTGCCATGCTGGGTCTGGGAGACATTGTCATTCCAGGTAAGAACAGAAGGAGGAGGACATGACCGGGATCAGGCTGTGGGGAGCCGAGCGTGTGCCTCTCTCTGCCTTTGGCCAGAGAGTCTCAAGGGTCCCTGTGGGACTCCTGCTGGGTCTGGGGGCTGAGTGGGCTGGTGGTCTCCCAGCAGGCCCGGGTCCTGGTGCCTTGTGCCACAAGAGGGCACTGTCAGCCCAGGCAGAGCGCCCAGAGCTCCTGCCGGTCCTGCTCTGTCTCCCTCAGCCTTCCCTAGACCTCTGCCCCCTCACTGTCCCTTTCTCCCCACAGGGATCTTCATTGCCTTGCTGCTGCGGTTTGACATCAGGTGAGTGGGTGGCAGGGAAGGGGCTCTAGCAGGTCGCATCTTGCAGCATATTTGAGCTGCTTTTGTAGAGGAAAAGGGGAAGAGAAAGCCCGGAGCGTGGTCGTGCTCTCCCCTCCAGGGCTTGGTGTGGGGACCCAGAGAGTGGCTGGAATGGAGGTGCAGTGGAAGGAGAAGCTCTTGGAAGAGCAGACGTGATGAGGGCTGGCTTTGTGGGCAAAGCGAGCGCTGAGGGCGAGTTGTTTGAACTCGTGAGTGTTGCTGTACACACGGCAGGGCTGGCAGCACCTAATGGCCCCACAGACTCTCCGTGGCACCAAGGAGGAAAGGGCAGTGCTGCTGTGTGATGGCAGCGAGGGGAAACAGCGACAGCACTGTGTGGGAAACAGCCGGAGGTGCTGGCACCTGGGAAGCGCTCGTGTGGATGCAAATCGGTGCCTGGCAGTGCTGGCTATCTCTGGGTTGCTGTTGACGTTGGGGGAAGCAGCTCCTTCCTACGTGGGGAAGCTGCACCTACCGCCGGGGTGTTGCTTTCAGCAGTTGCCCCACACTGAAAGTCTCTGGCTGGGGAGCTGCTGGGAATGGGCTACTTCGTGTGACTGCTGTGGTGTGGCCCCACTCTTGCTGCTGTTGCACAGACCTTTTGGTCTGTGCCAGTTCTTCCAGGTGTTTCCACCCACATCTTGCCTGCACCTGCTGGGAATCCCAGTTCCCGCAGCCTGCCCTGCAATAAAACAGCACATGCTGAGAGCAGGGTGCCAGGAACCAGCCGTGCCTCCCCTGAGAAGGTGGGACCCTGTCCCTGGGTCCCAGCACCGATTCCTTCCCCCACCCCCCCCCCAAGTAGCTATCCAGCAAGCAGGATTGTTCTCCTCCTTCCCTTCCCCAGCCCCTCACCTGGGTGTCACCCCATCCAGTCCCACACTGGTCCCTGGGACTAGGGGCCATGCTGGTGAAAGTCTCTGTGCTGTCCTAAGAGGGGGGACAGAGCACAGCTCCCCACAACCCAGCGTGGTGGGAGATAGCTGAGAACACTGGGCCAGCTCTGTTTTAGCCACTGGCCTCCCAGACATGAGGTCACTTGGCTCTGCTCCCTTTTCCTGCAGCTTGAAGAAGAACACGCACACGTATTTCTACACCAGCTTTGTGGCCTACATCTTTGGGCTGGGCCTGACCATATTCATCATGCACATCTTCAAGCACGCCCAGGTGAGCTCCGCCGTGCTGCCTCCCCGACGATGCACGTCCCAGGCGGGACACGCCAGCTTGGCCACAAGGTTCCTCTGTCATGCCAGGAAAAAATAGACACGTTCCTTCTCTTGGCTTTGCTTTTGCAGTGCCTGCCTCTATCTTTCCCTGCCCAAAGCTTGTGTGCCTGGCTGGAACAGAGTCCTCCTTGGGGCAAGGCTGGTTCAGGCAGCTGTGTTTCCAACAACAGCACCTCAGCCAGGCTGCTCTGTGTTTTTGTGGCTCTTTGCAACCAAGCTGCCCCTGAAGACGCACCCTTTGTGCTGCAGAGGGGCCTTGGGGGGAGCTCATGTGCCATGGGTGCTGTCGCTGGTCTGCATGGGGGCCCTGGGTGTGTTTGTGGCCTGCTGGGACCTCACGGCACAGGGTTTGTGCTGCTGCAGCTGTAACTTGCCTCTCAAAGCCGTTTTGTGGGGTTTTAACCCTCTATGCAGCACTCTGGCAGATGATATGGGTGCAGAGGGGACAGGGCCATCTCTCCTCACGCTCCTCCCGAGGGGTGATTTGTGGTTTGGTTTAACAGTTGTTCTTCTTCCCGACAGCCTGCTCTCCTGTACCTGGTCCCCGCATGCATCGGATTCCCGCTTCTTGTGGCCTTGGCAAAGGGAGAAGTAACTGAAATGTTCAGGTGAGCGTCAGCTGGGGACGGAGCTGTTTTGCCTGCGGCGCTGGAGCACATGAAGCGTGCAGATGTTCCCACGGCCGGGCACAGCTGGAGGGACGGGTTCATCTGGGCAGGCTCTGGGTGTGTGTATATGTGTGTGTGTGTGCACGTGCGTGGGTGGAGGGAGTGGGTCTGTGTTTGTACACGCCGGCCCTGGCTCCAGCCACCTCCTCGTAGCCCGGGTGGGAGCTTTGGTGCGGCACCAACAGGCAGGCAGCATCTGGTATGGCTTTACGCCCCGGTGACAAAGCCTTCCCCGTGCGCTGGCAGGCAGGGGAGGGTGGGACCGCACACCTGGTGCTGAGATACTTGGTCATTGTGTCCCAGGGCCCGTGGGTGGGGGAGAACGGAGCCGGATCCAGCTGCGAGAGCAGCCAGGGCTGGTTCGAGCACATCCCAGCCTCCTCGCTTGGGTGAAGTATCCTGATTTGCAGCAGTCTCCCTGCCCTGGGGACTGTAAGTGCAGAGAAAAGGGGTCTGTGCTGTTAGCTCCAGTCCTTCTCTCACTCTGCCACGCTCCAGGCATTTTCCTGTTTGCTGAAAGCAAGCAGCTTTGGTCTCCTGCTTGTACTTTCCCCTCTGAGTGATGCAGAGAGTGACCTGGCCCTCCTGGGAGCTGTTTCTCCGTTGTGCTTGAGGCTTGGTGGTGGCCCAGTGTAGTTGCTTGTTTGAGGACAGCTGAAGCAGAGGAGGGAAGGGAACATCCACCCCAAAGCAGGGCCGTGCACCCCTCAGCCTCCCAGCTCCAGGAGTGCCCCTTACTGTGGGAGCCTTCCTGAGCCCCCCAGCCTGCTCAGAGAGAAGCCAGCACCCGACTGGGGTGCAGTGGGGAGCCGGCTGCCCTCGGTTCCTTCCCCTCCCCTGGGAGACTCAGGTATGTGTGTTCCCACCGGGCTGTCAGCTGGGCCGGCTCCCCAGCCCTGCCGCACCTGCCCGGCCTTTGATGTTTGCTTCTGACGATCGCTGCTGCAGGCGCTGAGTGTCCTGGGATCGTCCTTCCTGTGCACCTGGGGTTCCTGCAGCCGCTCTCCCCCCCGTGCCGTGACTCACCAGCTGACAGCAGCACCACCTCCCGCGCCAGGAAACTCGGGAGAAATGAGCTGCGAGTCCGGCCCGCCTGGTAGCGAGGCACCTGGGGAGCCTGGCAAGCCAGTTGCCGGGGGCTAGTGTCCCCAAAGAGCTGCTCCAGCAGCAGAGCACTGCCTGTTGTTGTTTGCTGAGTGGTGCCGGGACTGCCAGGACGCTGGGGGGTTGGAATCTTGATGGGCCCTAGGGTGCAGCCCCCCCCCGAAGTCTCTCCCAGTTGCAGGAAGAGGAAGCTGGATGTGATGAGACTCATGCCTGGAGGGCAGTGGCTCCCACCGCAGGAATCCCACCAGGTGTAGCTCCCCCTCTGAGGCTTCAGTGTGCCCTCATCCTCCCCACGCTGACAGCAGCCAGGAGCTGTGGTCTCTGCCAGCTGCCTGCACACGGTGCCTTGCAGCAGCCATCAGCTGCCCTGGGAGAGGGCAGCGAGGGTCTGATACGGTGGCCAGCACAGGCAGCGCTGTGGGAAGGGTGGGAGCAGGCAGATCTGTGCTGCAGGCCCAGGAAATGGGTGCTGATGGAGCAGAGGTGGATGACTTCAGGATGTTTTGTGGCTCCCAGCCTTTCCCAGCCTCCCTGTGCAGGCAGTAACCTTCGTTCTGCCTCCGTCAGCTCTCAGCAGCGGGGATCCTGTCCTGCTGCTCACACCTACTGCAGACACCCTGTCCTCAAGAGGCAGGAAAGGGTCTGCCACATCGATCTGCTGCCTGCACTGCCCCGGGCTGCTCTGCTGCTGCCTTCCCAGTGCCCAGGCTTGCTCTCCTATGGGCTCCAGCTGCCTGGCTCTACCCATGCCAGTGGGAGCTGCCTTCTCCCCAGTCCTCAGCCCTCTCTTTTCCCTGCTGCAGCCCAATCCCAGGGTTTTGCAGGCAAGGGAAGCGCAGGCAGGGGACAGCAGGGTGGTGGGTTTGCAGCAGTCTCACGCCAAAACTCGTCTGCTTTTTCTCTCTGTCTCCCCTCCCTTTCTTTCTGTCCTCGTCTTCCCCCTTTCCTCTCCTGCTTCCTCTCTCTCCTGCAGCTATGAATCCTCTGCTGAAATCTTGCCACACACACCAAGACTTACCCACTTCCCCACCGTGTCCGGCTCGCCGGCCAGCCTTGCTGATTCCATGCAGCAGAAACTGTCCTGTCCCCGCCGACGCCGGCAGCAAAGCCCTAGTGCCATGTAGCAATCGCACGCGGTGCCCTTTCTCTGTCTGTCGCTCTGGCCAGGTAGGGGCTGGTCCTGGCTGTCCCCTTTCCCGGGCAGAGGCAGTAGCTGTCTCCTCGCTGCTGCAGGACAGCTCCTCTCCTCATCTTTGAGGGGAGACTGTGAAGGGGGAGAGGATTTGACATCTCTATCCTCGTTGTGCTTCCCACTGGATGGCAGCGCTCCCGAGTTTCCTTTGCCAGGGCCTCAGGGATGGTGCTGGGGGGGTTTGGAACCAGAGGAGGGAGACCTTGGGGGTTGAACACCACTGGTGGTCTTGTTGCAGTTCCCCCCACCAACCAGCCCCACGGGCACCAGCACTCAGGGTGGCAGCATGGGGGGAAGCGTGGTGTTACCCTGGATATCCAGTGGCAGTCTCAGGAGCGATGACAGACCCCTGGGCACAGAGCTGGCCTGATGGCTCAGCCAGGGGAAGCCCCAGCCCCTTGCTGTGTGTACCCCATGGCTGGAGGTGTCTGGGGGCGTGTCACAGCGCTTGTCTCCCTGTCTGGGCTCTGCCCTATTGGGTTTCCTACCCTGACGGAGTGATGGCTGGAGCCCACCCTCTCCTTGGCACAGCTGCTGCAGCAGGGCAGACCCCGAGCCTGCGACCCCCGGCTGGGCTGTCCCTGCCTGGCACAGATCTCTGTCCCCAAAGAAGGTCTGGCTCCACTCACTCCTCCCTCTTGTCCCCAGCTATGAGGAGAGCTCAACCCCCAAGGAGGTGCCAGGGGCCTCCAAAGAAGAGACAACAGAAGCTGCCAAGAAGGAGAAGTGACCTTGCCCGCGGGCTGTGCCCGGCGCCGCTGGGCTGGGGCCCTTCCAGACCCTCTGCAAAGTGACAGACGAAGAAACAATTGTGCAAGAGCATCGTGTTGTGTGTGTCGGAGCAGCCACCCAGGTGGGGTATCGATGTATGCCGCATAGCCAACCCCCGCCGGCCCCCCGGGGCCGTGCTACCACCCCCCTGCCTGTTTATCTCCTACGGGGATACAAGGCGGGTGGGGGGCAAACCACAGGCCGGTTTTTAAATTTTTGTATTGTGCATTTGCTTTCTCTCATATTAAATCATGTCGAAGGAAGGAGTGCTGGTCTGGCAGTGCTGGGGGCCATGCCGGTAGCCCTTGCTGTGGCCACTGCTCCGGATTGTAGCCCCTGGCCAGCACCGGGATTGCCGTCCCGGCTCTTCAGCGCCTTGTTCTCCCTGGGGGGGCCATGGCCGTTGTCTGGCTGTTTCCAAGTGACCGTCCCCTTCCCCCTCCTGCTCCTCTGGTGCTCAGTCTTCCCCCAGCCAGCCTCAGCCTGGTCCCCCCCCTCTGCAACACCCAGATTTAGGGCCACAATTCCTGATCCCCGGCATGTGCCCAAGTAGGTTTGAGCCAGGGTCTGGCCCCGGTGCGGGGTGGGTGTGCAGGGACCCAGCGGGATGGGGATGTGCTCTGCCTCGGCTGCTGGGGGGCTCACGAGCTGAGCCCCCATGGCCTGGGGGAGCTGACATGGGAGGGAAAGAGCTGGGTGACCTCAAACCCAGCCCCAGAGTTGGGGTGAAGACACCACAGACTATCCCTCCTCCTTGCAGAGAGCCAGGCACCAGCCTGCACCCCCTGGGGCTGGGACAGGCAGGGGGGGACAGTGCAGGCAGAGGGGCTGGTGCAGGCAGAGGGGCTGGAGCGGCCGCAGGCTCCAGCAGCCACCTCAGCTCCTGCCATGGCTGGCTGCTGCGTGTCCCACAGCACCGGCAATGTCCTCCCTGCTCGCCCCTGGGGCAGGCGTGCGGAGGATCCTGCGTCCCTCCGGCCATGCCCACTGCCAGAATAAATAGAAAGTGTTTGCTGGCTTGGCAGCCCCTCCACAAAAGCCGTATTGAACCATTATTCCCCGCGTCGGCTGCAAGCACTAAAAGTGGCGCCTCACATTCTGCCATCTAATGACCCTTCGCAGTCTCCTACAGATGTTTTCTATGACTTACAGCTCCTTTTCCAACAGCCCTGTCCGCAAAAACAAGAGGGGCCACTTTAATTCCAATTAAATACCTCCAGCTAAGCAAACAGTGTGCAGCAGGGCCTGGGCACGGTGCAGCCGCCAGGCCCGGCCCACGGAGTCACTGAGTCTAGACTCCAGATGTGATTTCACCAGCCTCCAGTGTCCCGTGGAAAACGATTCTGGCTCTGCCGCAGGGCGCAGCACCCTGCCCTGAGTCGGGGTCCCCTCACCCTGATGGCGTATACCCCCACCCGGTGTGGGTGTGCATGGTGCAAGGCTCTGCGTTCTCCCCAGCTTTGGGTGGTGGGAGCCCTGATGCCACGGTGGCCTCGCACCCATCCCCATGCAGCCTCCGGTGCAGGAGCATGTGGTACCCCCAGCCCTTCCATCACCCTCCTGGTGCCCTGCAGAGCTCGGGGATGAGGGAATGTAGCGATAGGATGAGGGGTAGTGGTTTTAAACTGAAAAGGGAGAGATTTAGATGAGATCTCAGGAAGGAATTCTTTGCTGGAGGGTGGTGAGGTGCTGGCCCAGGTTGCCCAGAGAATCTGTGGCTTCCCCATCCCTGGAGCGGTTCAAGGCCAGGCTGGAGGGGGTTTGGAGCGACCTGGTCTGGTGGGAGGTGTCCCTGCCCAGGGCAGGGGGCTGGAACTGGATGATCTTTAAGATTCATTCCAACCCAAACCCTTCTATGATGCTCGTGCCAGCTGTACATGCGGTGGGAGTGCGGCAGCGAGCCAGGAACTTGCCTGGGGCCATGGGGAGCGGAAGGCCTGGGGAAGGGAGAGCAGGGTCACCCCTCAGCCTGCCCGGCCAGTAAGGCAGGGCTGGGCTGGAGGAAGGAAGCACGCAGGGCCCTGCAAGGAGCCGCCAGCAGAGATGGCGCCTTGGTGGCCCCAGGCTCGCCCGCCTGCTGCACCTGGGCCCTACGGCACCTCCGCTCCCAGCACCGATGTGGCCACATGGCTCCACTCTGTCTGGGCTGCTGCTGGGCCACCTTCCCCTC
>JAOQGH010000005.1:4884954-4946373 GCA_025769975.1 Gallinago jamesoni
TGGTGGGAGGTGTCCCTGCCCAGGGCAGGGGGTGGAACTGGATTATCTTTAAGGTTCCTTCCAACCCAAACCATTCTATGACACAGGGACCTGGCCCCGGTGAGACATGGAACGGGCAGGGGTCTGCCCCGATGTTGCCTGTGATGGAGGCAGCCAGCCATGTCCCATCATGCCCAAGCAGGCAGCGCCTCTCCATGCCAACCCTGCCCGGCACCATCCCCTTGGGTACAACGGCAACACCCCACCATCCCTGAGCACCCCAACCCTTCCTCAGGCAAGGAGAGGACTTGTCCCCCATCCATCCATCCATCCATCCATCCATCCATCCATCCATCCATCCTGCTGGAGGCAACTCCAAAGCTGCCCCAAATCGCCCCCGCACCATGCCCACAAAGACCACAGCACCATCAGCAGCTTCAATGACGAGAGTTTAATAGTGGACACCTCCACCTGCAAACCGAAGCGTTCAACGGGCTAATGCTAATCCTCGCACTCCCCACCTGGGATCCGACGTGGGGAGCGCGAGTCCGTGCTCGGTGGCCATGACGGGACCCCCCAGGAGCCTCCGGTTGCCCTCCCACCCCCTCCCACCCCACCCACCCCCCCCCCCCGCCTCCATCCCACCTTGGCCTCTGCAGGGAGCACGGCCCCACACATAAATACAGACAGACAAGATAACAAAAATAGCATTAAGAGTATTCACAAATGAATTAAAAACTACTCGGATATGTACAGCAGAGCGCGGGCGGTATGTACACAGACAAGCCCGCCTGGACAGCTGGGTCTGCCGGTGGTGGTCTCCGAAGAACGAGGGGTTATTTTTTTTTTTGAAGCTAATTTCAGCTCATAAGCCTGGAGGTCCTGTGCCTCGGTGGCAGCAGGAGCAGCGTGGGAAGAGGGGAGGGGGGGGGGAAGCCACACACCTCTGCCACTGCACACACCCGTCACAGCCACGCCAGGGGACAGGGATCTGCCTGTGCTATGGGGCTGGAGAGGCCAGCGGCTCCCGCTGTCCCCGAAGAGGCTTCCCGGTGGCAGGGATGGCTCTCAGCCTCCTTTGGCTCGCTTGCCCACTAGCCCCATGGATCAGCCGTGGTGAGGCTGATGCCAGGGCTCTGCCTTCCCCTGCTGACACCCTGGTGAAGGGCAGGAGCATCGCTCCCCCCTGCCCCTTCCGCTCCCAATTCTCTATTCCTACACTTGCTGGATGCCGCGGCCCCAGCTCTTTGCAGAGCCCCTTGTGCCAGGGCAGGGGCTGGGGAAAGCCCTCTCTCCCCCTTGCCTGCCTCCTTCCTTTGCCAGCCTGGAGGAGCAGGCGTGGGGAGGGACACACACAGCCCCACAGCAACCTACATTCAGAGGGAGGAGGAGGAAGAGGAGGAGAATCCCTTCCAACCGGGCACAGCCCTGGGCCTGATGGACCATCCTCACCCGAGACCCCCCAGCAGCTGATATCTGGGGAGAAAGGGGCTCAGAGGATGACAGGAGGGCAGAACTCTTCGCCCCCAACCTCTGCCTCTTCCTCCCAGCTCTCCCCCCACCACAGGGATGAGCTCTGCCCGGAGGAAGCGGGGACAGGAATGGGATGCTGCAGGGAAGCTCCATCCCATTCTGCAGCTTGTCTCTTCCCGGGCCCTGAGCGTGCCGGAGACGGGGACACGGAGCCTCAACCCTTGCTCTGGCTGGGGAACCTTATATTAGTGACACAACTACACACACGCACGCACTCACACATGCAAAAATAAGTCTGTTTATTCAAAGTGATCTAGAAGACCCTGCAGGGCTGGGACACCTTCTAGCCAGTATTCCTCCCACCCCCCCCCGGCCCGGGGCTGCCTGGACCTCCCCGGCGCTGGGAGCTGTTGGCTGAAGTGCTGCATTGGTCTCGGCGCCTTTAAAAGACAACGGAACGGTAAATAAGAGGGGCTACGATAAAAGGAGCTGGCGGCACGAGGGGAGAAAGCTCCGTGGTGGAGCGGGGCGCCGGCCCGGGAGGCGGAGGGGCTGCCCACCCCCACCCCCCCCAACGCCGGTGCCGGTGCTCGGGAGCGGAGTGTAGTGGATGTGGCGGTGAAGGCGCAGCCGTCCTGGCGACTGAGGGGGGGGGAACTCAGCGTTGGGGTCACTTGCGGCTCAGCAGGGATCCCAGCAGAAGCACTCCTGCCACCGTCGCCCCGGTCAGGAGCCATTTGTTGAAGGTCTCCTGGCCCTTCCTCACCTCGGCAGCAGCATCGTTCCCATAGAGGTCCACAAACCGCTCCTGTGGGAAGAGAGGAGCAGTGAGCAGAGGGGTGAGAGCACAGCACAGAGACCATCCCCGCCACTTTCTGGGGGCTCCTTCCTCCTCCGTGGGAAGGGACAGGAAAGCTACTGGGCTCCCAGTGGCAGGAAACTAGATGATCTTTAAGGTCCCTTCCAACTCTAACCATTCTATGAAAGCGGTGGTGGGGACCAGGCAGATGACAGACGCCTTGTGCTTCCTCGCTCTGAATCATGCACAGAGGGCGATGGGGGAAGCACAGGACCAGTCATGAGAGAAGTGGATGCCAGAAAGGATTTGCAAGGAGAATACGACGCGGGCAGGGCAGGAGATGCATCACGTGCTCTAGGCTCTCTAAAATTAGCATTGAAGTGTGATAGAAATCATTGCAGCAGGAAAACACTGGGCTTTATTTCATGGCCAAGGCTCGGGGGAGCAGAAGCAGGGTTGGTGCCCACGGTTGCGGCAGGAGCCCACACCTCACCCCTCCTTTGCTGTTTTTGGGTCCAAAGCAGAGCCTCCCGCCTCCCTCTCCCCACTGCTGCATCCCAGCAAGACAAGCACGCCCACGTCCTGGCCATCACAGGTCAGACTGCGCCACCATCTGGATTTTGTGAATCCCTGTGGCAAAGGCAGACACTTTGGGCCACGAAACTCCTGCCTTCCCCCTGGCTTTGGGAGAGCAGGCCAAACAACGAGGCCCAGCCAGGAATGCAGTCGCTCCGGCCCAGCTCGTCCAAGCCGGCTGCCTCCGGTCCTTCATCTCCAGCAGCAGCAAGAGCCGGGCAGATTTCAGCAGAACCCCTGCCCAGCAAAGAGCCACAGCCCCTCTCCCTCCAAGGGAGGACTGGGATGGGGCTGGAGACAGATCTCCATGTCTGGGACAGGGGGAGGTGGAGAGCAGAGGGAGAAGAAGACCACCAGAGCTGAACTGCTCCTGAGAACAAGCTCTCAGAGAGCACGTCTGCCCCCTGCACCCATGATGCCAACCAGGTGCTACCTTGCCACCCAGGGGTGGCATCATGCCATGCCGCACCCCTCCTGCTCCCCTGGGCACCCAGGGACCACTGTGAGAATAGCTTCTCAGGTCCCTGGGCCACACACACTGCAGGGAAGAAGGGGTCCAGAGGCAGGCTACATGAAGCAGAGAACTTTACGTCCCAGCAGGTCCAGGTTTATCAGGGCCAAGCAGGAGCACCGGGGCTTGAGGGAGCTGGAGCTGCGAACTGGGCTCAGGGAACACCAGGTTCAGAGCACTGGACACCTTGGCGTCAGAAGGGGCTCGATGCTGTCGCACCTCGAGCCCATCTTCCCGGCAAAGTCCCCTGTTCCCTGATAAGTGAATGCAGTTCCAGTAACCCAGCTGCTCTGGGAAAGCAGAGATAAGCCCAGCTGACGCTGTGCTTGTGTCACGCCTTACCGTGGCCTCCCTGGGGGCAGGGGCAGCATCCCTGGGTCCTCTGCCTGCGAGCTGCCTCCCACGCCTGCCCACAGCCTGGGATGAGCTGCAACTGCTGCCACAGGAGCTGTGGGGGGTTTGGTGCCCGGATCATAGCTGGGATCAAAAGGGTTTTTAGGCAGGTGGCTCTCCCATCAGTCATGGGAACACGGTGTCAGTCCCCTGGCTTCCCTAAAACAGCTCCAGCATGGTCACAGCTTGTAAGGTATCTCCTCACCTTGCCACACACCATCAAGCTCACACGTAGCTTTTCACAACAAGGTGTGCAACAGACATACACGCTCGCTCCCGGGCAGCCAGGTTGCATCCCTCTCCTCAGCCACAGGCCTCCCCACCAGGGGGGAGCAGGTACTTGAACAACCACCCAGGTGAGCTGGCACCTCAGCATCCACCTCCACCCCACCGAAGCTCCTCTCTGCCTTCCACCAAACACCATCTCCAGCATCTCCCAACTCCCCCGGCTGCCTTTCACACCCCCTTGACTGGGAAGAGGTATCAGTAGAATTGGGAACAGGGCGCTGGGGCAACTTTGCTAACTCACCCTGGGGCATGTCACTGCTGCTGCCACCTCACTCAGAGCCCTCTCCGGGGATGTGACAACCGTCCCCGTGACTCCTGCCACCTACACAGTGCGGCAGAAGGCAGCTCACTTCCCACCAGGCCTGCCAGCTGGCACGGGCTCCACGGAGGTGTTGTATTGCATCCCGGCCCTGCAGGAACGGGCAGGACAGCAGCTCACACACAGGTGGCATCCAAGGAGAAAGGTGAGGGCTGCTGCCCCCTGCCAGCCCCTCTTCCCAGCCACTTGCCCAGGGTGATGGTCACAGAAGCAGTGGGAACACCCTGCAGTGATGTGCTGCAGGAGAGGGAGGGATGGGAGGAGAGCCCGAACCCAAGGAGGGGATATTTTTAATTACGGCACAGGAAATCCCTCTGCTGATAGGTGGTGACAAGCAGCAGAGCAGTGACAGAGCTCAGCACACAGTGAGCAGGCTGGCACGGATGCAGGGCACAAGGGAACTGGGGCAGAATACATTAACTTGTCCAAAAACATCAGCTGTGGAGTGCCCCTACCACCCCTACAATGTCCCTCTGTAGCAGGGCCCTCATTCCTGGGGAAGTTCCTTCCCTTGGAAGCACATCCCAGCCGTGCACCCACAGAACCGATGCTGTGGAAGCGCTCAGTGGGAGGAAGAAGGCTGTGCCCCTCCTGATGTATTCCCCCAAAAAAGCCTTTGCTCAGATTGCTCCTCCTGACCCACGGCAGGGGATGTCCCCACTGTCTCCAGGAAAGCTGGGGGAGGTGGAAGGGGCTGCACAGTCACCCAGCCTGCCCATAGGGCCAGCAGTGGGGCAGGCACCAGGAGAGGGCCCCCCACAGCCAGGGCAGGGAGCCGGGGAGGGCTGACAGCCGATCGCACCGCTGAGCTTGGGGAAAGGCAGTTCCAAGAAGCGTGTTTTGAAGGCCTTACTTCTAAGAAAAGGAAGTGTTTGCTGAACAAGAGATAAATGGCATACGGTGATCCGAAAGCTATCGGGTGCTACAGACGGAGAAGAGCACGACAAGAGTCCCGTGCGTGCAGGGAGGGGACATGAGCCCCTCTCCTTCCCTCGGGAAGGGAGCAGCAGCTGCTGGAGACACAGCTGGGGGTTGCGGGGGACTCGGGAGGAGTCCTTTAGCCCTTCCTCAGGGGAAACCGTCCCCACGAGCTGCGATAGCTCAGCCCCGGCGCAGCAACTGCAATCCCAGATGTGTCCCCTGGGAATGGCAATCCCAGACCGGGGGGAGTGGGAAAACGAGCAGGAGCGTCCTCCCGCCTGGTCCTGGGGGCGGGTTGAAGGTTAGGGAAAGGCAGCTTGCTCGGTTCCCACACCACCCAGGGCCTCGGCCGCTCCGCACCTGAAGCCCAGTACTCCCAGTACCGATTCCGATTTCTCTGGTCTGGTGTTTGGGATTTCAGGCTTGTCCAGACACGTCCAGATATTTCTGGCCTCCCCCAGTCACCTTTATCTGAGAGGAAATATTTGGAATTCCTGAGTAGCTCACAAGGACTATGGTAGCAACAGCACGTCAGTGTCTCAACCGCCCTCTCCGCGTGCCCGTGGGCCTCTTCCACCCCAGAGAGGACAGGCTGTTCCACCACCAAACACTCGTCACATCCCCTTCCCCACCCCGGGGTGAGACACGTCCAAGAGGAGGATGCTCTGGGGCAGGCGATGAGGAAGCAGCGAGAGGTTATGCCTACGCAAAAGACAATCCCCTGACTTCGCCTCCCAGTGCTTAGGAAGGACACAATGTTTTCTTCCTGGAGCCTAAACTGGCACTTGCTGGGGGGGGACTTCCCTCCAGCTACACGTGCTGCTTATAGGACACAGAGGACGTGGAGATCCAGACTCCACCGGTGCCCACCGTCCCACAGGGCAGGGAGGTTCTGCAGTGCCACAGGTTCTCAAAATCCCCCCACATGCCCCAAACCACAACCCATTGCCCGGGGGGACATAGCAGCCATTTAAACACTGCCCAGAGATGATACATGACACTGTAGTGGAAAGAAAAGAGGAGAAGGTCTGACCCAAAGTGCTCCACGTTGGGTGGGAGACCAGATTAATCAAGCACAAGGTCTGGCTGACACAGTGTTGACATTCTAGCCTGGAAACAGGAAGGGGAAGACCCAAAGTTTCAGTCTCTGGTACCCACCCCCAAAGGTTCAGCTGGTTTCATTCACCAGTGCTGCCCAAGCAGCTCCCCCGGCCAAGAGAAAGGGAGAAGAGTTGCCATTCAGGGCGAGCAGAGCAGAGTGGGTTCCTCTTTCAAGATAAGCCCCAACACTGGGGGAAAGAGGATTCAGTAAGCGACACCAAACCACGGGCAAGGGAAGGAAGCAGATGGGGACAATGAATCCTCATCTGGTCTCCCGTGAGCCAAGGGCAGAGTGGGAAGGGAAGGGGGTTGGCCGCTGAGAAGCACAGAGTTTGGGTGCTCAAAGCTTCCTTTGCACAGGGAGGTGATGGGCATGGAGGTCACTGAGACACTGGCACGAAGCTCTGAAAACCAGGAGACAAGAGACAGGCTTCACCCAGACTATTCATGAGGAACCAGTGGCACTTGGTCTGATCTCGACAGGGAAACACTGTCTCCAGCAGGAGCTACACCCCTGACAACCAGGCTCTTTGGGACAGACGGACGCCCACAGCAACCAACTCCGCATGTACAAAAGCCTTTCCCACCTTAATGTGTTTTACCAAAAATGAGCTGGTTCTCCAAAACCTCCTGTGGGATAAGTCAGCATTGTTCCCAGACGGATCAACAGAAGTGTGGACGGAGAGGTGAAATGCTTTCCCTAGAGTTGCATACGAGCCAGCAGCATGAGCCACGGCGGCTGACTCCCAATCCCTGCATTCCTATCACGAGGTGATGTTTCACTTGAAAACAAGGCTGTTTCTGTTATACCTTCGCCGTAACTACAGCTGTGTTACCGCAAAGAGGTCTAACACCAATCGCTGGCCAGGAGCAGAGTCATCTGGATGATCAGACATTTGTTAATGAGATGCTGGGAACAGTTTTGTGCCGAGCAGCGAGACAAGCAGGGGAAAAAGAAAGGCAGCAGCTCAGCGCAGACCTCAACAAAGCCCGGCATCGAGAGCAACCTGCCCCCAGAGCCCCTTTGGGCTGCCAGCTCACCACATGGGACTGCCATATGCGAACCTGGAGGTGAAGCACAGGGAGGGAAAAGGCAGCTGAGATCTTTCAGAAAGAAAAAAAAAACCAAACATAAGTAGTCCCAAAGGCTGCCACTAGGATCCTGTAAACACAGCTCAGGCGGTCCTTACACACTGTGAAAGTGGAAGAGGAATCCTGGAGGCCCTCCCTTCGCTCTCCTCATCCCCACCCCACCACTGCACCCATGTGTGGTCCTGACCATCCCCAGCCCTGTCTGAAGCTCAAGCCTGGAATGAGGGGAGCAGGGACACAGAGTGTGCCCGTGACAGTCACACAGCACTGCCTGCGGTACTGGGACTGGAGGTCAACACGATCCCCGGACTTGGAAACACGCCATCCAAGGCAGAGGTCTCACAGCTTCTCCCCATCCCCAGTTTCACCCCTCTGGTCCCCATCAGAACCCTGGGCAGGTTGGGGATATTTGGGGAAGGGACTCCCTGGGGACATGGGGAGGGGAGGGGGCTCTGGGGACAGCACACTCGCAGGTGCAAACGCTCCAGAGACCCAGCTCTAACTGTTATGCAAATGATGACCTCCAGGAAAGCAGCTGCTGATCTCCATGACAATGGCAGGGAATGCCACCCTCCCTCTCCCATCTCCTCTCTCCTGCCCTGGGAGCGGGTGCTGCAGGCGTTGGGGTGCTGCCCCTGCACAAAATGGGGGTGCTGCCCCTGCCAAAGCTCCAGGTCTCTTTGTGCAGAGAAGACTCTGAAGGATGCAGCCCTAAACTCAAAAGGGTTAATTAAATAAGCACATCCCCACCTCGCTGCCCTCCCAACCTGATCTTGCCACACACGTTGGGCTGCAACCAGAGGGGGGCCTGCCCCTGCTCAGCCCAAAGCCCAACAAACCTGGGGGGGCTTCATCCTAGCGAGGGCCAGCGCCAGCTCTTTTTTAACCAGAAACAAACCCCCATTAGCACATTCCAGCCCCTAATCCTCGTTGCGGCAGCCTCCTGTCAAACTGGTTTCATCACCAGCTCCGGGAAACCTGCAATAACCCCATTCAGCACCAATTTCAGCATTTTTCCAAATACAGGAAAGGGGCCACGGTGACAGCTGTAACCCCCGTCCCTGCCCCGGGAGACTGCCCGCGGGCAGCACGAGATGGGAGAGCGGGGAATTGCGCTCTCCCTTCCAGAAATCCGCTGAAACACTCGTGTGTGTTAGAGCAGGAGACGATGCGAGTGACTAATCTACTTGCATCCATCTTTCATCAGTGTTTCTCCCAGCACTTAACAGGGCTGAGGGCTCCCCAAAAGGTGCTGAAGCCCCCCTCCCCCCCCCATCCCTGGACGGCGTGGGGTGAGCTCGGCAGCGGGACGGCTGGCAGGCGAGGAGACTCCAGTACAAAGGCAGAGCGAAGAACACATTGGCTGAGCCGGATCCACTCAAGAGATTAGCACCTGCTGGGAATGGGATTGTTTTCCAAAGGGCATTAAGTGGAATAGTCCCAGGGAAAGACGGTCTCTCTGATGCTTCTCCCCACCGGACAGATGGTGTCTGAGCCCCGGCAGGCAGAGCAGCCTGTTTGCCCGCCCGCCTTTGTGCGAGGGGCACGCTCAAAGTGGGGGGGTGGGCAGGGGGAGACTCCTGCTTTAATTCCATGGTTATCTGTCCCCTGCGGTGCCGGGGAGCCCGAGCCCTGCAGCCTGCTGGCTGTACCGGACAAACACCTCGGCAGGGTCCCTCGCACCCGGGGAACGAAGCTCAATTTTCACCTTGTCATTGCTTTTCCCAGACGTCACGGCTCCTGTGCAATCGTGCCCTTGTGTAACTATTGGGAAACCTGCGCCGAGGAGACGTGCCGCGCTCACGTGTGCCTGGCTGCAGAGCCACGTTCCCTCCGACCCAGGGGCCGAGTCGTGCGATGCCAATGGATGTCCCCAACCAGCAAACCACACCGGGAGCCTTACCCCAAACTCCCACTGCAGGGAATGGCAGCGTCACCAAAGCCTGAGGGAGCGAGGCTGGGTGCAGGGACGGTCCCCATGGGACACGAGTCCTGGGGAAGGGCCTCCTGGGGCTCTTTCCTTGAGCCACTTGTCCTCCAGCATCCCAGAGGAGCAGCAGCCAAGCCTCACCACTTCCAGCTTCAGTCCCAGCACCTCACGAGGCTGCTGTAATTCCTACATGCCACTTGAATGAAAAAGGGGAAAGGGTGGAGGTGCAGGAAGATGTGCTCATTCTGTTTTCACTTCCTGTTAGTCCACATGAAATCTCAAATGATTCAGGCCACGGAGTCCCTTTTAGCAAAATCCTTGCTGACTTGAGGGCAGGAAGCAGAGTCGGCAGCTGATGCAGCAAATATGGGAGAGAGCAGTGCAGCACGAGAAGGAGACTTTGTGCTCTGCCCTGGGCTCCTCCATACGTGTTGTTGCATGAAATAATCACTGGCTGGTGCACTGGAAGCTTCTAAATGAGGTCAGTTGCTCTAATAAAAGATATTAGCTCTCCGGCAAGTTTAATACACTGGTGAGCCATACCATTACAGGATGGAAGCACTTGCCACATTGCTATGATGGCTGATTTACAGGTAGCAACACCTCATTTTCTCCATACGTAAGTCATATGTCACCTAGACACTACCCAGGGCCACAAACACACCCAGTTCCCACATCCCAGCCCAAGCCCTGAGCCAGCTCACCACCAGTTACACACGCAGAGCAACGTCATGTACTGCTGCCAGCCGTGCTCCTTGCACAACGCTCCTGAGCCTCCCTCAGCCTCAACGAGGGCAAACCCCAGAGATGTGCAAATGGGACCAGCATCATTTGGAGAACTAATGAAGCGATGCAGGCAGCTGTCCCGCTCCACCTGAGCGTGGCATTAGCTACATTCAAACCAAACCACCTCTGTACCAGCCTAGGCTTCTTCTCTGAGCTTCCCAAAGAGCCCTTCACCCTCCAGTAGAGAAGAAAACCCTTCCATGCTCCTTCAGGAGGCAGTCAGCTCCCGTAGCTCTCTCCCCTTGGGCACACAGTCCTACCCTCAACAGACAGGTCTTCGCATCGACCTGCTCTGCCCATCAACCCCTCGCACACCTCCCCACACGAGCAGCTCCTGCCCCAAGCCCTGCCTGCTGACAAGTTGTCACATTTTGGAGTATTTGGTTTCAGTCTTAGGAGCACCTGGCTGGCAGCGGTACGGGCAGGGAGAACCTGCTTGCTCTTTGTTCTTGGCCAAGCGGAGCACGGAGCAGACGACACCTGCCTCGGTTTCCCCCTGAGCTCAGGTCTGGAGCTGCGAGATGGGGAGCTCTGGGTCCATCCTAGATCAGGAAGCCAGGCAGAGAAGCTGAGCACGGCCCCGCTCCCACTGGAGGCTCCTCATCTCCAGGGCTCATCTCCCCAAGCAGGATACCGATGCCAGAAGCTAGCTACTAATTGGATCTACTTAAATCAGAAGCTACGTCTGCAGACACAGCTGAAAGGCAAGCTTGAGCAGGAAGGAGGATAATGCAATAAATTCAAACAGCTCTCCCCAAGGGAACCGCACAGACCCCTGAAACTTCCCTCTTCGCAGATACAGCTTATTGCCCATCCATGGGCACGCTGTGTAAATAAATGCAGGGTCAGGCAGTGGTTGAGAGAGTAACCGGCCCCAAACCTGCTGAAACGCCATGCTCACCCAGCTCCCTGCTCCCAGCAGCAGAGGGAAGGCGGACCAGTTCCAGCAGAAGGTTCAAACAGTCCCCGTGGCCACGGGAGCCTCTCTGGTTAACGCTCCGAATCCCACTCCTCCCTCCCTCGCTACCCCGGAGGCAGGCAGCAGCGCTGCTGAGTGCACTGGGTTTCCCATTAAAGAGATCCTGAGAGACAGCACTGGGCTGGTACACGTGAGCACGTGTCCGAGAGAAGACACGGGCGGCTGGAGAGATGCTGGCTGCATGGATGGAGCTGCAGCGGGCGTTCCCGCCTGCAGGCAGTCCTTCCCAGCACTGCTCAGCCCTCAGATTCTTTTTTTTTTTTCTTTTTTTCTTTTTTCTTGTTAACTAAATTAAACATGAGGATAAAATAAAATACCTAAAAATAAAAAATAAAGCGATCATTTCTACAGCACAACTAGGTCACAGCTCCCCAGCACGCGAGTCGTGGCAGTCACGGCTCAGCCCCCTCGAGCCTCCCGGGTTCAAAAATGACATCTCTCTTAAAAGGCTGCCTCCCGAAACCCACACCTGCTCCCCGGTAAGCCCAGCTGGAGCCATCTGCTAACGGCTCTGCCTCCCGCAGCCCTCTGGCCCCTCGCTCCACCGGGCTGTTCTGCTTCTGCAGCGAAGAGTAACCCTTCTCCCCACCTGAACACGGCGAGAGCCAGCCCGTACCACGGAGCTGCCCCAGCGCGCCCAGCAAAGGCATCATATCCCCCTCCACGGGCACGCTGCAGGGAGAGCTCTTCTACGTCCCCTAACTTAAGCCCTCGGCATCCCAAGGACGATTAGGAGCTGGACTTCAAGAGAGATCTTGCACCAAACACCCCTCTGCACATCCTTCCACGTGGGGAGTACGGAGGAGGAACGGTTTCCCTGCCCAAGGCCAGGGCAGCAAACCAAGGAGTGCCCTGGCACCGAGGGACGCCGCTTCCCTTTCATTCCTCCATTATCTGCGTTAATCTTTAGTTGCTCAGAACAATAGCGTTTAAGGGTAACATCCCTCTCGGGAGGGTGGAGGAGGAGGAGGAGATGAGTGGTGCTGCTCTCCTGCAGTGCAAAGGCAGAGCCACCCCGCAGAGCATACCTTCCCGCTGAATCAGCCAGCAGGTAGGTAAACATCCCCACTCCTATCATGGTCACCAAAGGGGAGAGAGCAGCCACCCCCCAGCCCCATTCTGCTCCCACGGCAGAAGCCACCATTAATCCCTCTCCTTTCGGTTCAGCAGGTCTGCAACACTTCTACAACTGATATCCATCCTTTCCCTTCCCCCAGCTCCTCCTGGGAATACTCCGGCTTTACAGCTAGCGGGGAAAGAGCTGCTGGAGAAACACTCTTTGTAACGTCAAGATGGGACCGTGCTCACGGCCGTCAGCAGCTTGGTAAAAATCAAAGGAGAGAAGCTTAAGCAAAGGTCTCGAAGCATTGCACCACCATTCACACTGTACCCGGCGTGGGCCATGGGCTTATCACTGCTCCCCGGGGTAAACCACGTACGCAAACCCTACGGAAGCTCTGAGGAAATCAGGTGCAGCACCCCAAACACGTACAGAAAGCTGCAGCTTCCACATGGGGGGAAAAGAAAAAAAAAAGCACCAAAACAAACCAAAAAGAGCGTGCTGCTCCCTTCCACCCCGTCTGCTGTGGTGGGACCACCCCGTTGCTGCCAAAATGGGGAGAGACCCCAGGCAGCGCTCGGGGGAAGCCAGCTCCAGTTTCAGGCAGGAGCAGGATGATCGGGAAGACTGACATTACCGAGAGCAGCTGTGAACACAGAGCAGCAAGAAACAGTTCGTTAATTATTTCACAGGTCTTTTTTTAAATGACACTCCACTCTTCGGATTAAAGAACCTCAGAATGCTTTATGAATCCGAGTTCCCAGTGGCTCCCTTGGGAGGGAAGGAAACGCTATCCTTTTTGCTGAAAGACCGCGGGGTTAAGTGGGCTGCTCTGAGCCCCAGCCAGCGATGGGCAGGAGCTTTGCCTTCCAGGCGCCTGCTCTAATCACAGATCTAAGGAACATAATCAAACTGCAGCACTGCAGAGAGGTAGGAAGGAAAACAGGCAGGGCCCCAAAGAAGGAGAACCGAGTAAATGGGGCGAAGAGCAAAGCTCTGAAAACTCGCCTCTGCGTCGCTCTCGGTCTAGTGGCAGGAATGCTGCTGCGGGCCGGGCAGGAAGCTGCAGTGGAAGTCATTCCAATGGCATTTCCTGGAGAGCACTGCAGAAAAGCCTCCCAGGTCGCAGGCAGGACGAGAAGCTGCCAGGGAGCTGTGAGTTGAGCCCCGATCTCCAGCCGCCAGCGAGGATACGGCTACCTGGGACGGCTGTGCCAGGCGGGACAGCCCGAGCCAAGACCCTGCCGGCAGTGACCGTCAGGCAGGCAGTTCCCACAGCCAGAATGGAACACCCCGTACTGTGAAGGGACACGAGGGACCCAGCTGGCAGGGGAAGAGTATTTTTTTTTTTCACCCCAAGCAGGTGATGACAATAGAGGCATCATCTCAGCTGCGAGGGATCCAGACTGTGAAATAATTACAGAGGACAAAGCGGAAAGCGATAACCCAGCTAAGCTTTGCAGACCACTGGTAGGGATTCATCTCTAAGCAAAGCATGGCCTTGGCTATCCACAGTCACCTCTGCTGCGTGTTGGCCAGCAAGTTAAACCGATGGCTGCGATCGCAAATGGGATTAGCAGTGCGAGGGCATCCCCCAAACCCAACCTGTTAACACCCTAAACAGCAGAGCTTTGGGAAACAGCGCTCGCCCCAGAGGGAGCTGCGCTCCCCATAGGGTGCAACGCACAGGTGTGCCCCTTCCACACCTAACTCCATTCCCCTGAGTCTCAGGGCACAACAGCAGCAGAATTTGAACTTGCACTTATCTTACGCAGCCCAAAAATCTCGGACCGACAAAGCGTGAGGGTCCCAGGGGCACCCAGGTTCAGCTGTGTAGCCTGGTGGCTGCAGGGGAGGCTTGCGCAGGTTACCTGGGCGATGGCACAGGGCCTAAAAAAGCATTTCTGAAGAGCTGAGAATGGAAGGCTTGCCCTCAACCTGAAACCATTGAGAAGGTTTGCAGCGAGAGCGCAGGACGAAATCCCAGCTGCACTCTGTCATATGACACAGGCTGAGTCATTTCCTATTATTCAAGAAATAAAAAAAATTTAAAAGGTAGAAAATGAGTTTACTATATTGACATCTTCTAAGAGTTTTCCCCAAACAGAACCACAAGCTTCTAGTCCACCACAGACCGACACAACACATACATCCTGGCACCCCGAGCCCTGCGTGGCCAGGGCCAGCTGAGAGCCTGGGATGCACAGAGCCAACACGGGAAGCAGTCAGTCCTCCTTCCCTGTCACAGACTGGTGGCAAAGATGCCAGTTTCTTTCAGTCCTGACCTGGCATAGACCCTTCGTGCTGGTCCCCACTGCGCACCCTGCAAACAGGAAACCTCTTGCCTTTATGTCCACAGCCCTATTTCCAAGCCCCCCCTCCCCAGAACACCCTCTCTCTTTAAACCTCACTCTGAAAAGAGATTTAACCTTGAAAGAAAAGCTGTCATCCAGTGGAGGGTTACAGCCAGGCAGGAACTATTGCTCACTTTCATTTCTCAAACAAATTAAACACGGTCAGTACATCTCTGCCTGCCAGGCTCTCTCCCTCTCACCCTGTGCTCCCCCCCGCCCCGTTCCCACTCATCAAATTTCTCCCCCCATGACTCCCAGTCCCCACTGGGATCACTGTTTGAACTTCACAGCCAGTGGAATCTGGTCCTGGCCAAAGCTACTGCCTGGGGAAAGCCTCCTCTTTGGTTTTGATGGCTCACCAAGGCAGCAGCTCTCTCCTGGCTGGTTATTAAATGGCCCCCTTGGGTTGTTCTTGTTTGTTTTCTCAGTGCCAGATTGCAGAGAGGGCAAACCAAGGCAGGGCCAGTAAACGTGACAAAATACACCCATGTTAACGCTATGTAGTGAGATTTGCCATTTCTCCCTTGCCTCAAAAAAAATGGTTTTCTCAAGAAAACCACTACAGCCCAGCACACAGCAGCCTTCTAAAGGCAACCTGCACCCCGCAGCCATCCTACGCTTGCCTTTGTTCCACCGGGGAGGAATGAAACAGAGCTGCTTACGAGACCAGGCTGTGCCATACCTGGGATGGAGCCGTGCTCCTTCCCTCTTTTTCAGAGGGGCTTTCCAGGAAGAGAAGCGCTGCAGCTCTCCAGAACACAAACCACCTGGTCCCTGCCAAGCAGGCCTGCCAGAACTTGCATCTCTCTCACCAGGGACCTGCCTTTGCTGCACCTCTCCGAAGAGCTTTGTTTGCGTGGGACAGGCTCTAACAGCTCGGATGCACCAAACAGGCTCCCTGTGCAAACAGGGCGGCAGGAGAGGGACCGCTCCGTCACGCCAAGCGCAGGATGGCGCTCCCTCCTCGCAGGGGGAGCTGGCTGCAGGCCACCAGGTTGTGTTTTTTTTTCCCCCCATGCAGCTGGAATCACAGGAGAGTGAAGCAGAGCATCTCCCCGCACGCCCCACGCACGAGGCACTCGGGAGCTCTTATGGCCCCTCTGCATCGTGCCACCCCTATGCTTGGGGAGGGCATGGCTGTCCCCTGAGAAGGGACACCACAAAACCTGAAAGCTACTGCTGAGAGGTCAAACAAGCATCGGGTTGGGGTTTGCAACAGGCTGGCAGCAGCCACAATGCCCAACCCTCTTTTTTTTTTTTTTTTTTGGTGGCTGGTGGGGTGGTTCCCCCCATCTACAGCATTTACCACCCTGCCCAGTTCCCCTTCAGCTACTGGCACAGCCCGGGCAGCAGCGCAGCCTGAGCAGTGAAGTTAGAAACCCCGTTCAAGGTTAGAAGAAGAGAGCAAGGCTGTTCCCCTGGGTGGGAAACACAGCAAACGGCGATCTTCAAAGCAAAAGCTGGTGGGCGGGTCAGATAGAGAGGAGTCCTGACCCTTCCGCAATCTGTTCAACAAATATTTGCTCCAAACAATGAATTTACGGACAGACACACACACAAAAAAAAATATATTGAAGAGTCTTAACCGTGATGGTTGGGGGTAGGGAATAGAGGGAGGAGGTATTTCATTCCCCACAAGCAGGGACCAGTGATTTTCCACCAGTGATTTAATCTAAATCCCCCAGAGAGTTCATTTACAAAAAATCAGATTGCATTATCGCCTAGGTCTCCAGGATACAGCCCAATCCGTCACTAACAGCAACAGCCACACTAGCTTGGAAACCTCAATTTGATCACTCAATTCCAAGACTAATCTGTGGCTTTAAAAGCCAAAGCCAGAGGGAGGGGGAAGGAACTCAGCGTTTGGCCAGGGTTATCTGCAGGATGAGAGAGCTAATGGGCCAGAGACATCCTGATGAAATGGCCAGCAGATCCCGGGGTAATCGAAACCAACCTTCTCTGCCTCAACAGCCCCACCCGGGCAGTGCCCCAGGGCGGCCGCATTCCTGGAATTCCTGCACCCTGTGTGAACCTGCTCCCTCTCCCTGGGTGCACCCGCTTCCCCCTCTTCTCCAGAGACCCCAAATTGGCTGGGCCAGGCCTGAGGAGCTCTGTTGGGGCTCCTGTGCCTCTCCTCTGTCAGGAGGGCTCAGAGGTTCCTGTCCCTTCCTCCAGACGCAGGGGCCTGCTGATGGACTGTGAGATGAGCTGAAAGGCCTCAGCTCCTCAGCAAGGCAACTCCCCACGGTTTAGATGCTAACGCCTGACAGCATGAGCTCTTTCCAGTGGGCACCAGGCAAAGGTTAACCCCAGCAGGGAAGCACTAAGATGCAGAAGCCAAAAAAAAAAAAAAAAAAAAAAAGAAAAAAAAGAAAACTCAAGACATCTGTAGGTCATATACCTCCCGCTGGCAGTCCCAGGCAGTGCCGCGCAGCCGGACCCGGCATTTCAAGAATGCTTCCTGAAGAAATGCTTATTCATGTTAATACCTCGCCATTGAAAGCTTACGGGGGTTTGCTGCTGGGGCAGCTGGGAGTATCGCTCCCTGCCAAGCAAGAAGCAGCTGCAGGTTTAACAGCTCACCAGTGCAGAGACTGCCCACACTGCACCAGCTCCCACGGGCCCAGCAGCCCACCCACCCACATCTCCTGTGGGATTCACTTCACCGTCAGCACGGCAGAAGGCAAAGTCCCATCTCCAGAATGAAGAAGTAGCTGTTACCCCAGCAGACCGCAGCCCAGCCCGCTGGAGCACTTCACGCTCCGAGAGGAGGAAGCTTGACTCCCTGCTGTTAAATGACACCAGGAACGTGCCCGAGAGCCAAGGGCTCCCGCTTGAAGAACAAGCTTGGATGACACTAGATTTCCAAAGGCTCTTGGAAAACAGGTCTTTTACATAACGTCCAGGGAGAAGGAGAAGAAATAGGGATGAAGAAGGACATGACTGAGCATAAACTGTGTCACTGCAGTGGACTAATCCTTGTAAGGCAAGAGCATTAAGAGCCCAGAGGGAAAGGCCTCACACCCCTTTATCTCCCTACGAAGTGTAGGACATGCACTAGGAAGAACATTGCAGGGAACCGTGCTCCAGTTTGACCAGCACCGCTGCCAGCCTGGAGTGAGGCAGGACACAGGCAGCCACCCCCACCAAGGAGAGATGTTCTTACCCATCCGCCATTCTCCCGGATCCAGGGATCTAGGTGGTCGGTCAAGTACGTGGTCATCCAAGATACAATGCGTCCCACCAATACCCGCATCTCCTTGTCAACGCTCTCCACACACAAGGCTCCTCCGAAGGAGAAGAAAGCCACGATGCGACCCCAGTTCACTCCATCGCGGAAGAGTTCGTTCACTACCTGCTCAAAGCTCTGATACGCCGTGCCGGGGGTGATGTGGAGCTGGGAAGTGAGGTCGCTGAAAGCCCGCCGGTACCTCAACTCAAACTCATCCCCGGCCTCTCTCAGCGCCTGCCTCACGTCGGCTGTTTGAACGATTTCATGGACTTCCAGGCTTCTCCGGTGCACGGTGGCTCCGTTCACTACATGGCTGGCGGGTTGGTGCCAGGAGGGGCTCCCGTTGAGGACGCCGTCCATTTCGTCCTCCTCTGCAGCAAAGTCAGTCCTGTTCTCATCCTCCTCCTGCAGATCGCTCCAGCTGTATCCCTTCTGTGAAAGCTTGTAGGAAACAAAGTCAATCACTAACTCCCGGTTACTGTTGGACATTTTCACACCTGGGGCGGCCTCAATGAGTCCATGGTCCAGAGCACAAGAAGATCAGCGCTTAGCAGGTCCCGACTCCGCTCTCCTTCGCGACCGATGGGCACATCTGACCTTTGCACAGACAAAACACCAGAAGAGCAGAGAGGCAAAGAAACGGTTAACGCTACAGCTTGTCGATGCACCCGTGCCACGAAACACCGGACGGCTTACGGTCACACCGAGATCATCCCGCAGCCTTATGCCGAGGCTCAGGGCCACCGGATTGAAGCCGCACGGAGAACCGTCTGCAACACCCCTCCCCCTCGCAACCCCCAGCCCCCACGCTCCCCTTTCCCCGGGGGAAACCATCCCCGAGCCCCAGGGGATCTCACCAGCTCGCTCCGAGGAGCCCCCGGTCCCCGATCCCGGGGTCTCACCGGGTGCAGGCACCGCCCGGCAGGCCAGCTGCAGGTCAGGCCGGAGCGGAGGCGGTTCTCGTTCTGCTGGAGCTGCGGGCCGGCCCGGCCGCGCTCCGCCAGTCCCGGAGCGCCGCGGAGGCGGAGGCAGCACCGCCCCCCGCCCCGCCCGTTAAAGGGCCCGGCTCCCTCCGCCCCCCTCCACCGGCGTTGCCCAACGGCGGAAGCGGGCAGGCAACATTGCCCAAGGGGTTACAGCAGCCCCGTGAGGGGCCCGGTTTGACGGTAACCGCGGCGCAGCAGCCCCCCCTCCTCCCCACACCACCGCCTGCCTTCTTACGGGAGCGATCCCGGTCGCCCGGGGCCGGGCCGGTGACTCACCGGGACTCAGCAGGCGGGAATGCCACAGGGGGAGGCCTGCCGCCCCCCGCCACCGTGCCGCCCCCCCGGGCCGCCGTACCACCCGTCTCGGCCGCCGTACCGGGGCGGGGCGGCGCGCACGGGGCCCGTGCACGAGGGCCGCCGGGGTGCCCGCGAGGACGGCGCCCACGCCGCCCGCCCCTCCCTCGCCAGCCAATCAGCCGCCGGGGAGAGCCCGCGGGGCGGGGCCCGGGAGCGAGCTCTCCCATTGGCCGAGCCGCGCGTCGCTCACGGCCTGCCCCACTCCGCCCCTCACCTCGGCGGCCGGTGGAGGGTCTCGCGTCCTTCCCCGCCCCTGCCCCGCGCTCCCGGCCGGCAGCGACGCCGGGGGTCGCCGGGAGCCCCACCGGGCCTCGGCCCGTTCAGCAGTCCCCGGGCTCCTTCCGCATCGCCCGCCGAGCAGCCACCGTGCTCCTGGGCCGCGCCGGGGGGGTGCGGTAGGGTGGGAGGGGGCAGGAGGGGGCGGCGCGCATGCGCAGGGCGCCGTCAGGCTGGGCGGAGAGCGGTGCGCATGCGCGGGGAGGGCGGGGCGAGAGCAGCCGTTAGGTGGCGCGGAGAGGGGCTGAGCGCATGCGCACTGGCACGAACCGCTGCGCGCAGGCCCCGGCCGGCGGGCGGGGCTCTGGCGCCCCCTGTCGGCGCCGCCACCAGGCCCGTGGGCAGACCAGCCCGTGGTGGCCCCGGTGCTCCGGCCTTCGCTGCTCGGTGTGGACGCAGGCCGCCCGTGCTTGATCGAGGCGGGAGAGAGACGGAGGCCCGCTACGTGCTTACTCAAAGCCACAAGCCAGACCCTGCACCGACCACGTAAGGTACAGCAGTGGTACCCAACCCCACTGGCCTCCCGCCCGGGCGGCGCGACCTGTCCTGCTGCAGGTGCTCCCCGGCCCGGCCGGCTGCTGGCACCGGGCCTGAGCCGCCCCGCCCCGCTCGGCCATGCCAGAGGGACCCGCCTACCAGCAGCTGATAGGCCCCCTCCGAACACCACTCTAAGCGCTTCCTTAGCTGATTGGCTGGGCATGCGCCCGTGCAATGCTTTGTGGGGTTTGTGGTTTGCGTCTGGCTTGCAGCCGGTAGTGCCGTGCGCGGGGACACTACGCTTCCCGGCCGACTTTGCGGGCAGCGCTCATCCGGGTTCCCTGCTCTCCTGGCGGCCCGCCCAATCGGCACGCACCGAGGGCGTGCCCTAAGGCGTTGATTGGTCGGTTCGCACGGACGAGCTCTGTTTGAAATCTGTTAACGGCGGTGGCGGCCGCAAACCGCGCGGCGGCTGTGGCGCCGAGGTGAGTAGCACCGGGCGGGGGTTACCGGGCACTGGGCGGCCCCTTCGCTCCGGGACCGCTCCGGGACGCTCCTCACCTTCTTCCCTTCCCCTTTAGACGCGGTCCGGTAACTGCAGTTTAGGCTGCGGACCTTCCCCCGCATCCGGTCGGGTCTCTGGCAGTGGCTGCGCTCTAGGCCTGCTCCGAGCCCAGATATCGGTAACGCGGCCCTGTGCCCGTCGCAACGCCGCTGGAAAACGGAGGCGGAAAGCGGGCCCGGGCTCTTGGCCTGTGTCCTGGGTCGCTTTGGCGGTGACCGGAGGGAACGGTCGCACCCGTGGGACGTGGGCCTAAATCCTTGAGCGCTAATTGTAAAGCTAGAGTGGCGTGCTGTGCTAATGGCTGCCCGGACCAGGCTGCTCTCTGTGCTGTGTCATTACCGGCACGTTCGTACCCGTCCGGGGTGGGCAGCTTCATTTTGAAGTGAAGAAAAACTGTGTTGCTTCTTCTCAAACTAATTCCTGCTTCCTGGGAAGAGGAGAGAATATCCCCGGGGAAAACCTGGCTTAGGTAACAGAAAAGGTACTCGGTTACCTAGTTTTGTACAGTGCTTTTTTTAAACTAGAGGAGCTTCGACTTACCTAACAATAAGTTGGGGTTATACAGGCTAAAAATAATTTACTTTTCCTTGAACAGCTATTCTTAGAATGTCCCATCTTCTAAAACTTACGGGATATTTATGGAGCATGAGATGTTAGGGTTGTTTATTTTGGGCTGTTGGAAGGGAGGAGACTGGGCCACCCTTAACTGCTTGGAAGAAAAGCTGCAGCTCCAGCACCTCGCTCCTCCTTTGGTTAATGGTGGCAGGTTGGGGTGGTCTGTGGAGCTCCTCGCATGCTCATCTGCTGCCTGTGTGGAGTTCATGGCCTTGTCTCCCAATTTGAGTGTAATATGATGGCATGGCAGTGTTGCCTCTGTTCTGTATCCGAGATGGTGAGTTCAGTGTAGATTTTGCGCTGTGGAAAAACACACTTTTCCCCTTTCTAATCCCGATAAGGTTTAGAGTAAGTAAGATCTGTAGCTTAATGAAGCTCCATAGTGTATTGTGATATGTTGTCTCAAGTTGACCAGGGGCTTATTAATTATATTGCAAGACAACAAGAAAGAGCAGATCTTCTCTTCACCCTCCTTCTGTTTATCCCTTGCTGCTCCCCAGAACCCCAACTCCCCCATTCTCTTTCCTTCTGACCTCTAATTTCTCATTTTGGAACTCAGTTTCCTCTCCCAAAGCTTTGTAAACCTGGGAGGGTCCTTTGTCCCAGGCAGTGGGTTCTGTTGTATTGCCTGATGATGCCATCAGTCTGTACTGGGCGGCTGCTCTAAAAATAAGAAACTCTTTTTGTTGTAATTGTGAAGTGTTTGGTGCTGTTTCATGTGATGTGTCTGGGCTGAGATCATGTAAGCCTTGTTGGAGTTACTCCTCTCCAGCTTTGTCTGGCCTAAATGATTTTTGGCAAGAAATTAACTACTACATTGAGAAAAAAAGGCACTGAGCACATCTGTGATGGAATCGTGTCAGCATTTTAAAGCTAATTTGGATTAGAGTGAGGTGTGAAGTTATTCCGAAATACCTATGGTGCTTGCTGTTGGTTCAGGCTTATTCTGGGATAGGAATGCTTGTTCCAATTTAGCTTAATCCTTTTTCAAAGCTAACTAATCTAAACCAGGCCAAGGCACTGTTTTGGAACGTGCCGAAGTGTAGTTAGTCTAAAGAAATTTGATGTGCAGAGAAACTATTTCTCTTTGTGGATGCATCTGTGCTGCTCTGTACAGAAACCGTAGCACGTTTAGGTCAGTGAGGGGAGCAGATCTAGAAAGAGAATGAAGGCTTTGGTTTGGTAGTTGCTTTTATTGAAGGAATTTAGGCTATTTTTGAAAGCGAGAGGACTGGATTCTCCTCCTTTCTTGCACCAGTAGTGGTCTGAGCAGCTCTTTGCAAACCAGGTGAAAGCTGATCCTGCAGAACAGGGGTGAGGGTTCCCCCGCTGGCTCGCTCTGAAGCTCTGCGCACACTGGTGTCGACACGGGAGGTGATGGATGTGGGGGAGAGGTGGGTTATGCTTTACATCCACGCAGTAGCTATGTAGGATTGCCTGTAGTCACGGTCTGGAAAAGCCATGCAGTGCCTGCTAATTAGGTGATGTCCCTATTAATGAGAACGCTTTTCCGCACCTCTCTCTCCACCGTAGCACCAGAAGTAAGAAAAGATTTCTTTAAAGAAAAGATTGAGATAATGGTGGTTCTGCCATCAAAAGCACGATTGGGTGTTTTAAAAATGCCTGAAGGGAGTGGGCAGGGGATTTTGGGCTTTACTTGGCTGAACCTGTTCCGATCATGGAAGCATCACAGTGGGCACATGGGAGCGATGCATCGCAGAAATGCTCCTGAGTGGAGCTCAGTCCCAGGCTGAGCTGAGGGGTGGAGGAGTGAGATGCTTTTCAGCAAACTGCTGCTTCAGTAAACCCTGTTCTGGGTGGGACTTGGAGAGTATGTAAGGATGAAAAGCAGATGCTATGAGTTCATCTGACTTAAGCAGACCCTCTGGATTTCAGTCACGATAACATTTACCTCCCCACTGGCTTTTTCAAGAAACTTGGGGTATGAAACTGTAGCGTTGATGCACTCCATTTCTTTTCATGGCTATTTGCTCCTGTCTGAGCTGGAGGGGGGGGGGGGGGGTTGGTGGTGAGGTCAGTGATGAGGGCGCTGACGCTATAAAAGAATATGGACTTTGCCCAGTAAAAAGCTGGAAACTACAGCAGCGTAACAGTGGACACAAGTAGCTGTGAAACATGATGCCTGGAACTCCGACTCGATGGATGGACTGGGGAGGGTGAGGGAAGAATGCAGATGACGCATTTGATTTTTAAAAAAGCAGGTAGTGTTGACAGAAACTTTATCTTGATTAAGGGCGGTAGGAAAGCATTTGATTCCAACCGTGTCTTGAGCTCAGTTACAGTTGGTTTTGGCTCTGATTCTTCTGTTTGCCTTCTTTGGGTTCTACCCTGACATCTTCACAGTCATGTAGCTGATGCTTCTGGACTGACATTTTCCCCCTTAATTATTGCAATTCTCTGCTGGGGAACTTCTCATCGCAGCCGCCTTCAGGAGGGAAGGCCAATGGTTTACTCTTGAACGTTTTATTTATGGAGCGTACGGTCTGGGTTGAACTATGTGTGGTCTGCCTACACAGATGGTTTAGGTCTGAGACTTGGTGGATTAAGAATATGCTGCTTTAGAGCTGGTTTGAGTCAAAAGCAAAGTTCAGGTGATTTCCTTCGGGAGTGTTTTATAACAGATCCGCATGGGCTTTGCCTCGCAGCTGTGCAAAGCATCATGAAAGCATGAAAACACCTTTGCAAAAAGATTTTGTTACACTTTAAGGGTTTATAACTTTGTTGCTGGCTTTATTCCTGTTCCCATAAGTTTAGTATTACCTGTTGACACAGGGACTCCTCCTGCTGTCAGTGCTTCACTAATTAACTGCAGGGGCTGTTCTTAATACGGTCACAGCCCTTGGTTCATTGACAGCCTGGCCAGTGTTGGGGCAGTACTGTGGAATGCAGGAAGGATCCTACACTGCATTTTTTCCTACTTTTTGCCCAGTAACAATACTCTACAGAACTCTCTTCCTGCTTTGGAAATCTAATTACTCTGTAGAAGAACATGTTTGTGTTGTTACTTCTTGTTTGTAGACTTCCAGAGGGAGAAAGGCTGCACTTCGCAGTGCTCTGGGGTCAAACCTCATCATCAGGCTCTTGCTTCATAAATCTGTGCCCTGATAAGGGTAAGAACTTGTCTTTGCTGTGTGTGGGGAGGGAGGGAGGGGCAAATCAGCTGCTCTCTGGAAAAGCTGTGTACTTTACTTCCTTTAAAAAACCACAATTCTAGCACTTATGGGTACAAAGAAAACCCTCAAAACTTGATCTTTTTGGATATTTAAAACCTGCAAATGTAAACGGTGGTAAAATCTCCTTAGCTTTGCCAATCAGCAGGAGAATAAAAAGCCATTAGGAGGCGTTCTGTCTGAAGGCTGTGAATTGCGAGGCAGGAAAAGGTACCAAAGGCTGTCCCAGTGTCTGTCTCTAGAAACTGCACTGAGGAAGAGAGATGGAGAATGATTTAGCCAATGCCTGTGTTTGGACTTGGTATAACAGGTGACCAATCCTTGTTGTCTAAAGGAGAGCAGCAGTGAAAGAGGAGGACTCGTGGGGACAGTGTGAAGATGTTTCACTCGGATTTTCGCTATTCCTTTGATGTCCCAAACCCTTGCATCAACTTTGCAACTCTGAGTGATGATGATGTACACAATCCAGACTCCTGGTTTGGTAAGTTGCTTCCAACTCCTTGGTTTGTTTTCTCTATGGATGAGGGCTTGGCATGATCCTTACTTTTGGGCCTGGCTTCTGTGCCAGTGGCTTAGTCATGTTGTTAACTGCATCATTCATCATGTTTGGGTTTTTTTTTTGTTGTTGTTTTGTTTTTGTATTTAAACTTTGATTGTCATCTGTAATTTGACAGATGACTTGGTTAACATCATAATGAGATTCTGATACATTAAAAATTCCTAATGTAGTACATGTAGTGAAAGTCTCTATTTCCTCACAGACCAAAAAGCCAATCTGGAGAATGTCCCCCCTGCAGAAAATCTAGCAAAGGTCTCGCAGAACAGCCCTGCTTTTTCAAAGCCTGATATTATTCTGTCTTCTGTCACACCACAAGGAATACCAATGAGTAAGTTGGCATGGTGTGGGGCAGGGAGAGGAAAAATTTTACCTGCTTTTCACTGGCAGAATGAAAAATCTAGCTTTTGTGGGACCATCTTCATATATTGTTGTCTAGCAAGGTCTCATGTGGTTTCACTCTAGCATTCCTGTGTGTGTATATATGAGCTGACACTTGTCACTATTCTCAGGTGAAAGCTGTGACAAAGAGGATGGAGAAGCAGAAGATATGCAGACCACTGGGGTTCCTCAGAATGTTGTTGGATCCCTGGACACCTGGAGAGCTACTGCTCCTGCAGAGGCCTCTTGGAGGTGAAATACTTATATTCAGTTTGCATGAAGATTGCTGATGGTGTAACTAAACAGGTCCTTGTTCTCAGGATCTGCAGTTTCAGCTGTTCTTGGGTCATCCTATGGGATTGAAGCTCTCCAGTGCAGAGATTGTGTATTGAGACAGCTGATCTGCTTGCTAAGTTGGAGGGACAATTTCTAGGGGTGGAAATGTAATGCAGTGTCTCACATATTTGTCAAATGAGACTGAGTAGCAACTAGGAGCTTCTGGAATCTGAGGATATCTGAAACTGAAGTGGCTTATAAAGTTTCTTTGTTTATATTTGCCTGTGTTGGGCAGAACTTGTTCTTGATGTGAAAGCGAGAGGCTCTGTATCCTCATGTATACCAAGGAATTTTAAATTTATGGATTGTTAAACTTAAAAAATTCACACTAAATTTGGATTGTTGTGTTAAACAAACAATTAGCCTAAAGAGCATGTTGGATTTAGGTGATGCACTGGCTTTAAAAGTGTTATATTGATTATGTGTCTTCTCAGGCCCATGGGAAAGTTAACCTCCATTTTCTCTTCCACTCTAGACCTGGCAGAACACAGGCTACAAAGCAGAGAAAAACAAAGCAGCACAAACAACCAGCTAGAGTCAAAGCAGAGAGAAATGCTGATGCCTTGGCTAATACAGGAGAGGTTCCACCCCTGAAAAAAATGAGACTGTAAGTCATCAAAGCACTTCTGTCTGGGGCTTGAAAGGGGGATACAACTGTTTCTTTGGAAAGGATTTCCACTTGTCCGAGGGGGTTCTCAAAGGAAGATTAGGAGGAGGTGACTAAAACCTGATTCCCCATACTGGTTTCATAAACAAGAAGAAATGACTGCAAGACCTGAAGGAAATGCTCTATTTGGAGGTGGAGATGTGAATGAAAGAAGCTTGGGTCTCTTAAGCTTCTTACTCCATACTTGGTGTTTGTCAGCTAGCTTTTAATTTGGTTTAAGTTGTCCATCAGGCAGTCTGTGCTGGGAAAGAGTCGCAGCTAACATATTTCTCAAATTAGCTTAACCACTAAGATATCATATAGTGATAAGCTTGAGGTCAGGAAATTGAAGTGCGATCTTTCAAACGCTGCTGTGCCTAGATGAACTCCAGTATACCTGCCTCCTCAAGAAAACCCTAAGATCCAAAAACTCAGTAATTCACCTTCCCTTCTACAGCCTTAGAGTACCAGGGAAAACTAGACCATCCATACCTGGGCCTGTGATGAGGTAAGGCCGGTCTGCTGTACCATAAAATTTGCCAGGTGTTGGGATGTTGTACATGGTGGTGAGAACTACTGGTGATCTTTCACTTAGAGCACAGTTAATCAAAATGCTCTGCTGTAACGACTTATTATCTTAGTTCTAGCAGCAGCGAGAACCTGACAGAAGAATCCACAAGCACACAGCCCCTGGAGAATCCTGATCTTTCTCCAGGGAGAGAGAAAAGCAAACTGACCGTGCCCTCCAAGCCAACAACATTAAAGTACGTAGCTTTCTTGTGACTTGTCTTTGCTAATCACAGTTGATTTAGGTGACAGCCCTGGCTAGACTGTTTTCAGCTTCAACTCAGCATGTGATGGTATCACATTTAGTAAACATCAGATTAAGGCAATGATATTAGGATGAAATGTACTTCACCAACTGATCCCGTGCAAAGGGAAGCTTTTGCTTTTCATTTGAGGAAAACTTTGTTCTTGCTCATGGACGAAGCATGCATACAGCAAATGTGTGGGCAGGATAGCAACCTTCTGGAGTAAACAAAATCCAAACAGATCTTTTCTAAAGAGTGTAATTTTAATAACGAACGATGCTTCGGCAATGAAGTCAGAGATAAGCATGTTCCATTGCACTAACATCATGCTGTGAAGCAGGAAGGCATATCTCAGCCTTTTTAATGTGCTTCTGCAGGAGGACCAATGGTTCTGGCAAGGTGAAGAGTACAGAGGAGCAGGAGCTGGAGAAGATGCAGCAGTTGCAGCGGGAGGTTATGGAGCTGCGGAAGAGGAATGAGGAGTCTCTTAAAGCAGCTATTGCTGGAGCAGGTGGGCTCTAGCTGAACTGCAGATTGAATCTGTCCTCAGCTGGAGGAGTGCTGCATAAAGCTGTGCAAGTACCTTTAAAAACGTTCCAGATTTTGTAACAAGTATTAGGATTAGGTGGCTTTTAATGTAGATAAACCTGTTTCGAGGCAGTTTAGGGGTTAGTTTTTTGTCATGTTTTGAAAGGTTATAGGTGAGGTCTCTAATAATGTGAACATTTTTTGGTAATTAATTGTTTCTTCCCCGTCCCCCCCCCCCCCCCAAAAAAAAAGTTTCCAGACTTTTTACATGCTCTTTTTCTTTAGGACAACCTGTGAAGAAACCTGTTGGCCAAGTAACAAAGCCAATTGACTTCCACTTCTGCACGGAGAGTAGAGTTAAACAGAATGTGGAAAGCCAGCCTGGGAATGAGTACAAGGAGGTAGATTTTGCTGCAGTACTGAGAAAGCATCCTCCTTCTCCGGTGAGAGCTAGAATATTGCCTGCAATCAGCTGACTAATTCTTGACATCACTTTCTTTCTGCTTTTGCAACACACGTGCTGCTGGTAACCCACGGAAAGGGTTACCGTAGGAGAGGCAAGCGTTGTGCAAATGTAGCTGTTAGCTCACTGCGTATGTGCATTGCTACAAGATTCTAAAGGACCCTTTTGAAAAGGGCCTTTTAATGTCAAAATGTCAATGCTTTAATCTTCCACTTCATACAGTTTCCCAATGCGCTTGTGCGGGTTCAGATGGTTAAGACTTATGTCTAATGTTGTGTTATCTTCTTTTCAATATGGGGAAGGGACAGATACTTGAATCAGAGAGGAAAGGAAATGTCATCAAAGCAGCCTGTGTTAAATGGCCATAATGACTGTAGTGTTTTATCTCCAGGGGCGATTGCCAAAGGGACCCACTGTTCCCAAGCCTTTCAACCTCTCCCAGGGAAACAAAAGAAAACATGAAGAAACCTCATCAGAATATGTGTCCCTTGCTGAACAGGTAGAAGCATTCCAAAAGCGCACACCCTCTCGTTACCATTTGAGGAGCAGGAAATCTGATGAAGGTGAGCAGTCCTGGCCAGGAGGCTGTCCACAGAGGTAGTGGCAGAGCAAGAACGATGCTTTGACTACACTACTGAACAAAAAATTCTGTGTCTGTCGCAGGCTTTGCCATTAACTGTTGGTCTCTGTCACTTCAATTTATAGGCCCAGCACCAGGAAAGGTGGTGAAGGCTCGGATTACAAAACCTAAAACGCCGATGCTTTTAACAAAGCAGCGCTTCAGACCTGTCACCTGCAAAACTACAGCAGAGTTAGAAGCAGAGGAATTGGAGAAAGTTCAACAGTAAGTAAAGGTTTGGTCTAATCTCCAAGAGAGAACTGTACCACCCTGGAAATATCTTTCAAATACCAAATATCACTTCTCCGGAACACCTTTTTTGCATAAAAGAATGAGTAGCATAAAAATATTGAGGTTCTTCTAGCTTGTGTGTAACCCTCTGGCTCTGATCATAGGGATTTGAAAGTAACCAGTTCACTTTGAAGAAAGGGCTCTTAGGAGAGCTTGATCTTGGGTTGAGTACAACTTATGATCAGTAAAGCAAACCCAGTATAGCAGTATAGCCCATACATGCTTCAAAACTCTCTCCTGTAGACAAAGTTTTGGACTGCCAAGAAAACAATCCATAAGGTTTTCCGTTAACATGTTGCTATTTCAAAAGCAAAGGGGGAATTGCTAACTAGAGCTGGGTGCTATGTAATGTGTTTGTGTGGTGCAGCTGCTTCTGCACCCGAGTGTTGCTTTCTTATGCTGTGGGAGAAGGCATTTCCTCAAAGCTTCATCTTGCCACGTACAATATGAGGTGACTCTCTCCATCGTTCCTGTGTAGGTACAAATTCAAAGCACGAGAACTCAATCACAAGATCTTTGAGGGTGGTCCACTCCTGCCCAAGAAACCCCCTGTGAAGGAACTCACACAACCTATTGGCTTTGAGTTGGAAATAGAAAAAAGGATTCAGGGGCGTGACAGTAAGAAGCAGCAGGAGGAAGAGCACTTTAAATTCCATTCCAGGCCGTGTCCAACGAAAATCCTGGAGGAGATTGTGGTAAGAAGCTTAGTAATACCCAGACCTGGGAATTAGGACTGAGGTAGCAATTAGCTTTTAAAAATGTAGCTATATTGCATTATGCATTTAATAATCTTCAGTAAACACAGTTTGTCATTAGGTAAGAACTGCAATGAGTATGTACTGTGCTGGGTTGGGTTGTTTCTCTCGTGCTTTTTCACGGTACTTAGGCTTGGGTAACTCCTTACTGGCTCTTCTGAACAGGGTGTTCCAGAGAAGAAAGCGCTTCCTGGTACAATCCCCAAGTCTCCAGTCTTCACCTTGAAAAACAGGACCCGAACATCTGCCAGAGATGAAGAAAAGGTAACTGCTGTGAGTAGGTTGTAGTCAAGCTTTCTGGTCCCACCGCAGTGTCTGCCTTGGCCGGGCTGTTGTAGCTCTGCCAGCTGGGTGTGATGGGCTGGTTCCATTAGCCCCTTCCCTCCTGTTAGGCAGCTCTTCCAGTGGTCGTCTTTCTCTGTGCTGTTCTCTTCTAATGAACTAGTTGCTGCTACTCATTTTACAAAAACTGAATTCTCACACAAAATGAAATAACTCAATTTAAACGTGGGCACTGACTAGGGTTGCTGAGGTCTTGCTGCTATGAATGAAGAAAGTGAGCTGCTTACATTTCTGAAGGACACTGCCTTTCCCTATTCTGTTATTGAAATGGGCAGATATGGCACATTACCCTTCTTCCTGCAGTCACTCTGGATCCCTGGAGGTGGGGAGCAGGATTCAGAATGTATCAAATCTTCCTTTCTTTCCCTCTTGTGAAAAAGAGTGTTAAAGAATTACATTCTAATTTGGGTGAATACTAGAACTGACAGTGGTTCAGAAAGAGGAAAAACTTGCCTGTGGTTCAGGATGCCTGTAAATTGGTACTCTCTTGGATTTCTAATTTTTACAGTGTCCTGTGTGTTTGCTTGATGCTGTTGTGACCCTTATTAGAGGTCCTCTAATAGTCATGGCTTGTTTGACAGGAGTTGTAGTCTTTCTACAAAAATAAAATCTGGTGCTGTGTCTGATCCTAACACTAATATCCCTTTAGGAAAAAGAGGTGGTCCCTGTGATCAAAGCTAACCCGATGCCACATTATGGAGTGCCCTTCAAACCTAAAATGCCAGAGCAGAGGCATGTGGAGGTTTGCCCCTTCTCTTTTGATGCTCGTGACAGAGAGAGGCAAATACAAAAAGAGAAAAAAATAGAAGAAATGCAGAAGGAAGAGGTAAGAACTAAAAGCTACCTTGGCTTCTAGTGCTTAAGTAAAAAGGATGTGGCAGGACTTGCCTCTTGCTGTTAGTTGTTAAATTTCCAAAGCATTTTGCCCTGGAGGAATGGGCAAGTAATATTTCAAATTGTTTCTTTCAGGTGCCAAAGTTCAAAGCACTGCCTCTGCCTTACTTTGACCACGTTAAACTGCCAGAAAAGAAGGTCAAAACCCCAACTCGGCCTGAACCGTTCAATCTGCAGGTTGATGAACGGGGAGCTGCCAAGCTACAGAGCTGGAAACAGCAGGTGGGTTGAAAAAAAAAGAAAAGTGTATGACTAGACTTAAAGCAGCTAGTGGAGCTGTGATGGACTTCAGAAAGTGTCCTGCTTGAGTTGAATCAGGATTCAGGTTTGAACAATGAATTATGCTGGTTTTGGTGTGAAACTTGTGCTATGGGTTGGGTTTTTTTCTCTTGCTTCATGGTACATGATGGGATTTACCACAACTGCATGAACAGCTGGGGGGGATTTTCTAAGCAGCAACTATGTGCAGCTGGATCCCATTGACTGTCTCTGTGCTTGGGGATTTATTTGGCATATAAATAATATACTGCCTTTCTCATATGGAGTTTGGCCTGGACACCTAAAATCTTCAAGCTATTTTTGGCAAAAGTAACTAGCAGGCAACAAGTGACACAACTTCTTGAATTTAATATAATTTTCTATGCAAATGATTTGATCTAAGTCAAGCTGACTTTTCCAGTGTTGGGAGTGCTTAAGTCCAGGTGGAGGGAGTTGTTATGCCTGGCACTTGATGGGCTCTCTTCTCTTGCAGCTTAAAGAAGACTTGAAAAGGCAGAAAGAGGCAGCATGTTTTAAAGCTCGTCCCAACACTGTGGTGTACCAGGAGCCTTTTGTGCCTAAAAAGGAGCATATGCTGTTATCAGGTGGAGTTACAAGTACTTGCTACACGGTCTTGGCTGATAACTCAGAACTGATGCAATTAAATAATGATTAGACTGGCTGTTGCCTCTTCTTTATCAGCACAGCCAATAGTGCCTTGCACTTAATCAACTAATTCCCTAACAGCTTGTGTCCCCGGGGAGTGGAGGAGTTTCCTCTCACTGCTCCCCTGTCCGGTGCTAACATGGCAGCTGTATTTAACAGCTCTGCTGCAATTGGGGGATGATTGATGTGTGCTAGCTCAGGATACTGGTAAATAGTATGCAAGGAGCTCCCAGTAGAGACAGCTGGCGTTTCTGCAGCAGCTGTCAGTCTTTTCCTCCCATTTCTAATGAGATGAAGGCATCTACAGCTTAGGGTAAACTAAATTTGATAGGATATAGAACCAGCCAAAAACTTTTTTTTGTACTAACAATTGTGTGCTTGCTCCCTCCTGTGAGAACACCCATGATGGGGCTAACATCTGCGTTAACACTGCTCACGTTTGGGTGTAAGGTTTTCTATTTTCCTGAAGCCTGGAGGTATCTACTAACTCCCTTTGCAAGGTGAAGCGCTCCAGAGGGAGCCTTCATTTGATGCTAGTGCTGCTCTGCTTTACATCACTGTCTTTGCATTGTTATCTCCTCTATTTCTAACCTTAGAGAGCCTTTCTGGTTCCGTAGTTCCTGAAAGCTTTGAGCTGGCAACAGAAAAAAGAGCTAAAGAGCGGCAAGAATATGAAAAAAACTTGGCATATAAAGGAGCCTTGAAGGAGAAGAAAATGGAGCAGATCAGACAGCAACAAGAGGAGCGTGAAAAGGAAGAAGTTGCTAAGCTAAGACAAGAACTGGTAAGTAAGCTATTTCTGAACTGGGGCTATAAAGTAACCCAAAAGGATGTGTGAATATACTAAATGAGCTAATGTCAACATAGAGCCTCATTAAGATCATCTTTTCAAGCTTCCCTGCTGCAAACTGACTCCTCATTAACTTTACAATAGGCCTTAAAAAAGGCAGATCTATTGAGATGACTGACTTCTGGAGCTGTATGTGTGTAGTCATTGCATGGGAATGATCTCTAAAATTCACAAGCCCAAAGTGTTCCTGGTGGCTCCCTCCAGTGTCCTGAGCAGCGTGGTAGTCTTGTAGAGAGACACCTGCCTTCATCCCACAGATGGCTCACCTGCAGGTTTCAGCTTCATCATAACTTGCAACCATTTAATTCATTTTGTCCTCGATTTTTTTTTTTTTTCACACAGGTTCACAAGGCAAACCCAATACGCAAATACCGCAACGTAGAAGTGAAGCCCAGTGATCAGCCACTGACTATGCCCAAGTCTCCCAATTTCTCAGACAGATTCCAGTGCTGATGTGCATTCACGTGACAGCAGGAGGAAGATCCCATCCCTCTCTACTCTCTTGACAGGCAGAGAGGGAACAGTTGTTTTTGCGTGACTGCTCAGTCTCAACTCTTATACTTGGTTGCATTTATTGTTATGTTGAGTAGTTTAACTCCACCTGAGGCAGGTGGCTGAGGCACGGCATACAGGCAGTGCCACACGGCCTCGCTTCACATCTAGGCATCTTTTTCTCTGAAGACTACACCAGGTTTTATATTGTATACAAATATTGTGTACCTGAACTAAATAAAAATTCCTGACCTGATCACTGTCTCTTGCTAATGGGCCCATGCCTCTCCTGGCAGAACAGTTTTCAGTAAATGGCGGTTGGTGAACACACAAGGATGTGCACATCTGGAAGAGCCGACTTGTCTTTGTACATCTCCGTATTGGCTTCAAGTGTCTATTTCTTAGACTTTTAATCCGCCTTATGCTTGAATTGTGTTAAGTGATGTGGCTTCTGCAAGCAGCAGGTCTGACCCTTGTTGATGTTTAGATGAGTGCTAATGTGAATCTTACTCACACTTTTTAAAGTAGTTCTCTGTATAATAGAGCATTAAACCTTCTGCTTTTCTATAGCTGAAGTAATTTTATTTGGGAAACCACCACTGGCAAATGACTTGCTGTAAAGCTGCCTCCCTGGCTTCTTCCAGTCCAGTTCTCCTGGCTGAAGGCACATCATCTCCTGGCCAGTCTAGCACAGCTTGCAGAACTGAATATAGACTACGTGCTCTGATGTGCTGGAGAGCAGAACTTCCATCATTGTAAGGAGGTGATCAAATTTTAGATTAAAACTTACTAAGAATGATTTCTTACTTTAGCATTGTGATGTGATTTCGTACCTTATCAGACTGTGTTAAGCCTTTTCCTTGGACTTGCCTTAACAAGAGAGATAACTCCAAAGGGCTGTGTGAGGGCAAGAAGGGAGTTAAAGGTACAACTACTCCAAATGATGCTCTCAGATGCTGCTGTGATAAGATGTCTGTGTTGCTGTTACCTGTTATAACACAGGTGATGGTGTGGTGCTATTTCCTGAGCTGGAAAAACAGGTTGATGTGGCAGGTGACTGGAGCTGAGCTTGAAGCAGATGGTAGAATGAGAGCAAACCCGTTGAAATTTATAGCTTTGGGCTGGTTTGGCTTTTTTATGGGTGTCTCACCTTTATTGCTTGCTGGAACCTGTGTGAGCTGGGCTGCTCACTGCACTGGAGGTGCTGTTTTGAGCAGAGGAAAATATGGGAAACTTAGAATTAATGTGTCCAGGTAAGATAAATTGTTTCTTGTTTTCATCTTGCTTTCATTTCCTTTGAATTTGAATACCACTGGAGAAATATTCTTCAAGTGTGTGGCCTTTTATTCAGATTTTCATTTGGGTGGAGAAGAGAGGGAGTTCCAACTTGTTCAGTGTGGGCATCCACCTGTCTCATTAACCTCGACAAGGTGTATCAAGCAATTGCTGCTGGTTTATTCCCAATCTGAGAGAGATGACAGAGGCAGAACGTTCTCAGAGTTAAATTCAAAGATGAATGTTTATCGTACCAGAGGATGATGTTTCTGCAGGGATTCTCCAAAAAAGTGCAATGCTCAAGGGATGTCAGTGCAGCAGTTGCAGCTGATGGTGAGCAAGTGTTTTGTAGGGATGTGCTGAACCTTGGTGCTTCAAAGAGTCCCAGCTTCAAACTTTTCTCTGCTTGGATTGAAAGAGAGGAAAAGCGCTACCACTGAAATAAGGATTCTTTAAAAAAAAAAATAATTAAAATAAAGGTATTGTGCACTTAATAACTGAAAGCAATGTATTTTGAGGAAGCGAGTGGGACTAAAGGATGAGTGAGCCTGTGACAGCAGGGCTTGTCAGAACAGTGAGATAAGAAGTGAGGCTCCTTTTTACGGAGGTTTTGGCTTTTCCTTCCTTTCTCTTGAGGATCTTCACATGGTGATGGCAGAACTGGGACTGAAAGGTTGCCCCAGTCACACAGGGATGCCTTTGGCCGCATTGTGCTGACTTTGCAGGTAGCCCCGTGTTGCTGAGCTGAGGGTAACGAGGAACTGTTGACAGCAGCAGCCTGGCCCCGAGGCTGTTTGTCACAGGTAACTAGACAGCTCTGATGATGCACAATTTACAGGATTGACCAGAGCAAGAGGAGCTCGTAAGCATCCTCTTGAGAAAGATCCACGTGGATCTGACCATTTCTGTTGCAGTGGAGCTGTTTCGTGTGATCTGCTGGATGGGGACATGACAGGATCTCAAATGTGCAGTCAAGAGAACTTCTGCAGCCTGGAGTTCCAGCTCCTCCAGAGCAGGCAGCATGTGGGCAGGAGGGGCAGTAAATATTTATGGCAAGTCAGAGAAAAGCCTGAAGATGATGAGCTGGGGAAGAATGTAAAGGCGAGCAAGATAACAAGGCTGCTGAGCTGGAGCAGATATCGATCCCTGAAGGATGGAGCAGCTGGATTTCTGCGACAGCCCTACATGGCCTCTGCCTCAGACCTGAGGAAGGGTTTGTATGCCTGACAGCTCGTCAGTTGTTTTTTTTTTTTCCCTAAGGGTATCGTTGGGTCTAATAAAAGGTATTACCTCTTCCCGCAAACACAGCCTCTTATATTCCTCAGACACTGCAGACTTAGCAAAAGGGAGCCCCGGGCTGCCCTGCCCTGCCAGGGTATCTGGAGTTTGGCAGACATCTCGGAGTCATCCCAGGGATTGTCACGGGCTGGTGGGCGGCGGGTGGTCAGTGTAACCTGCCCTTCTCACTAGGGGTGAAACTGTTGACGTGCTGGAAAAACTGCTCTGGCCTAGAAAATGTGTAAATGATGGGTGTCCTGGAGGAGCTGAATGTTAATGGAGATGGAGTTCAGCTAAGGCTTCAACAAGGATACAGGGGAAGGTGATATTCCCAGTTCCAGGAGGTTTGAAGTGAGAGAATGAAGTTACAGGACTGGAGCAGGTCGGGATTGAACCGAGTGCTATTTCAGCACACGCCTTCAGGGTCAGGGTAGGTTGACAAAGTGATGTAAAAAATCTGTATTCTTGCTGTGTGGGTTTTGCAGGAACATTCTTGTATTCAAGAACTCAAAAGCTCATCACCTTTATGAGTGTGCCTTGAGAGCAAGTGGGGCTGGAAGGAGGAGACACTGATCAAGGAGAGCTGGATGCAAAAATCTTTCCCTGATGCGTTTCTAGTTCACTTGTTACCAAAGTAATTTGCTGAGAGGTGGAACTTTTAATGTTGAAGGGTAGTTGAGAATGGCAAGATCTTTTTATTTTTATGAAAAGACTTGATGGTGCTCTCAAAACTACTGGGCTACCTTGTTGACTGCTGGTGTGGCCTGCCATGAAGCTGGATTTGGATCCATGTTCAGTGGTCCCTCGTGTCACTGCTGGCCCTGTTGCTGCCCTTGAGGTGTTGCATGGCTCCGGAAGCTCTTCTGATGGTGTTGGGATTTTTCCCTGTCTTTTCCCTTCCTTTTGATGGGACCTGTCACGACACAAGCAGAGCTCATCGGGGGAAGTCCTGGGTGCTGATGAAAGCAGTTAAGCTGCCCCCTGTGTGCCCAGGTCGGTCCCCACGGGGACAAGCAGGCTGGCTGGCTTGTGTTACAGGCCATGGCTGGGATTCAGGTGGGGATGTTGTTCTCGCCTGCCCTGCTGCTCGATTTAGACAGGGTATAGGGTTTCCTGGAGGACAGGCAGGGCTTGGCTGTGCAGTAGAAGCCTCCCTTTACCCATGAAAAGCATAAAGGTTAAAGTGTGCTGCCCAAGTTGTGACAACCACGTAGCTAGGGAACTGGCGTGCTTGATGCTTTGCCAGATATGCCCAGGACAGGCTGTTTTCCAGCTCCAGCCAATGTAGACTCTGGTTTAAGTTCCTGAATGGGGAGGAAAAAAAAAAACAAAAAACGCCAACCACCACCCCAGCCTGAGGAACCTCTGCAGAGACCTGCAGGGCTATGCTGTTCATTGGGGTATGGGGTTTTGGAGCAAGGCATCTGAAATCCTGCCCTTCCTGCAGTGCTACTCATCTTTCTTATGGGGGGACTGTCTGCAGCTTATTTCCTTTTGCCCACGGATGAATTTTGTCTTGTAGTGCCCAACATCCATCACTTTCTTTGGACAACTCTTTCCATGGCTCCCCAGCACCCAGGTGCCCACTGTCCACTTTGATTCCTCACCTTGTCCTAAGGCTTCACTCCCAGACACCAACCCTGACTCTCGGTGAGCGTGTAAGATTGCAAGTGCCCTGGGAAGGGAAGGCTGGCCTCCTTCCAGACAGGAGCTCCTGCCCTCCTTGGAGAATTTTATCCCAGATTCCACTGCACCAAACCTTCTGTGGGGCACGGCTGAAGCACATGGTCTCCCACTCCCCTGAGTGGATGTGCTTTTTCTACGTTGGGCTTGACCAGGAGGGTGCAGAGCTGAAGGCTGGCGGAGAAGTGGTAGTGCGTGCCTCGAGTGGCATTGGTGGCCTCCAGGTGCCCGGCAGCCCTTGGCCAGAGGAGGGGAGAGACAATTCCAAACTGTACGTTGGCGATGACAGTCGGTGGGCAGAGTCCCTGCTGCCTGAAGCACGACATCTCACCAGTTATTCCTGCTGGTGTGTCCTGCAGAGGCTGAGCTGGGGGGACTCCCCCTTGCCACGGGAGCAGTGGCTGTGCCAGGAACGGGTGTCGTGGGTGCTGATGAGTCTCCAACCTCTACACATACACACCACCCTTGGCACTGCTGGTAGGATCTATGTGCCTGCTCCTCTGTGACCCTTCTTGGTTCTTATCACATTCCAGGTCCTGCCCTGATCTTGGGAAGGGGGAGGTTCTCCTGCGTGGAGCTGGGCTGGTTGAAGCTGGAATGGGAGAGCCCAGGAGCCCCTGGCTGTGCCCAGCCGAGCAAGCATTGCTCTTGCATTGAGGTGGTGGTGGATGCCTGTGCTGCTGGTTTTGCTGCCAGGACTAGCTGGGCTCTAGATGAGGCAGCTCCAGCCACAAGTTCTGCTTTCTCCTTATTTTGAACCATGCCTGGGCCATCCCTGTGCAGTAGGGCTGAGAGTCATGGCTGGAGGCTGCAGCAGGAGGAGAGGTGGGAAGGGTCCCTTGGCCAGTGCTGTGATCAGGGTGAGCCATAAAAGCCCTGGCTTGCTCCCCTGCTCTCCAGCTGCCCCCCGAGGTTGGAGCAGCACCTCTCCCATGGGTGAGACACATACTGGCTTTAGGCTGTTGCCCCTGACAGGGAAAGGGTTCGGGGACACCTTTTGTCTTCCCTTTTGCACTGCTTCCTGGTGGTCTCCTCTGCAGCAGGAGGGAGGGCTGGAGTCCTGCCCTGCTGGCCACTCACTTCTGCATGATGTCCTGGGCCTTTCTGCTCCCCTGGGGAGTTGCCCAGGGGCAGGCAGGACAGCAGCACCTCCAGGACATGGGGATGGCATGTGCCCCATCCTGGCTTGTCTTGCTCTCAATGAACCACAACTCCTCCGGCGAAGCCAGCCCATGGTGTGCAGAAGCTGTCACTGGGACTTGGCAACGTGGAGCAGCCCAGTCCCCTCCCCTGCCCGGACAGTGTTACGTCCTCCTGGAAGATGCTGGAGGCAAGGTGAGCACTGCTCCTGGGATGCTGCTGCCCATGTTGGTGGCCTTGTCTCGGCTCGGCCGTGTGCGAGTCCCACGTGGGAACAGCCGGGCTCGGTGTCTGGCAGGACCTGAGCCCCACATGGGGCCGTGGGATGGAGAGCTCAAGGGGAGAGACCCGGCCATCAGCTGGCAGGGGCCGAGGCTGGGGGAGCCCGCAGTAATCTCAGCCTCTCTGAGGGCACCCAGCCAGCCCTGCTCAGCCCCAGGGAGAGTCCCGCTTCCCAGCAAGTGCCAGTACTCAGCCCTCTGCTGCCCCAACTGCCGGCAGAGCCCTGTGGAAAAGCGGGGTGTCCCCACCTGCACCCAGCTGGGGGTAGCACGGAGTGATTGGGAGGGGGATGCCCAGCACAGGCACCTGCCTGACCCCCGGCAGCCTCTGCCATCTCTTTTTCTTTTGCTGCGAGCTGCTCTCACTGCTTTATCTCCTGTCACCGAGCTGCAGCCTTCCCTGTCCCCTCCAAAGCAGCACCAGCTGCGGGCGAGGGACCAAGCCCATCCTCCTCTGCCCTGGCATTCCTGCTGCCTTGACATGATAAATGGGTGTTCTGGGTTTTTAATAGTTGGTATTATTGGAGTGCTTTTGCCTGGCAGAGCTGGCCGGGGAGGGCTGGGTCCAGTTACCGGGGTTCCTCCTGCAAATTCTGCCCCCCTCCTGCCCATCTCCACCCCCAGCAGCAACCCGAGCAGCATGCCCTTGGTGAGCAAGGCTTTCCTCGTCTTAAAGTTCAAAGATTTAAAGTAAATAGGGCTCTGCTGGGCGGGGGAACCAGGCGGAAACCTGGCATAGCCCTTGGGAAATCAATCAGCCTCAGGATTCTGTGCTGCCGTGCCCTTGCCCAGCTCCGCTCGTGGTCTCCGCATCCCGTGGCACAGAGCAGCCCCTGGTGCCCCCTTCCCCAGGGGTTTTCCATGCCCAGGTTCAGCCCTGCACGGTCTCTGATGCCATGCCCTGGGGTGCAGCACCCTGGCAGCACACATTGCACCTTCAGCAGGGGCTGGTGATGCCCCTGCAGCACCCATCCATAGTCTGACGCCCCCCAGTTCCTTTGTTTCTCTCCCTGATGCCCAAAACCCTTCATTTTCCAGGAAATTGGAATCTTTTAATGGGTTCCCGGAGGGGGCTGCGGCCTGTGACTGGGCTCACAGCTGTTGTCACTTTTTCCTTCAGGGAGCAGCAGGTGCCACATTGTGCTCATGGAGTCCTTCGGGGTCCTTCAGGGACTGCTGATGGTGGGCAGAGCCGACCACAGCTCAGTGTCATGGGGGGGCCAATACCATCACTGAGCTGCTTCTTGCCACCGTCCCCATGGGGTGGCCAGTGGCTGCCTTATGTCACCCGTGGGCACCTTGGAAGGACTTGCCCCTATGGACCATGTCCAGCTCAGCCAAATCACCCCCTGGGATGTTTCTGGGGTGCCGCAGTGCCCAGTGCCAGCCCTCCCTGTGGCTCCATCCCCTGCGCTGTGTCTGCGTGTCCCTGGCACGCGGGGGACAGGGAAGAGTGGCGTGTCCTTTGAATGGGGTCCAGCAGTGACAGGTGCTGGGAAAGGCGAAGCGGGACGGCTCCCGCTGCTGTAAAGGATCCTCCTCTGCCCGCACTAATCCGGCTCCGTTACACCCCAGATAGAAGAGGCTGCTCCCTCCGGGCACTGCCACAGTGCGGATGCTGCCCTCCTGACCGCCCTCCGTACTGGGACACAGGTAAAGGGGACAGGGGGGGGTCCCCTGCGGCCACCCGCTGGGGGCATGGCGGTGGGGGATACTGGGGAGAGCAGAGCCCCCAGCCCCAGGAGGAGCACCTCAGTTCTCACGGTCTCCCTGCGTTGAGTTGCAGGACCTGGGAATGCTCAGCTGGGAGCTGACTGCTTATAGTTCCTTTCCCATTAAGACCAGCAAGTGATTCCCCTGTTGCTGGGATGGTCGCTGGTGGGTTTATTCCAGGCCTGGGCTATCCCAGCCTCTGGATGGTTGCGTAGGCTGCCTGGGAGGGTGTTTTGGGACAGAGTGAGGGGAGGAAGCTGGGCAGGGACGGGCAGCAGAGCCTGGGTCAGGGTGGGGATTTGGGGATCGAATGCTGGGCTGGAGGGAATGGGGTGGCAGCTCATGCTGGCAGCCCACGCAGGTTCACGGGCACCAACAGGTCCCCTTGGTGGGGACCACTTAGGCAGGACTTATGGTGCCCAACAGGCAGCGCTGGTGGCTTTTGGGGTTGGGGGTTCACATGACCCCTGAGCAGACACGGCTCTGGCTGTGTGGCTTGGGGTGGGCAGTGGTGGGTCCATGCCAGGGATGCTCACCTCGCCTGATGCCCACCCCACCGGCCTGGGGACAGAGATGCCATCTCCTGCCCCGCCGTGGGGGGACGTGGCCCCGGCTTGGCAGCCTGGCCACACCGCGCTGGCTGTTCGCACGCCGGAGACCCCGTGGCAGCGACAGGTGCCGGCGTCACACCATCAATCAGTCACTGCCGAGCAGATACCGGCGCACAATGGGATGGTGCAAGGGACCACCGGCCACGTGGGGCCCCCGGCTCGGTGCCACACACCGGGCAGCGGGGGCACAGTGCCCGGCTGGGTGGCAGCAGCTCGTCCCATTTCTGCAGGAGCAGAGCCACTGCCCCACATCTCCCGCTGCCCCTCTGCAGGGCGTTGGGTCTGGGGAGCCCTCAGCTTCTGTCTTCTCTCCCACAGGAGCCTCACTGAACCAGAAGCACCACAGGGAAGCTGCCTCCTGCCCGGAGAGTCCCAATGGAGCCGGGTGGTGGGGCAGACAGTGTGCCCGGCACTGGGGGGGCTGGTGGCATGGCCCCCCCTGAAGCAGAGGGCAGCACAACCGAGTCGGTCCCAGCAGCTCCGCAGGCTGCCCAGCCCCAAGGGGGGACAGTGCCGGCTGCCGCCGAGGTGCAGGATGGAGGGAAGGACAAGCCCAGGCAGGAGAAGGCTCCGTCTGCTGCTGTGGCTCAGGATGGGGCACAGGCAGAGCCCGGGAAGGAGAAGGCTGTGGGAGAGGCTGGAGGAGGGAAGGCAGAGCCGATGGGAGAGATGGCCCCAATCACTCCAGAGCCTCAGGGTGGAGGGAAGGCAACGCTGCCAGAGAAGGAGGCTTCAGCTGCTCAACACGATGGAGGACAAGCAGCACCCATGGAGGAGAAGGTGCCAGCTGCTGCCAAGGCCCAGGATGGAGGGAAGGATGAGAAGGATGAGTCTGGGAAGGAGAAAGCTCCAGCTGCGGCACAGCCTGAAGGAGGGAAGGCAGCACCCGTGGAGGGAAAGGTTCCAGCTGCAGCAGAGGCTCAGGATGGAGGGAAGGATGAGCCCAGGAAGGATCAAGCCCCCGGTGGGTTAGAGGCTGAGGGTGGTGGAAAAGCAGAGCCCGTGGAGGAGAAGGCTCCAGCTGTAGTGGAGGCTGAAGGAGGGAAGGCAAAGCCTGAGGAGGAGACAGCCTTGGCTACAGCACAGGCTCAGGATGGAGGCAAAGAAGAGCCTCCAAAGGAAAAAACCACGGCTGCTGCAAAGGAGAAGGCCCCAGCTGCTGCAAAAGCTCAGGATGGAGGGCAGAAAGCTGCAAAGGCAGAGAAACCCCCAGCTGATAAAAAGCCTGTAAAGGACAAGGCTCCAGCTGCTGCAAAGGAGAAGGCTCCAGCCACTGTAAAGGCTAAGAACGGAGAGGATAAAGTGGCAAAGGCAGAAAAAGACCCATCTGCAAAAAAGGCTCAAGATGGAGGCAAAGAAGAGCCTGCAGAGGAGAAAACTACAGCACCTGCAAAGGAGAAAGCCCCAGAATCTGCCAATGCTCAGGATGGAGAGAAAACAGCAGCAAGGGCAGAGGAAACTCCAGCTGCAAAAAAGGCTCAAGACGGAGGCAAAGAAGAGCCTGCAAAGGAGAAAAACACAGCTCCTGCAAAAGAGAAGGCCCCAGATGCTGCCAAGGCTCAAGATGGAGAGAAGACAGCAGCAAAGGCAAAGAAAACTCCAGCTGCAAAGAAGGGTCAAGATGGAAGCAAAGAAGAGCCTGCAAAAGAGAAAACTCTGCCTGCTGTGAAGGCGCAGGATGGAGAAAAAAAGGCTGCAAAGGTGGAAAAAACCCCGGCTGCTTCAAAGGCTAAGGATGGAGGCAAAGAAGAACCTGCACAGGAGAAAGTCCCAGTGGCTGCGAAGGAGAAGGCCACAGCTGCTGTAAAGGCTCAGGATGGAGGGAAGAAAGCTGCAAAGGTGGAAGCCCCCCCAGCTGCTGCAGAGGCTGGGAATGGAGGCGAGGAACCCACAGAGACAGCGGCCATGGCTGCCGTGAAGGCTCAGGGTGAAGGGGGGAAAGCGGCAAAGGTGGAGGAGATGGACGAGCAGCGGCAGCCGAGGGGCTCTGAGCCCCCGCGCCCAGTTCTGCTGCAGAGCCTGAGCTGCCCAGCCACCTGCCAAAGGTACCCCCACACCCTCCCGGGATGGGGTCCCCTCTCCTCGCTGCTCTCCGGGGAGCCCCGGGGTCCCTCTGGGCAGAGGTGGGCGCTGGGCTCGGGGGGCTGCTGGTTGGGCTCTGCTCACCTCCTGCTCCTGCTTCCAGGGAGGAGCAGCCCTGGGTGGAGGCGGCAGCGATGGAGATGATACCAGAAGAGACCACGGTGGTGGAGCAGAGAGAGGGTCCAACAGAGCCTGCTCCTGCCCCACCAGCCCCGGGGGACCTGCAGCCCCCGGAGCCACCCATCCCTGCGGGGAAACCTGGCACCCCACAGGAGAGGACATTGCCCGGCGTTGTGGGGCAGCCCCCTGATCCTGTCGGGGCTGCAGAGCAGCCTGGCCCTGGGTGGCAACCACCTTTGATACCGGCAGAGCCACCTCCCAGCCCCTACCTCACCCCCGATTTCGGGAAGGAAGACCCTTTCGAGATCTTGGGTAAGGCCGGGAGGTGCCTGCCTTGTCCTTGCACCCCGGGACCCTCTGTGGGGCAGCAGCCTGGGGTCCCCCATGGCCCTGCCTGCGCTGCCCTCCCGTGCTGCTGGCTCATGCTCTTGGCTGGTCGCCTGCCCAGTGGCCTTCAAGCTCCTGTTTCACTGTAAACAGGGCTAAATGCGTCGCATCCCCTCCCCGGGCTGCTCCCGCCTGGGGTTGCCCAGGAGGAAGAGGAGCCCGGGGAGTGACAGCCACCGCCTGGCTGGTGGCAGGGGACAGAGTGTCCCCGTGTCCTGCACCGCTGTCCTTGCAGGGATGGGGAGGGGGGGGAGGCTGCGGGGGTTGCGGGTGCTGGCGGGTTCTCCGCCGGGAAGGGTGGCCCGGGATGGGGTGCACCGAGAGTGGGGTCCGTCCTGGGATGGCTAGCAGGACGTGGAGGGGTGGTGGCCCAGAGAGGGTGACGCACAGCAGCGTGGCCTGGAGAGGGCGAGCGTGACACGCGGGACGGTGGGGAGCGGGCGTGCGGTGGGGCGGCAGCCTGCGGGGTGCCATGCGGGGGGAAGAGGGGTGCCATGAGGCGGGTAGTGGCGAGGGGGGGGGCATCAGGGGATGCTGCCTCCCCCCGTGCTGCAGGTAGCCAGGAGACCCCGAGTTTCAACCAGGGACTTGGTACCTGGCCGCATCCTGCACCCACAGGCTTGGCCGGGCTGTGCCGCAGGGTGCATTCAACCTGCACCGGGGTGTACCCCCATCTTGGGGCACCCCAGGGTGCCCAGCAGTGGGGTCTCCCGGCCGGGCACCTCCTCATCTCACCCCAGAACCTCTTCTCTGGGCAGATGACGTTCCTCCACCGCCTGCGCCCTTCGCACACCGCATCGTCACCCTGCGCTCTGCCAGCGTCAGCTCCCAGTACAACCTCAGCTCCAAGGAGATCCTGGGAGGGTAAGGAGGGGTTTGGGGAGGATGTGGGGTGTCCTGCTTTTTCCTGGCACTGCCCCGGGCGGTCATTCAGTCTTGGGAAATGGTCTTGGATCAATGGAACTTCTCTGGCCCTGATGGCTTGCTGCCACAGGCAGGATGGATGCAGAGTGGAGTGTGGGGCAGCACCCCAGAGCAGAGTGGGGGTCCCCAGAAGCCTGGGCAGCTCATGGCATAGGCATCTCTCCCTCTGTTCCTCCCCAGGGGCAAGTTTGGGGAAGTTCACACGTGTACGGAGAAGCAGACAGGGCTCAAGCTGGCGGCCAAAGTGATCCGGAAGCAGGGCGCCAAGGACAAGGTCTGACCAATGTCAGGGTGGGGGGCTTCTCCTGGCCATGGTGCCACTAGCAAGTGGTGGGTGGCATTGTTGTGCCCGGTGTGTCCCCGGCGCTGTGGCATAGCCTGTCCCAGTGCTGGTGGCTTGGCCAGGGCTGACACCCCGCACCACCACGGGGCTCGTTGTGCAGGAGATGGTGCTGCTGGAGATCGACGTGATGAACCAGCTGAACCACCACAACCTCATCCAGCTCTACGATGCCATCGAGACGCCCCGGGAGATCATCCTCTTCATGGAGTTGTGAGTGCCAGGGTAGTGTTGTGCTACCTCACCCAATGCCTGGGTGAGGAGCACCGTTGCAGGGGATGCTCCAGGGATGGGGCAGATGGGCCACTCCCTGATGAAGCAGAAGGGGTTGGCCCCAGGGAACGTCCCTCACTTCACCCATTCCCTCTTGGGCACCTCATCATCTCACAGTGAGCTCAGAGGCAGCCCTGGGCTCTGCCTGGCTGGGACAGCATCTCCTTCCATCACGGTTGTGTTGAGGATAGCGATGACCCATGTTCTTCCCACACAGCTCCTTTTCCCCCTGCCTACTTGCTTCGGGGAGGCTGGGGCTGTGCTGGGGCTCATCTGCTCTACAAACCCCAGGGAAGTCGGGATGTCCTGGGTAACATGCCTCTGTGCCTGCCATGTGGAGGGTTGCCTAATCCCAGCACACATGCATCCTATCGTGGCTGTGCTCAGCCTCTACACCAGCACCTCCATGGTGGGGCTGGGCTGGAGGTCCCTGGAGTGGGCAGTGGGCTCTGCAGGAAGGTGGCATGGGACAGGGAGCCCCAGGTGACCTTGCGGTCCATCCTTGCACAGCGTGGAGGGTGGTGAGCTCTTCGAGAGAATCATCGATGATGACTACCACCTGACGGAGGTGGACTGCATGGTGTTCGTCCGGCAGATCTGCGAGGGCATCCGTTTCATGCATCACATGCATGTTCTCCATCTCGACCTCAAGGTGCTGAGCTGGGGGCGTCAGCAGGGACCACGGGTGACAGCAGGGGCTGGCCACTGCTTGTGGGGATGGGGGAGGCCACAGCACAGGAGGACAGTGCATGTTTGCAGACAGCGAAGTGAAGAGCGCTGCGTGCTGGCCCAAGACTTGCCGTGCCTGTGAGAGCAGCATGTCCCCAGCACTGGCCAGCGGTGGCAGGGACACCTGCAAGTCAGTATCAGTGTGGCACAGGTCAGCCACAGGACCCAGACGCACTGGGGACATCTCTTGGTGGTGGGGCAATGGTCTTTTTCTCCCCACAGCCCGAGAACATCCTCTGTGTCGCTGCCACTGGGCACATGGTGAAGATCATTGACTTTGGGCTGGCTCGAAGGTGTGACCTTCCCCCCTTGACTCTGTCCCTTCTCCCTGTCCCTCTCCCACCCTTCAGCCTGACATGCCCTTGCTGTGTTGGGAGCCCCAGGACCTGCTCTAAGCTGTGGCTTTGGCCACGGTTGCCAGCTCTAGCACTTCCTGGCTGATGTGAGAGTGCTGGGGAGGGCAACACCTGCTGGGAGGGGGGCAGCAGTTTGGGGGAGCAGCCTGTCCCCCTCCTGCTGACTCACCCACCCTGGTTGCAGGTACAACCCCCAGGAGAAGCTGAAGGTGAACTTCGGCACCCCTGAATTCCTCTCTCCTGAGGTGGTCAACTACGAGCAGGTCTCCTACTCCACAGACATGTGGAGCATGGGAGTCATCACCTACATGCTGTACGTCAGAGCTGTGTGGGGGCTGGGGGGGGGTGCAGTATTGTGCCAGGGGGCCAGGACAGAGCTCACCCAGGCATGAAGCCGTTCCCAAGACACACATATACCCACCCAGCTTGGTGGGCTTGGTGGAGGGTACTAGATGGGGAAATGGCCAGGTGGGGCTGGAGGGCGGTACGCAGGGCCAAGGAGTGTCTGTGTCCATGTGTGCAGGCAAGGAACAGCCCCAGCCAGGTTTGCTTCATTCTGGGGGGGTTTGGAGACACCACAACCTGAGGGTACCCACCTCTTCCCCTCCCTGTGCCCCTAGGCTCAGCGGCCTCTCCCCGTTTTTGGGTGACAACGACACAGAAACACTCAACAATGTCCTGGCTGCCAACTGGTACTTTGATGAGGAGACCTTCGAGAGCGTCTCTGACGAGGCCAAGGACTTTGTCTCAAACCTCATCATCAAGGAGAAAAGGTGCGAAGCTGGCAGCAGCCATAGGGGTCCTGGGGTGGGCATCCCCAGAGCTTTGTGTCCAGTCCTTGGGTACCACCTACTGCCCTCTGCCCTGGGACCAGCAGCATCCACTCGTCCTATGCCAAATGAGCCTTGTGGGGCCCTGACCTGGCTGCTGGCTCTCCCCAGCAGAACTCCGTGTCCCTCCAGGGTCACCCACTCTAAGCGGGACATGTTCTACCATTCAGGATCCTGCCCAGCCCCACCAGTCCCTGGGCACAACCCTCCAGCTGGTTCCTGCAGTTTTCTGGAGTTTTGGGGCTCTTGGGTGGCTGGAGAAGGGGATGGTTGGGGGAGAGGGGCTTAAGCAGGCGTGACCCAGGCTCTTCTTGCCCCCAGTGCCCGGATGAGTGCTGGCCAGTGCCTGAAGCATCCCTGGCTCAACAACCTGGCAGAAAAAGCCAAGCGCTGCAACCGCCAGCTCAAGTCCCAGGTGCTGCTCAAGAAATATGTCATGCGACGGCGCTGGAAGGTGCGTGGGGTGCAGGGTGGGCACGGGGATGGGGGTCAATGACATCAGGAGGAGGTGATGGGGGGACTGCCAGCCTCTGCCCATACTGGTGGATGGCATCTGGGCTGGCTCTGTCTTACTGTGCTGCTGGTAGTCAGGGCACAAGGGTCGGAGACCCCTGAACCTGGAGGAAAGGCTCCTCCAGCACCAAGATCCTTGTGTGGGTGTTCCCACCTCAAGTATAGATGTCTTCATGTTGGTTCCCTCTGAGCCAATCTAAAAAGCACCTTTTTGAGGCAGGAGTGGTGTTGGGACAGACTGTAGTGGATGATCCCCAGCATCATCCCTGCACATCCCCCTTCCCTGTGCTCCCCTCCCACGCAGCCTGGCTGAATGGGTGCCCAGATGGCTGCCCACTCCCCAGCCTGGCTCCTCACCAGCCCTGTGAGCAGGATCTGGCTCAGCTTCCAGAGCTGCAGCCTTCGTGGTAGGATGAGCATCTCTCCTCTTCCCCTTTTTACAGAAAAACTTTATCGGGGTGTGCGCTGCCAACCGCTTCAAGAAGATCACCAGCTCGGGGTCGCTGACGGCGCTGGGTGTCTGAGCAGGGGTCCCTGGGGGAGCCTGAGCCACGTGTGAGTCAAGGCCAGAGAGGAATCGCTTGGGAGGGGCTGCCGAGCCCCCTCCTGGGGCCATGTCCAAGTCTCTCATCAGTTTTGCTTCTGGACAGAAACAGGACCTTGCTGGGGTTGGCTCCTGCCCACTTCCCACCACAGGGGCCATGGGCTGGAGCCGTGCAGCCCCCTCCCTGCCTGTGCTGCTGCCAGATGGCTGCTCCGGACCCTGCAGTGTGTGCTGTGACCCTGCTCCACGCCGTCACCGCCACCATGGGTCCTGCTCTGCCATGTCCCATGGGGCTGGCACCCAGCAGCTGTGGGACTGCTCGGGGACCAGGATCCCACCAAGTTCCTCGTCTGCACCCACTGATGTGGAGCTGCTCTGCTGAGCTCATCCCACCCTGGGCAGCATTGCTGCACCCGGACCCCACTGCTGGGGACACCAGCATCACCCTCCGGGGCTCCAGCCCTCCCCGTTCCCATCCAGCCAATGCTTCCATCCGGATTTCCTTGGACTGCAAGCCTGCTCCTGAGCGGTGGTTTCTGATCTCATCCCTGGCCTGGCTGCACAGTGCCTGACCCACACCACCTCTGCTCCGCTCGTGCTTCCTTCCCGTGGCCTCGGAGGAGAAAGGCTGGCCCGGGCTGAGCCCCGCTGCCTGGTTTGCCCTGCACCCTTACCACTGCCTCGGACGCAAGACTTGCACGCTCTGCCTGTAAATGCTGCAGCCCTGCCCTGCCCTCGCTGTCGCTGGACCCCGAGCTGCCCGACCTCCCTTCCCACCACCACGGCTTGGCATGGGGATGCCAGAGGGCAGGCGTGGACCCTCACCCTGGCGCTTATGGCACCGGAGGTGCCAAAGCGCCTCCTCCCTGGCCGGCCGGGTGTGCGGGAGCGGAGCTGGCCCCGAGCTGCTGCTCGCACAGGAAGGGAGGAAGCGATGAGCACACTTCCAGCAGCATCCCCAGCTGGGAGCCAGCGAGGGAAGAAGGAGCCTTTGTGTTCCTCCTGCCCTCCCTGCCCTTCGGCTCTGCCAGCGGGGGAAAAAACACAACCTCTGCTTCACCCGTCCCTGCCAGATCGAGATGAGCGAGGCGTCCTAATGCAGAGCAGCTGGACCGCGCTCCCCGGCTCCCACGAGCATCGCTCCGGCCCTGACCACCAACACACAGGAACTGCCGGTCTGCGGCTCTGGCCGCCAGTTCCCCCCACCATGTGCGGGGGCTCCCTGGGACCGGCCAGGCTGTGGGAGGCGGGTGCTGCCCCCGCTCCTCTGCCTCACCCTGTCCCTCTTCCCCTCTGCCAGCACCCCTCGGGGCTCCCCAGTGCTGCCAGAGGATGGGCAGACCCTAGGCTTTGCAGCTTCCAGCCTTGCCTGCTGGGGGGGGGGGCTGGCAGGGGGTCCCAGGCTCCCCCTGCCCTCCAGCTTTGGTTTTTGCCGTGGCCGAGCACCCCCAATCCGGGGTTGTGTGTTTGCTCCAGGGCCACCTGTGCCCTCTGTGCCTGCTGGAAACCCCCCAGGGAGAGACAGGGGGCTGCAGCAAGTGAAGGGACTTTGGGTTCATCCCTACCTGGCAGGGGACACAGCTCACAGGGTCCTGCCCAATGCTGCAGTCCTGCCTGGCTCTCGCCTTCTTGTAAATAAATGTACAGGTCTGTCTGCAGCCTGCGCCTGCCCTGCTTCTTGGGGTGGGGGGTGCTGCTATTAACCCCCTCCTTGGGCCACTGCTCCTGCTTGCATGGGCTCTGCAGCCACGCTCTGAGGCTTCAGATAAGCGAGGGGGGGACGGGAAGCGTTGTCTCATCCCCAGGGTAGAGGGGACAGAGAGGAGCCCCCGCTGTGCTGGGGGACAGGGACCATCTGGTGAATCCCAGGCAGGGCTGTGCAGCCCCACAGTGTGTGTATATTTTGGGATGGGGGGGGGGGCTGGTCTCTGCACCCCATGGTTGTGCAGCTGCAACCGAGCTCTGAGCACCCCAGGGTGCTGGGGGAAAGGGAGAGGGAGGGAGGGAGGGAGGGATGGAGGAAGGAATGGTTGGGTGGATGGTCAGAGATGTCCTCACGGCTTCAGCATCTGCCCAAGAGGGGTGGGATGCCCAGGCGAGGGCTGAGTGCCCCTCTGCCCTCTGGGGCTGCGGCTGGTCCCGAAGCGGTTAAGGCTGCCCAGGCTCGGACGCCGGCTCCCGCCGCGGGCGTCCCTCCCAGCCGCTTCCTGCCGGCAGCCTTTGACCGGTTCCTGTCGGTGACCACCCTGTGGGCCTGGACGCCAGCACGGCCCCATCTGGTTTGAGTTACGCTCTGCGGCGGTGACGTCTCCTTCCTGCCTGGCCCCGGGAGCCACGCGTTGCCCTGGCCCCCAACAGGCCACGGGGGCTGCAAGGCCCCAGCACGGGGTGGCTCATGGAGCTCCTAGCTGGGCTGTTGTCCCCAGACACCCCTGGGACCCTGAGCAGCTCTGGGGTAACAGTTCCTAGACAGGGACCTGTGTGCGGACCCATGGCATGGGGATGCACAGTGCCCCAAGTGCCCCAAGCCCAGGATGGGGGACCCAGCACCCCACAGCCTGGTTTGGCATCCCCAGTCCCTTCCCATCACAGGACTCCATGAAGGCACCCAGTAGGGATGGAGGAGAGGGGCCACGGGGCTGGCATCTGTGGCCCCAACCCATGCTCCTGGCTGAGGGGCAGGTCAGGGCTTGGGAACCCCGCAAAGCCCTGGGGAGGGAACCCTGCTGGGGCTGATGGGCATGGTGACAGAGCTGGTCCTGGTCCAGTTGGTGTCATCCCTTGTGTGAGGGTGTCCTCATCACCCCCACAGACACATGGCACAACCTGGTGTCCACACCATCCATCCCTGGAGCACTCACACAGAGCAGGACCCTTTCTCCATCCCCACCTGCACCCCAAACTTGTGGCACCCCCCTCGCCAATGCAAGAAGGGAGGGGGAGCGGGCAGACCTCCTGCCGCGGCAGCACCTTTTGCTCCATTACCGGGTGCAGCCCAGTCCCCGGTCACGGCACAGCCCATACTGGGAGCGGGCAGTGGGCCAGGCCACCCACCACGAACCGGGAGTGAGCCGGGGCGGAGGCAGGGCAGGGAAAGCAGCGGGTCCACGGCCGGGAGCCAGGAACCGGGGCGGAGAAAGGGAGTACCGGGAGAGCGGATGCCCGGGGCGGTGCAGGCAGCCAAACTCTGGAGGACCTGGGGGGGGTCCCCATCCCTGGGTGCTGCAGCTCGGGGTGGGGGGTGGGCAATGAGATGTTCCACACTGTGCCAACGCTTCCCCCAGCGCAGGGACCCCCCCCCCATCACCAGCGTGGGGCCGGGGCTGCTTGTTCCCAGGCGGATGGTGGGAGCCCGGGGCAGGCGATGGGCCCCGGCCGCTCTGCGTGGGAACCAGACGGCCCCTGGGCACGGCTGCGGCGCTCGCTTCCTCCCGCGCCCCCGGGGACCGGCGAAGGAGGGGGCTGAGGTCAGCCGCGCTCGCCGCCGGCCGCTCCGGAGACGCCAGCATGATGTAGGCGCTTAAATATTGTTTTTCACTCGGGAGGGAAAGAAAAAAAAAAGAAATAAAAAAAAAATAAAAAGAGAGAGAAAAGAGAGGCCCAGGGCTGAGTGGCCATCCCCAATGACGAAGGGTGGCCCCCCTCTGCTCTGCCTGGGTCTGGGACACGGCCATGGCCCGGCAGCAGCCGTCTGGGGGCTGATAACGGGGCTGACGTGGCCGCGGTGCTTCCCGGTCCCCGAGTGACGCCAGCACCGTCCCTCGGTGCCAGCGCAGCCCCCACAGAGACCCTTAATGACGAGCCAAGCTGGGGTCCTGCTGGCCTTGGGGGTTGGGAAGGGGGAGCTCTGCCACACAGAATGTGGAGAGCCCCCACTAACCTGGCGTCCTCCCCGCCATGGCTGTGCCGTGGGTTCTGGGCATCACTGCTCCTGGGGTCTCCCCTCTCTCCGGCTGGTGTGGGCAGGATGGGGGCACGGGCCCCCGCTTTACCAGCATCGCTCTGGCCCCGCTCCAGTGCTGTGGAGATGCTGGCCCAGATGTCCCAGCAACGCGTGGGAAGAGGCTGGTGGCCAGGTCCCAGCCAGGGGCTGTGTGGGGATATCTGCCCACCCCAGTGCCCCCCAGCCTGGCTGGTTGGGGCAAGCCCCCGTGCCAAGCCTGGTGCCGGTGGTGGTGACTCAGACGGTGCCTCCTCACCGGCAGCCGCCCGGAATGATTCAGGTCGGAGGAATCCTCTTTTCCCAGCCATTCCACAGCCACAGCCCCTGGCACAGCCCAGCTTTGGGGGGTGCCCTGGCCTCGGGGTGTCTGCAGGGACCTGGTGGCACCCCAGCCGGGCACCAGCACAACCCTGAGCAGGGACACGGAGGGGAGGGAGACCTTTCCTCTCAAGAGCGGAGCCCCCACACCTTGCCACCGCTCCTGGCTCCTGCCCAGCATCTCTCTGGGGCCATACTGGGGTGTGAGCAGGGCCAGACACGGAGGCTGGTGGCAGTTGTGCCCTGTGTGGCACCCCGGGGTGAAGCCAGGCACTTTGAGCATTCCCAGGCTCAGGGAGACAGCAGCTGGACTCCACAGGGGCTCGTTCCTGCCGCAGCACATCCCCCTGCCCCTTGTGGACAGGATTCCTTCCTGCTGCCCCGGGACGGGGCTTCAGGGGCTCCTGGCCCCTGCATTGCAGCAGGACCTTGTCCCCAGCATCTCTGAGGGACATGGGACCTGGACGTGGGTCCTCTGACCGAGGCCATGCTCTGTCCCCCCCGCAGCCCTGACGTCCTGCCAGAGATCACCAACGGAGGGGTCAGTGGGATGAGGGCTGAACTGGGTGGCCTTGGGGACGCGTGTGCCCCGGCCAGCACCCGAGCTGGGGCAAAGGGTCCCCAGCTTGCACCTGCCCCCTGCCCACCCCAAATGGGGCGCAGAGACCACAGAGGCAGCGTTGGGGAACGTGCTTTATTTGGTGTTGGGACTGGGGGGGTGTCCCGGGGTGGGCCAGTCCCTCACTCGAAGAAGAACATGCCGGGTGTCCGGTAGAGGCAGGGAGGCAGCCCCAGGGAGTAGCCGTTCCCCCCCTGCAGTGGGATTGTGCCCCCCGGCCCCCAGGGCTCCTTCTGCTCACCTGCCCGCAGCCCTGCGGCCCCAAAGGGTGCCTGGCGGGGGGTGGTGGGGGCCGGGGGCCCCGCTGCCAGGAGATGCTCCAGCGCCGCGCCGCACGGCCGCTCCTTCATGCAGAAGCTCAGCGCCTGCACCCGGCATTGGTAGCTGCTGCCCAGCGTCTCCGGCCCCGACCGGCCAAAGGAGCTGAAAACTGGCAGGGGGGGCTGTGCGTAGCCCTCTCCCTCCAGGAAGCAGGACCCCCCTGTCCTGCCTGTGCCCAGGAGGGTGCCAGGAAACCCAGGGGGCACCTGCCCAAAGGGCTGGCCCGGACCCAGCCCCGAGGTGGCCGTCTCCTCGCCCTCCAACTGCCCTGGTGGGGTTCCTGGGGGGGCTGGGGAGTCCTGCGGGGGGTCCCTGGGCTGGGTGGGCAGCAGGGTGGGCAGCAGGGCAGGGTGCGGTGCCGGGCGCTCACCGGGCAGTGGGTACTGACCTGGCCGGGACAGCTGCAGCGCTGCCGGGAGCCCCCCGAAGACAGTCTCCTTGGGTGGGCGGCTCTCCGGGGGGGCGAAGAATTGCCCCTTGGGCTGCGGTGTGTCCGGCAGGTACAGGCAGGGCTGCCTGGCCTTGGGTGGCTGCCGCCGGGCGCAGGGCTCGGTGCACCCTGGCACCCCGGCACCCTCAGGCAGCGTGGCAGGGCTCGGCAGGCGCCCTGTGGCCATCGGGGAGGCATAGCCCCCCTCTGCCTTCCCTTCCTCGGGCAGCGGGGCAGCAGGCGGCCCCCGTGCTCGGTGCCTGGGGGTCTTCCCACGCCCCTCGTCCCCCTCGGTGCCCGGTGCATCCCGGAGGCCCCTCTTCCTGGTGAAGCGCCGGCGCCGCCGCAAGAAGCTGCCGTTCTCGAACATGTTGTAGCAGTCGGGGTCGAGGGTCCAGTAGTTGCCTTTGCCCGGCTTCTTGTCGTCGCGGGGCACCTTGACGAAGCACTCGTTAAGGGAGAGGTTGTGGCGGATGCTGTTCTGCCAGCCCTGCTTGTTCTCGCGGTAGAAGGTGAAGCGGCCCATGATGTAGCGGTAGATGCCGCTGAGGGTGATGCGCTTCTCGGGCACGCTCTGGATGGCCATGGTGATGAGGGCGATGTAGCTGTAGGGCGGCTTGGTGGCTTCGGAGTTGGGGAAGGGGCCGCCGGCCGGCTCGGGGGCTGGGGGGCTGCGCAGCGCCGTGTCGCCGACGGGGAGGTCCGGCTGCATCCTCCTGGCTGGCCGTAGCCCTCCCGCTGCTCTGCTGCACGGCCCCAGCCACGGCCCGTTAAAACCCGCCGGCAGCCCAGCCTCCCGCCGCCGGCCGGCGTGGGGGCGGCGAGCCCCTCCTCTCCGGGGCCGCCCAGGGCGGAGCGGGGCTACGCTTGTCCAGCGCCGGTCCCTGAGGACAGATGGACGGACGGACGGACGCGCTGCCAAGGCCGGCGGCCAGCAGCCGTCGCCTCCGGGGCTGGCACGGTTGTGGCCTCCCTGGGGCAGGGGTGGGCAGCGCTGGCCTCGGCCGAGCCCCGGGCACGGCCCCTGGCTTCCCCGGTCCCTCTTCCCACGGGAGGTTCCCACGACCTGGGTCTCATCCTGCCCTGCCCACGGAGCGCAGCCGGGTCCCGGCTAGGGATGGTGGGGTGCTGTGAGGGGGGGCTGCTGGCAGGGCCGGGGCTGCTGCCAGCCCTCGTGTCCCCACCCGCCCCCCTGCCCACCCCAGTGTCACACACACCCCCCGCCAGCTTCATCCGGTTGTGCCGGATCCCGTGCTCCATGCCAGATCCCGTGCTCCGTGCCTGCTCCCTGCACCACGCCAGGTCCCCACACCACGCCAGGTCCCCACACCGTGCTCACCAGCTGGAGAAACAGCCTCTAGGGTGCAGCACAGCCCCCACCTTCCAGGAGCCCCCTCACCCCACTTGCCAGGGGAAACTGAGGCACAGGGGCAGCCAGTGCCTTTGGGATGGGCTCCTGCGCTGCCGGGTCAGCAGAGCAGCTGATGGGCACCCCGCTGTTCCTGCACCCCCTGCCAAGGGGCTTGGGACAAGGGGGAGGATGAGACCTGAGCCAGTGCAGGGGGGGTCAGCTCACTCTGCCTCCCACAGCCGGGGCTGGGGCTCTGCCTGGGCTTGGCTTTGCCATCTGCCTGTGCCCCCCCCCGGACCAGTGCCAGCCCCCCACACCGGAGGCAGTGGTACTGAAAACACAACCTTTATTTCTAAGGTTTGGGAACAGCAAGTCCGGCGGTGCGAGACACGGACAGAGCTGGCTCTGCCCTGGGCTCACCAAACAAGCGCACAGCAAATCCCACCCGGGTGGCTCCCCGGGGAATAAATACAGCAATCTGTGTGGGGGCAGCAGCCATCCACCTCCCCAACCCCCGCCCCCTACACCCCCCCCCCCGCGTCCTGTGCCTGCCTGTGTCCAGCCCCGCAGTGCCGAACGTCCTGTGCGCACCAGTTTGGAGAACGTGGCTGGAGCGGGGCTGTGGGGCGGCAGCGCATCCTGCTCCGAGGCTTTGTCGTGACTGGGCTCTCCTCTTCCCCCCGCCCCGGCCCGGGCTCAGGGCTGGCAGAGCTGTTTGAGGACGCGGATGATGTGGCTGGAGGCTCCGGGGGCGCAGGGCTGGGGGGAGTCGTGGAGCAGCGTCGGCCCCATGCGCTGGGCGTGATGGAAGAGCTCCCGCGCGAACACCGGCTCCACCTGCGGAGGAGGCACGGAGCTAGCAGAGGACAGGCACAGGTCCACGTGCCCCCCAAGAGTGACTGCCCCAGTGCCCAGCTCGGTGCCGCCGTGAGCACCAGCCCCAGTGTGTACTCACGTGGGCCATGATGAGCTTCTGGAAGTGGTGCCCGGCGCTGGTGGGGTACTCCTCCCCGAAGCACAGGTGGATCTGGTACTGCGGCGTGGGCTGGCCGTGGCTCAGGTACCCCCGCAGCTCTGCAAGACACCGTCCTTGTCAGGGGACATGGGGTCCCCATGGCCCCCACAGCCCAGAGGAGCCACACCGGGGCAGGACCTGCCCCTATTCCCAAGGGGATGGGGGTCTCCCAGGTCTCCCTGAGCAGCGGGCAGGCACTTACGCTGCAGGAACTGCTGCGTGTCCAGCAGCTTGTAGGTCTTCTCCCTCTCCAGCTTGTTGGGCCAGTCCCTGTGCGGGGCCAGTGGCCCATTCCAGTACACTCTGCCTTGGCACTGGCGCTTCATGAAGACCCCTTCGGGCGCTACCCACAGCAGCACGCCCCGTTCCAGGTGGGGTAGGAGCCTCTCCAGCACGTCCATCATGCTGGCCACCCGGCCACTGCCGCTGAGCGCCCGCGGCGGGGGGAACTCGATCTGCTCCATGCAGGAGGGGCCGTAGAGGCGCTCGTTGTCGGCTGGCACAGCGCGGGAGGTGATGCGGCAGCCCTCGGCCGTGCGGGTGGTGACTTCCTTCACCAGCACGTTGCAGTAGTAGAGCCGGACATGGAGCCAGCAGTCTGGGATGAGGGGAGGGTCAGTTCGTGGGCAGCCCAGTCCTGGGGGGGCCACCCAAAGCACTGCCCAGCCAGCACGGCTCCTACCTGAGTGGTTGACGTCCTCCACAGGGAGGTAGGATGGGTGTCCAGGGAGAAGGTGGTGATGGGTCGGGTTCCAGCCATAGAAGACTCCCCTCACGTGGTACCCTGGGCCAGGGCAGAGACGAGGTGGCAAAGGGACATGGGCAGCTGCACTGAGGGTCCCCAGGTGCTGTGCGAGCCCCAGCCCCTGGGCAAGGTGGGCAGCAGGATGCTTCCCACCGCTGCTGCTCGTTACCGGGCCTCATTAAAGCCCATGTGCACATCATCTAGGGCTTTGCTCTGAGGCATGGAGGGAGCCCCAAGCCCCGTGGTTTCCATCTCCACGGGGATTGCCTGCACAAGGGACAGGGTGCAAGGCTGCGGAGAGTGGGGTTGCTCCTGCCAGGCAGCGTGTGCTCCCAGACCCATCCTGCTGCCAGGGACCCTACTCACCTCGCTCAGCTGGGTGGGCAGAGAGCAGGGGCAGTGGAGACACATGGCACGGCTCCGTCGTGCCCTTCTGACTTTCCTCCTCCAGACTCCCCGTGGTGCGGCCCTGGGGAGGAGAGGGGCTGCCGTGAGGGCTGAGCCAGCAGCAGGGGGGCCCTAAGCTGTCTCCTGCGTCTGCCACAGACCCTATGTGCTGGCAGACCCCCTGTCTGAGTTTGGCAGCTGCGTGGCACAGGGGACCCTCAGCGATGCTCAAGGGAGCCAACTGCCCCACAGGACAGACACAGGCAGTGTGCAGGCAGGGGAGCAGCTGGCAGATGAGGCAGGATTTGGGGTTCCCACCCTCTCCAGCACACAGGCAGCTCCTGGTGGTACAGGGTGGGGAGCTGGCTCACCTGCTGATCCTCGCTGGCTGGAGACCGCGTGTCACCATCCTTCTCTACAAAGAGCAAGGAAAACCCACTGAGCCTGTGGCCAGCTATAGGAACAGCCACTGGGAAGGCACGTGGCTGCCTGGGACACCCAGAGAAGAAGAGGAGTGGGGAGGAAGGGCATCCTGGTTTCAGCTAGGAGAGAGTGAATTTTCTTTCTAGTAGCTTCTGTGTTTTGGGTTTAGTATGAGTATAATATTGATAACACGTATTGTTTTCGTTGTTGCTACATAAAGTTTATATGAAGTCGAGGACTCTTTCAGCTTCTCATGGAAGCTGAGAGGGAGCAGGGACAGGCCAAGCTGGCCAAAGGAATACTCCATAACACAGACACCACACTCGGAATATAAATGGAGGTTGGCCAGGAAGGAATCTGTGATCACTGCTGGGGGGTGGACTGGGCGATCGATCACCGGGTGCCGAGCAGTATTGCATCACTCCTTTAGTATATTCTTTAACCATTATTATTGTTGTTATTCTCTCTTCCATTACTCTTCCAACTGTCTTTATCTCAACCCACGAGGCTTTTGTCCTCTTTTTTTCCCTCCTCTCCCTACCCTACTGAGGGGGGAGTGAGTGAATGGCTGCGTGGTCCTCATTGCCAGCTGGGGTTAAACCACGACAAAGGGGGGTGGCTGCAGGACACGGGGCTCATACAGGCACAGTGCAGGCATGAGTCCCTAGTCTGGCACAGGAGGAGGGACAACAGGGACATACCTGCATCCCGGGCACTATCAGACACGATCTGGTACACCTTGTAGGGCTCGGAGATGTCCAGCTGGCTCCGCTCAGGCACCTCCTGGAAGTCGGTGCTCTTGTTGAGGGCGCAGCGGAGACGTGTCTTCCAGGTGGAGGGATCAGCCTTGTCTGTCCCTTCGTGGTACTTCCCCTTGTAGATGGCCCAAGCCTGCCGGGCAGAGGGTACCCTGTGCTGCGGGGGCTACCCGTGCCCTAGAACCCTGCTCTGCTGGCCAAGGGAGCCCACCAGGCTAAGAGCCCACTGGGGCTGGACAGGGGGCAGCAGGGAGCCGGGGCTGTGCACCCTGGGGGGCTGTGGGGAGCTGTGTGGTGGGGGGTCCCAGAGGAGTGCATGGAGGTGGGCAATAGGGAACACCGGGAGCGTGCATGGAGCTGGGTAGGAGGTCCCAAGGGTGCGCATGGAGCCGGGCAGCCCCGGGGGTGTGCATGGAGCCAAGTGGGGGTTCCAGGGGTGTGCGTGGAGCTGGGCAGTCCCGGGGGTGTGCATGGGGGGGTCCCAGAGGTGTGCGTGGAGCTGGGCAATCCCGGGGGTGTGCACGGGGGGGTCCCAGGGGTGTGCATGGAGCTGAGCAGCCCCAGGTGAGTGCATGGGGGGGTCCCAGGGGTGTGCGTGGAGCTGGGCTACCCCGGGGGTGTGCATGGAGCCAAGTGGGGGTCCCAGGGGTGTGCGTGGAGTGTGCATGGGGGGGTCCCAGGGGTGTGCATGGAGCCAGGTGGGGCGTCCCGGGGGTATGCACAGGGCCTGGCGATGGAGAACCCCAGGGGTGCACACGGAGCTGGGGTGGGGGGGGGAGGTGGAGTCCCGGGGACGCTCCCGGAGCCGGGCGGGGGTCCCGGGGATCCCGGGGTACCTTGAAGAGCGCGGCGTCCTGCTGCTGCCGGTAGTCCTGCTTGGCCGCGTGCTTCCAGGGGATGCGGAAGAGCGTCCGGTGCCGGTTCTCCCAGCGCAGCCCCGGGTACCGGCCGCTGTCGATCTGGGCGATCAGCCATTCCTTCAGCCGCATGGGGCCCCCCGGCTCCGCCATCGCGGCCCCGTGCCCGGCCCGGCCCCGCCGCCCCGAGGGAACGTGCTGGGGCGGCCGAAAGCGAAAGCGCGGCGCTGGGCTTTCACTTTCCCTTTCCCGCCCGACGCCGCCGGTCCCGGCCGTGCTGCCAGCTCGGCGACGGGGTGGGACAGGGGGCAGCCCACGGGAGAAGGGCCAGGGCAACCCCACGGAAGAGGGGACAGAGCGGGCGACAGGGCAGGGGACACGGCCACCCACCGGAGAGGGGGGACACCCACCTCGCACCCACAGGAGAGGGGGCAGAGCAGACAACGGGAGAGGGGACAGGGGGCCACCCCCGAGAGAGGGAACAGAGCAGCCTGCGGGGGAGGGGACAGGCACCTCGCACCCACGCACCAGAAAGCACAGAGGACTTCCCTGCGCCTCTCCCAGGTCCCTTCCTTCAGACTTTGAAGACTCCCACATGCTCTCTGCAAGGGACAAGGGACCCTGCTTCCCCCGTCCTCCCGCTTTGGGGACCAGAACACCCCCCCTGCCCCAGGAGCTGTGTCCTCCGGTGGAATCAGCATTTCAGCCCACGGGCGTGGGGAGCTGTGGGAACAGGCACGGGGTTTCCAGGCTGGTGTAAGCACTGACGTTGCCCCATCTCTCAAATCTCTCTCGGCTCTAACACTCACATCTGCCTGGCGGGGCTCCGGGTGCTGAGTTGAACAGGAACTGGGTGGGAAGGGCTGAGATGAGCTGTGCCAAGGGCTGCTGGGGGCCAGCAAGGGAGCCTGACTCATCCCGCGCCCATGCTGGCTCCCTGCTGGCCCTGCAGTTCCTGGCAGAAGCTGTCCCCACAGAGGAGACGTGGTGACTGTGGTCATGGCACTTCTGGGCACTGGCCTTCCCACACGTTGGGAAATGGCTTCCCGTGCCTGTGCTGCTCTGCAGGGAGGTGGGTGCATGTGTGGGTGAGATGAGCATCAGCGCGGAGAGAGGGTTGGACCCAGCGCAGTATCCCAGACAGCCCCTTCACTCCCGGCTGGCTCCTGAGCATCCTTGCTCAATGCTGTGGCTACCCAGGAGAGTTTGTCCCTCTCTCCTCCCAGTGAAGAGCCCAGATTGGCTGTCTTTTCGGGAGGAAGAGGGATTTCGCCTCGCAGAGGGCAGGGATGGAGCTGGCTGGTACCGAGTACCACCCGGCTGCCCTTCAAAAGGGCTGTGCTGGAGTAGGGTGGCAGGATGACCACTACCCACCCCAGCAGCAGGGCATGAGCTGGGTGGGTTTTGCCTTCTGGGCTCACTGGGCTGCCCTGAGGTGACATCGCTCCTCCATCGCCGCTAGAGAGAACCACATGTCGCTGTGGGGGGAAACCCAGCTCCTCTGCCCAGCCTGCAGCTTACCGGGTCTCCTTTCGCAGCCCGCTGGATTTCCTTTCCAGCTCTGAGTCAGAGAAAGCCACCTCTCACGGGGAGGAGAGATGAGACTCCCGAGAGCTGGCGGGCTGCTGGGGGCTGCAAAGCCTCAAAATGAATAAGCAGTGGCACAGCACCCAGCCCTGGGCTTTCCCATGGGGACAGGGACGTGGCCGCATGGCACGGAGGGCACATGGGGCCACACAAGGGTGTACGAGCCAGCCACGCTGGCAGGGGTTTGCTCTCCTTACTGAGTCCATCCGTGGCCCCTTCACCCCAGAACAAAGCTTGCCCTCCCTGCCTGTGCCAGCTCGGGGTGCGGGTCCACCGCTCTCCCTGCCCGGTAGGAGGAGGTGGCAGTGCCAGCGCTGTGGCTCTGAGCACTAGGAGCTGGGGGAGCCCCAGTTTGGGAAGGGGGAGAGGGGCAGCAGGTAGGACCCCACAGCCCAGCCAGCACTGGGCCACTCTCACTGGTGCTGTGGTGGCCAGGC
>JAOQGH010000005.1:4946473-4957529 GCA_025769975.1 Gallinago jamesoni
GGGGAGAGGGGCAGCAGGTAGGACCCCACAGCCCAGCCAGCACTGGGCCACTCTCACTGGTGCTGTGGTGGCCAGGCTGGCAACCTCAGCCCTTGGGGCGGCGCAGGAAGACGCTCTGCTCTCCGCACCACGCCAGTGAGGAGGGGATTTCCAGCCCTCTGCACCTCTGCCAGGGCAACGTTCTGCCCCCACCTCCACCCCTCATCCAGGCAAACCAGGGCCCGTATTCCAGGAAAAGGGCCTGGGGACTGACCGATGGAGGATCCACATCTCCCTTTTCTGCTCTGAGAAGCAGGGTGATGGCAAAGGGCAACCGGGGCAATTACACAGCCTCTCTCAATGGCTTGCACAGATTACATCCAAGGCTGGGATGATAATCATAGCTGCCGGCTCGTTAGCCAGCCCCAGCCCGACAGGATAAGCCTTTATCAGCTGGGGATTTCATCTCGTGTGACAGCCGTGCGGTGACGCACAGGACCCATGGGATCTAATTACCCCGGCATCAGCGAAGATGCTCAGGAGCCGGTTTCCCCACCGTGCTGCTTCCTGCACAGGGAAGGTGAAGCCGCTTAAACCTTAAACTTTTCATGCCTAATTGAGCTTCAAAAGGAGTGAAACATTAACTCACAGCTAACCCTGACCTCACCTGGGTTTTTCCAGTTGTGCAAAACCAGATCTGCCAAAATAAACACATTTTGCCGTGCGACAGAGCTGGGCTGGAGGTGCCATTGCTCGGTGTTCAGCCTCGCCATGGGTTTAGAGCGTGAGCAGGGAAACCCTGGGTGTAAATGCCTCCACGCAGTGTGTCCCAGCGTGGGGCTGAAGACAGAGTGCAACCATGCACGAGGCACATGTCCATCCCAGGTGTGTGGTCCTGGGGTGAGGGGCCATGGCCCTGCTGGGTGCTGGGGGTGGGGGTGAAGGGCCCTCAGGGTGCCCAGCTGGCTGCTCGTCTTCATCCACAGCCACCGTGCAGGGTTAAATGAGTGATTATTAATTACTGATGGGTATGGCTTGTGCCATGCTGCCAGGGCAGAGGCAGTCCCCACTCTCCAGGAAGCTCCTTTGCTCTGGGACCCCACGCCTGGAGCTGGAAACCTCCCTGTAGGCACCTGTCCCTGTCTGCCTCCTGGGGGACACTGTCTCCTATGGAAGAGGGGTGGCAGTGATGGAGGGGACACAGAAGTACACTCTGGCTCCCAGCAGGGGAGATGCTGATGACCTAGCTGGTCATTCCCAGTATCTTCCTCACCTGGGACTCTGCCCAAAGGAAAGGTATAAATGGGACAGGTTTGGGGAGGAGCTGGGTCTTGGGACACCCAGCTGGTGCCAGGTGATCAGAGCTAGCTGGCTTTTGGCCCCAGTGTTCTTCGCAGGCTCCATCTCAGGTGAGTGAAGAGGCTGTGGTGAAACAGGCTCCACGTGAGTGCCTCGCCTCTCCTGGGGCAGACCTTGTCCCCGCAGAGAGCCCTGCTGTGGCACCAAGGTTTCTGTCCTCCCTTTGTAACCTTCCCATAAGGCAGCAGGGTGGTCCCCTGCCCAGGCACACCAGTGTCCCCAGCCCACTCTGCTCCTTCCCCACTCCTCCCTCGACGGCAGAGAGCTGCCAGCAGCAGCCTCCAGACCTGTCCCATGCTGGGACCTTCTTCCTCAGTGTCCCCCTTCTGATCTGGCCATCGCAGGGGAGTCAGGCTGTGCCCCAGGCAGACTGTGGAGAAGAGGTGTTTATTACTGGGGGGGACATAGAAAGTCTTTAAGCAAAAAATGGCTTAAGGCTCTGCTTTAGTGAGGTCTAGCCAGGTTAAATGCTTAGTTCCCACCTTTTAAAGATTGTGCCCTGGGATGGATGGGGATGGGGTGCAACGGACTCTTAAAGCTACAGTGCTTGTTCAGGGCTTGTGTTTGGCCGGGCTGGAGCTGGATCCTTGTTTGGGAGCTGGTGCAGTGGCATTCCCTGCTGCTGCACCCCTGCTCCACAGCTGCCTCGGCTCTGGGAGCTTGTGATGCTGGTGGGAAAACTGCTCCGAGGGGAGCGCTGTCTCTCCTGCACCCTGTGCACCCCAAGGCCCGTGCAGTGGGTACCTAAGTGCTAAAGCTGCTGCTGGCATCATCTGGGTGCTGGCCCTCTGGCAGGAGAGACCCCCCTCTGTCACTCTGTCCCAAGCAAAAGCCCGCGGTGACCTAGGGGCTGTCAGCTGCCCTGTCACCAGGCATCCCCGATGTGCTGGGCACGAAGAGGCTGAGCCCACCGAGCGCTGCAGGACCCGGCAGTGCCCACGAATCCCTCCCCGACAGCTGAGAGCCAGGACAGAGGATGGCACGCTCGCACCCCAGAAGAGAAGAAGGAGCTGGACTTGGCACAGCTCCCCTGTGCGGTGCTGCCCCAGCCTGCTGTGCTGCGGCTCCTTCGTCTCTCCCAGGCTGTTGGGTGATTCTCGTTGCTCTCCCTTGGCTGGGGTCACTTCAGACAAGTTGGGATGCAGGAGAACGTCCTCTTCACCCGCAGCAGGAAGGGAGTCGTGGCCCTGATGTCTCTGGCTCTTGGGACCAGTCCTTGCACAGCTCCCTCTGTCCTGGATGGTCCTCCTCTCCCTGCTGGCAGCAGGGCCTTTATTTCTTCCTCGTCGTTGAAAGGGGATGTCCCATATCTCTGCTTCAGGTGCCTGCGGACCTGGGGAAGGAGGGAGAAGCAAAGTAAGCTGCTGTTTCCAAGGGCAGGTCCAAGCCCGCCAGCAAGGGGAGCGGGGAAGCAACCTGGTCCCCTGGGGACCTTGCTCTGAGACCCCGTGGGGCAGGCTCAGCTGTGGGGGCGAGCACGGGTGGCAGAGGCTGGTCCCACCTTGCGGGCTGCACCGCCGTTGAACTCAGCCAGCTGCTGCCTGAAGCCGGGGTTGGGGTTGGCAACGGGCCGGATGGTTCGGACGGCATCCAACACCTCCTGGTAGCTCAGTTCCGTGACGGCCATGACGTAGGCAACAACCACAGTGGTGCTGCGGGAGATGCCGGCGAGGCTGGCAAGGGAAAGGGCAGAAAGGCTGCTGTCAGCAGCGCACCCTGACCTCACGCTCGCCCGTTCCTCCACCCTTGTGCTTCAGCTATTTCGGTTCCTATTCTCCGAGAACTTACTCCCTGGGAGGCCTGAGCCCTTCCAAGGTCCTCTCCATCACTGCCTATAAATACCCACTCCTCCCTGGGGAATCGAGAGCAGCGGTCACTGCCTGGCTGCCTGCCCCAAACCCCGCTCTTCCCACTCCCTCAGCTGCAGCGAAGAAGCTGCTCCATCTCCAGGGCTGCCTGGATCCCGCTTGGTCTGAGGCAAAAGCTACAGCTGAGGGTGGATCTGTGGGCACGGAGCCTTCTGGCACAGGCTGGCTTTGATCAGGGGCCTGCAACCAAAGCTGGGGGCTGGATCTTTTCTTCTCTGCTATACTGGGGGGACATCAGGCACGGGGAAGGAAATGTTACCAGTGGACGAGGCAGTTCCCTCCATGCAGGCGACACTGGTGGATAAAACTGATGCATTCCTTGAAGTGCCTCTTGCTAGCAGGAAAAACAAACCAGAGAGAATAAGGACGTCAGGGGTGGAATAGGATTTTTCACCACATGCGGCGCAGCCCTGAAGCTTTGAGGAAGAAGCACTAACAGAAACTGCCTGTTGCTTTACAAGCACCACAAGCAGCTGCTGAGACCTGAGCAGTTCAGTGCTCTTTTTTTCCCAAGGGAAGGGGCACAGGCCAGCTCAGGCTGTGCTGGGGATGGGAGTGAGTGCCTCTCTGCAGCTGTGCTGGGGTTGTGGGGGGCTGCTCAGCTACCCTGGGGCTCCTGTGACTTGTGCTGGGATGGCAAGAGCTTGGTTGGTCATGCCTCCAGCCAGGCCAGCGCCCTTGGCCAGCTCCACACCTTCTACCTGCTCTCCTCCGGGCAACTCCCAGGAGAATCTGCACTGCCCCTCTCCATCGGTGCTGCAGAGGGGCTGTCCCTCACCTCACCCCAGGGATGGGACCTGCTCCCCAGTAGTTACTGTACTGGGATGCTGTTGGGGTCCAAAGGTGGTCCCCAGCATAGGGGCATCATGCCTTCAGCCTGTGGGCTTTTGCATTTGAGGACCTGGAGGTGGCACCTCGAAGGCTCAGGGTGCCGTGAGCCCTCACCCCCGATTGCCCTGCAGAGCCCAGCCCTCCCGTGTGCCCTGAGCCAGCCCCAACATCCCTGGGGTACTCACATATTGGCCTCGGGGGTGTCAGGCAGGGGGATGCGGAGGTAGGTTATGTCCTGGAAGACACAAAAAGAAGAGGAAAAACTCGGGCACTGTGGTTGGGGTGTCGCGGGTGCTCACAGCTGGTCTGGCAACGCCTTTGCTCCTCACCCCAGTGCTGCCTGTAGGGATTCACTCCCCCAGTACAGCATCCCCCTGCACTGGGATGGGGGCACTCTGTCCCTCGGCAGGAGGCTGGGGAGGGCAGCAGGGGACAGGGAGCTGGTGGGAGGGGGTGGGAAACAAGATGATGCTGAAGAGCTGGAAATAGTTCCCCGTTCAAGGCCAGGTTATAGTCACAACACAGCCAGTTTCCCAGAGCTGGGGCAGCTGCCCAGCTCCGTTGGGACTGCTGTCGGGGAGAGGGGAGAGGTGTACATGCCATGGAGTGCTCAGAAGGGAAAGGAAGATGCTGCAGCATGGAAGGAGCTGCCAACATCTGCACAGTGGTGTCAGGCACAGGACTCTACCTGCAGCAAAGGCTGGGGAGATTCATGGATCGAAACGATGTGGGTGATCTTGTTCCGGCTTAGCTGGTCTAGGTCTTTGGCGTCTAAAGGATAGAACTAGATATTAGCATGTATTTATTTCTTATCCTTCTCTTCCTGGAAATACATCCACTGTGCTCCTGCAGGCAGACAAGCATGCAAAGCCTTGCTGCAGAGGATTGCCTGCATCACACCCCCCTGCATGCAGCAGCACAGACACAGGCAAATAGGCAAACACACCCTGGAAATCTGGAATGCGAACCCCATGATACCAGAGACCTCCTCCCTCCGAAGGCACTTGACCTCGCTGCTTGCACTGGGGTGAGAATCCACATCTGCCTGGAAAAACTCCCTCCTTTTCGGGCAGGCAGCTTCCCGCCTGCCCGTACTTGCCCCCAGCTTGGGGAAGAGATGTGTGCCCTGCCTGCACCTCCCCTGTGCAAGGGGGCTTGCTGCAGCCTGAGGGACCTGCCACTCATATCCCCCTGAGTTTGGCTCCATCTGTCTGAGCTCCCCTTGAGCACCCGAGGGGGCTGCGGAAAACACCTGAAAGGTGATTGACAGCACTGAATTTCACTGAATTATTAGAGTTGGAAGGGACCGTAGAGATCATCTAGTCCAACTCCCCTGCTGAAGCAGGATTGCCCAGAGCTAGAGCATGTTACTCAGGACGGCATCCAGGCGGGGCTTGAAGATCTCCAGAGAAGGGGACTCCACGACCTCCCTGGGCAGCCTGTTCCAGGGGTCTGGCACCCTCACTGGGAAGTAGTTTTTTCTCATATTTGAGTGGAACTTCCTATGTTCCAACTTATGCCTGTTACCCCTCGTCCTCTCACTGGCAACTGCTGAAAACCGCTGAAAAACCGTTGAACCACCCTTTAGATACTCATAGGCATTAATAAGGTCTCCCCTCAGCCTTCTCATACTTTACGTGTATCCTCTCTGCAGTTGCATGCACAGAAATTGGGTGTTCTCAGCTTTCTGGGGCAATGACCTGCTTCTCGCTAATGTTTCAGCATCCCTGGTTGTCACTGGTCCACTGGGAGGGCAATGTGCTTGTCTTGCTGGCCAAGCAGCTTCGTACCCATCTCCCTTTCATGCCATGACCAGTGGAAGCTGCACAAGCTGCTGGAGAGGAGGAGTAACATTTTTTTTTTTTTTTTCCCCATCTTGTCGCTTTGGGTTTCTAAACTTTCACGTGGTGTAAAACCTTGGCTCAGGAATCTAGACCGCAATGTGCTAACAGCATGATGTGAATTTTAATAGGAGTGAGCCTCAAGAGAGACACTCTGCGGGTGAGCCGTGCCGTGTACGTGGGGAGGGAGGTGGAGGGACCCTTGTGGGGACTTGCACCTTCCCACCTGCCTCTGGCAATCAGTGACACCCAGTGTCAAAGCTCACCCTGACTGGAAAAGCTTTCCATTGGAGAAAATGTCTCTGTGAGCAGACAGAGCTTAATGGAGCCGGCCTGAAATCTCTGTCGTCACCCTGGATTGCTTGGTAGGTTGATGCTCAGGTGGCATCAGGCCAAGGCTCCACATCGGTGAACCTGGGAGCCAAGTGCCCTTGTCCCTCTGTTCCCAGCAAGCTGCAGCCCCCCCAGCCCACCCCAAGGTGCTCCATGGGATGCAGGGAGTACAGGGCTGTCCCAGCCAGGGCTGCTGCTCGGGCTCCAATGGCATTTTCCTAGCAATTCACACCAGTGGTTATAAATCTCAGCACTTATAGCAGGAATCAACTACCAAAAGCGCCATTAAGGAGGCAGGAGCACTAATTAATGATGGTTTGTCATGGCCAGTGCTCAGCCATTAATTGTTCTCTGACAACAAAAGCCCCTTAAAATAGTGAACTGATGTGAAAAGAGGTGAATGCCTCTGGGAGAAACCTGAGGCAGCCCCCTCCTGCCTCACCTACAGCTGCAAATCTGGGGTGCATCACCCTGAGCAGCTCTGGTCCTGCTCCCTCATGCTGGTGTGGCACCACCAGCTCCTCTCGTCCCAGCATGGGATCCACGCCAGCTCGAGCAGAAGGCACAGCTCATTGCGGTGGGTGAACTCCCCCAGAACTCGGGGGAGTCTGAAAGCAAAGCCCAGCTCTCCCTGTGCTGCCCTGTGTGCCCCCATCCCCTCCCAGCCTGCCCAGCTTGTGGGACAGCAGTGAGGGCTTCCCAGTCCCAGCCAGTGGAGTCGTGTCAAGGATACATCTCACTGGGCACTGCTGGGACCCTTCCTGGTGGGGTGACAAGCCCCCCTCAGCCCCTTCCATCCACAAGTCCTGTCCTGAGAGCTCGGGGCAGCCATTAAATAAGGAAACCAAAGGGAAGGCAGAGGTTTTCTGCCTTGTGTTTGTCCCGGTGCCTCCACTCGCTGCTGCCAGCACAAACGGAGCAGCAGAGCAGAGCGTGTGGTGGGCACTGGCAGGGCGATGGGCAGTGTTGGCAGACAGGGCGGCACGAACCCAAGCACGCCCAGCTCCCCAGCTGGAGAACATCTCTGTGGTGGTGGGGCTCTGCTTACCGATGAAGTTCCCAAGGTAGAGGCCGGGGAGGATCTGTGGGACACAAGGAAGAGCAGCAGTGTGAGCAGTGACCCTGTGCTGTGGTACCCACCACGTCAGGACCCCTTGTCCAGAAAGGTCAAATTTCTGCTGTTAACGTGACGGTCACCAGCCCCGGGGCAGGATCGGTGCCGGTGCAGCTGACCATGGGTGCTCCTGGGGCTACCACAGCCCTGGCACCCCAAATTGTGCGCCTGCCTGGCGCTGCACCCTCACGGGCGCTGGGAGTCAGCATGGCCACGGCTTTTTTAATTGCTCCTCTTGCTTATTATCAATAGCTTCTTTGTTGGGGCTTTTTTATCTGAGCTCAGCAAGCTCTACACGCCTCCATACAGCCTTGGACTATACCCGTGGCCTGCAGAAGTCCTGCTGCCCAAGGGACGGAGAAGCAACAGGCATGGAGAAGCCTGGAGGGACGTGGTGGTGTGTTCCCCCCCCCTCAGCTCTGCTTCTCCTCACTCTACACCTAAGGGAGCCCTTTTCTAACAGATCGCTCTGGACACCATCTCTTCATCTTATTTTCCTTGTGAAATTCCACTTATGATAAAAAGGTAATTACTTGACAATGCCTCTGTTAATTGTTAATGTAAATTTTTTATTTTCCCTGTTTCCCAGCAAGGCTACCCAGGCTGTTCACCCCCGTGTCCCGCTGGTTCCCCCTCCAGCTTCTCTGTGCTGCGATGTTCGGTGCCTGGGACCTGGGCAGGCAGAGGTGATTTCTACCAGCACAGCTGGGCTCACACTGATCTCACTGCTTACATTTGGTAAATGTTTCTCTTGGTCAAACAGCTTAAAGAGGTTTTTTGGGGTTTGTTTTTTTTTTTTTTATGATTCCTAAGATTTTAGATCAATTTTCTATTGGCAAGGGCGCCTTTAACTTGCAGCTGCGGCACCGAAAGGAGGTGGTAGAAGAGCACCAGTGAGCAAGGGCAGCTCCCAAGGGCAGAACACGGAGCCACGAATAGCAGCACCTTCAGTCCCCTGCACCCTTCCGACCCACTCCTCGCTGGAGAAAGCAGGGCAGGGAAGCCCCCATCTGCAGTTATGGGGCTGGGGAGGGGAGTTTAAAGCTTAGGAGCTGCAGATACCTGCAGGAAGAAGGTGTCTCTATTTACCTGTGACGGGGAGAAGCTCCAAAGCCCATAAAATAGCACCCGCCCCCTCCAGGAGTGATGCTGGGCACAGCCCGGCCCCGCTGCGCTGGGGGTCGCACGGGACCCCCGGTGTGTGCTCGGGAGCTGGTGCTTTGGTTTTAAAGGCGCTGTTTTGTTTTGGTTTTTTTGTTTTTTTTTTCAGAGGCGCTTTTTTTTTAAAGGTTCCCCCCTTCCCTGGGAGGGGATCTCCGTCACCCTTGCCCTCCACACCCCGCAAACCACGGCTGCGGGCTGGCGCGGTGTCCCTGCCCGCTTCTCCTCCCTGTTTCGCACCGCCGGCGGGTAAACAAGCTGCCTGACCTCCCAGCCCGATGCCGGATCCGGTGCCGAAGGCTGAAACGCCGTTTGGCACGGCAGAGCGAGCCGGGCAAGCGTCCCCTATACCTCCAGCCACCCCGGTATGGCCGCCCCCCCGGCGCTCCCCCGTTACCTGGCTCATGCCGTTTCCCATGGCCGGCGGCGGGCGAGGCTTGGGGGGACAGGGTGTCCTTGTCCCCGATGCTGCCGTCCTCCCCGTCCCCAGGCGCAGCCGCCGTCCCCGCTCCGGACTCTCCCCGCTCGGGTTTCCGTCATGAAGAGCTCGGTTCCCCCGGGACGGCTGCCCGTGGCGGGGCGGGATGGTTGTCGGGGCGGCTGTACCGGGGCTGGGGGGACCTCGGTCGCCGTCCTCGGCGTCCTGGGCTCCTGCCGAGGCCCTTCCCCGGCGGCTGCCGTCGCAGGGAGCAGACAAAGGAGGAGAAGCTCCCCCTCTGCGCCGCGGCGAGGGAGCGCGGGGGCCGCGCTGGCTGCTGCCTGTCGCCGCCGCCGCACAAGGCTGCAGTGTTGGGAGAAGAACAAAACCTTTGTCCCTCTCCATCAAGGAAGGTCTGTGGCGCCATGCCCACCCCTGCCTGTCCCATGACCTCCCCTGCCTGTGCTATGCCCACGCCCGCCCGCGCCATGCCCACCTCTGCCTGTCCCATGCCCACCCCAAGCCCACGCCATGCATACCCCTACCTGTCCCGTGCCCACCCCTGCCCGTCTCATGCCCACCCCTGGCCCGCACCATGCCCACCTTCCCTGTCCCATGCCCACCCCTGCCTGTCCCATGACCTCCCTTGCCTGTCCCATGCCCACCTCTGCCCATCTCATGCCCACCCCTGCCTGCACCATGCCCACCTTGCATGTCTCCTGCCCACCCCTGCCCATCCCATGACCTCCCTTGCCTGTCTCATGTCCACCCCTGCCCGCCCCAAGCCCACCCCTGCACCCACTGCAGGGTGTGTAAGACCCCGGCCCCACACACCTGGGGGGGCAGCACATTTTAGAAGGTTCTAGACCTGTTCTGCTGCCCCCCTCTGCCACCGGCCCCCAGCAGCTGTTACTGGGCTCACTGGGTCCAGGGTCCCCATCCCTGCCTGGCAGCAGGGCAGTGGCAGAGACAGAGCCGAGGGTCTGGGGACCCCCCACTCCACTCCCTGCAGCATGGGGTGGGGGACCCTGGGAGTGCAGGGTAGGGGGAGACGGGGTGAGGGAGTTGGGGACATGGAGGGGACACACACAATAGGGGTGCAGAGCGGGATGAGAGGGGATGGGGGGACATGGGGTGCACGGGGGTGGGAGCCCACAGGGTGGGACTGGGGGAGCTGAGAGGACCGGGACACGGTGGGGACGCTGGCCCGGGGGAAAGAGGGGGTGTGAGGTGAGCGCTTTGACGCCCGGGGGGGACGAAACGCTCGGGTGGGGGGGACACAGCGAGGGGACACAGCGGCGCTGCCAGGGGCACACCGGGGGTGGGGTCAGGCCGGGCAGTGTCGGGTTCCGGTCCCGCGGGCGCCCCCTGCTGGCGCAGCGGTGCGGTTGCCATGGGGACGGGCGCGGCCTGGAGGGCGCAGGCCTCAAAGCCCAGGGCCAGGCCCCGGCGGCGGCGGTGCGGGCCGTAGCCCAAGACGAACAGGGGATAAACGGCCCGGAACGGGACTTCCAGTGGGCTCACGGCGGGGTCTGTCCGGCTCTTGCACATCTCCTGGGGCAGCGTGTTAATCCCCGCACCCTCCATGTGCAGGTGAGGGTGAGCACAGTGCCAGAAGGGCCTCCTGCCCCATGCACTATGTCCCAGCTGCCCAGCAAAAAAGGAGCTTTTGCTTTAAAACCACCCGAGGATGGTGCGTTGCCTGAGGCCCGCAGAGTCTCGTTTGAGTTCACGGGTAGGTTTAGCTGTGACTGATAAAACTCTTCCTGCCCCGTCCTCTCCAGGGTGATGCTCCCATCATGGCAGGGGTGGCTGAGCAGGACATGTCTCCGCTCTGGGCCTTCACACTCAGCAGCCATGGTGTGAGGGGAGGCTGAGGGTGATTTGTAGCATTGGGCTGTATCCTATGGTGGTTCGGGAGCGGTGGGATATGGCTGATGAGGCCCTGGGGGCTAAAAGTCAGGTCAGTGCTGCCTTTCCTGGCAAGGAGTGTGCTGCCTGCACGGGGAGACTACAGCAGAAATGGTAGAACACGGATTGTCAGACCTGCTCCCCACATTTTGTGCAGGGATAAAGTCAAAAACAAGCCTTCTCCTCCATAAAGAAAAAAACAGTTCTTGATGGTAATCTGTATTTATCTATTTATTTATTT
>JAOQGH010000005.1:4957629-4984635 GCA_025769975.1 Gallinago jamesoni
GTCAAAAACAAGCCTTCTCCTCCATAAAGAAAAAAACAGTTCTTGATGGTAATCTGTATTTATCTATTTATTTATTTTCCTACTTAGAATATGTGGTGCGGTTGATCCCCAGAAGCTTCTCAAGGGCAATTAGAGTGAGTCAGACTGTGGGAGAATTTGTTGTGCTGAACCTTAATTTCTCTTTCTACGCAGCTGAGTCAGAAGAACTGCTTAGTGAAGAATCTGAAGAGGTTTCGGAAGCAGTTAGAAGGAGAAGCAGGAAAGCTTGAGGCAACAAAAAGTGCCTTTATTCCAAAGACCTCCAGGATGCCTTCAAAGTATCATTTATTTGTGGAAGAATTTCACAAGAATCCTGGCATCACTTGGATTCTGAGAACAGTAAGTATGTGCTCTCCCAAAGAAAGTGAGACAGAGATGAATGGATGCCTTCGTTCTGTGGAGGAAGAGGAAAATACGCAGGAAATCCACAGGAGGAACTGGGCAGAACAAGGTGGCTAGAAGCAACAGTGCTTCTGGCCAGTGTCCTGGTCAACACGTACTATTAAAGCACTTCTTCTGGTGTAACAGTTTATTTGAGCAGTAGAAAGATGGCTCAGTTTATTTGTAGAGCTGAAGTTAACTCTGTGGTGAAGGTATAAAGTGCAGAATCCTTGTGTGGAGGAACAGATTGTGCTCCCAGTTTGTGCTGTGGGGTTATGGCCAAGTTCATGCTCTGAAATCTTTCAGTATGGCTACAGGTGTGCAAAAAGGTGTGTGTGTGCAGGGCAATTGTCTAATTTGGCTTCTGGTTAAGTAGCATTCTAGGGCAGCCCCTAAAAATGAAACTATGAAAACATCTGTTTAGTTTAGGGAAATCCCACTACATTAGATGTCAGCCAGTGTAAATCCAGCCACTTATGGAGTGGATTTCCATCCTTAGAATGTGAAGAGATTACGGGAGACTCCATGAGCAGCCTTGAATGCAGGTTGGGATGGATTTGGTTGGCGTTAGCTTCTCTCTGCTCTGCAGTTAGAGACCTGAAGGTTAGCCTCGTGCTCACATTTGTCCCCCCAAAACCTGTGGCTGTCTGGAGCTGTGCTGAACACAACAACTCCCACTTCAGCCAGCGTCCTGGGGACTGAGGCGAAAAATGTGTTTCCTTTAGAAATAACAACAATACATGGTGCTGAGGCACGCCTTGCTTCTGCCAGATTCTTCAAGCCATTTAACATCATGAGTGTCGTGCTGTGGTGCATAATTAAAAATACACCTGTTTGCGAGACCTGGGAGTGAGCAGTCGCTTCGCTTCGCTTCGCGCAGCAGGTCTGCCGAGGAGGCCGGGACAGGAGGATCCTCCTTACCCTGCGAGTCAGGCCCATCAGTAAAGGGCACGCTTGTGTGAAGTGAATGGGAGGTAATTATGCAAACTAACTTGTGAATTACAGCCAGGAGGATAGCAGCTAGTGATTATCTAACTCTACAAATGGGAACGTGTTAATTGGCAACAAAAAACCCTTATATTAAGCTGATTTTTATGCCCACAACCTCAATTAACATGGTAAAAACAAGACGAGAGTAAACAAGGATGTACGAAAAGCCTGTGATTACTGAGATTATACCAACAACTTAAATGAAATAGTTGTGGCTGACCTCAAAACTCACAGACAAGTAAAAATAAACTCGGTGTTACTACTTCTGTTGGTCTGTGCTTTTGAGCAGCCCCACATGGTGACGTCTCAGGTTGCCTGCTCCCACACTCAGATGCAGTAGTAGGTCAGGACGTGCCAAGTGCCACATCCCGGGTCTGCGGGAGTCTGGACCTCCTTGGGAAGGTGCCCTGTGGAGCCTTGCTTCTCGAGTGGCTTGTCTGAGTCACCCATTGTAAGTCACCCACTTACAATATATTGTGCAGCCCAGGCTGTCTTCAGCATTGTTCTGCTCTTGCTTGCCGTAGATCTCTGACATATTTCATGACTTTCCTGTTTAATTAAGTTCTGCTATAACATACGCAAATTTAAAATGTGACTTAAAAACACTCCCAACAACATATGTTGCGTTACTTATATTTTCGCAAGCATGTGACAGAGTTTGTTTATTCAGTACTGTGGAAGTTCCCCATAGGCTGGCTGCCTGCTCTGCTCTTTCCTTCAGGAATCCTCCTAACACTTACAAATCTGAGCTTTTTCCACCGGAGAGCTGTTGTTGGATCCCCCTGCCCCCATAACCTTAAATAAATGTGCTTGCATACAAACAGATGATGAATTGGGTTATGCAAGGCTTCTGCACTGAAATTCTGGGAAAGAGCAGGAAATGCTAACGTTAAAGCTGGTAACTCTGCTCTTCCATCTGTGTATTGGCAGGTCACAAGGTGAAGGAATTTTCCTGTTCTGAAATCTGAAGGATACCACGGATTGAAGAAGGTGAGAACAACTCTCCATCTTCTCCTTGGGGAATATACAACAGGCAATTTGCTTTTTTGCTCTTATTTCATTCTCTCCTTCTGCCAATAACTTGTTCTGTTCTCCTGTGTCTGTCTCGTGCGATACTCCTTTGCCGTTCCCCAGGGAAACAACAAAGTTTCTTACTGTGGCTTTTCCCAAATGATGACATATTTCATCTAGAATCTGACTTCTTATACTTTGTATGCATGTTAATATATAAATTTCCCATCTTAGGTAGGTCTAACACTTGGCAGCAATATCAGTGAATGGGCTATATTATACATTTCTCTGCACTTCGTAGGTTGAGAGTTTATGTTCTAGGGACATCTGTAAGTGCAAACCACCATTATTATGCCAGAATATGCCAGAAATGGATTTCCTTGCCTTAGTGCTCAGTTGCTCCTTTCCTCTTCTCCCGATACATCCCTCTGAAGGCCTGGTTATCCAGAGGTGAATTTGCTCACTTTTCTAAGGCATGATTTACTCTGAATCGGAGTTGAGCAGAGATGATCAGAGATCATCTGATCATCAGAGATGATCACTGTATCCTACCTGTCTGCGTGTGCTGTGAAGAAGGGTAAGAAAAGGCATGTAGAATTCTACTGCTCGGTATTGGATGCATCAGATGAACCTTGTCACTTCTGACTCCTGCAAACACCTACGGGATTTGGCTGTCCTGTTGCTGCCACTGTCACCCTGTCTCTCTCCTGTCTTTTTTCATTGGAAAACCGGTGTCACCAGATCACTGGAAATGTCAGTTTGACAGATCAGCCAAGACTGAAGCTGAAATGTCAGTCCTGGTTTTATTGTTAGTGGTTGAATGTTGGCAGCCTTTCTTCTTCTTTAGCTTCACAGAATGTAAGGACACGGTGATTCATGGGAGAGAGCTATTTGATTTCCTATGTGTCACACTTGCTACTCTATTGAGTTTGATAGCTTTCATTTGATTAACACATCTTCCTAAAAGGTATCCCACCTCAATTTGATGGCTTAGTAGACAGGAAAATCCATCACTTCTCTCTGTGAAAGTTCAGAAGAGTTCATGCTTTCTCTAAATGATCAAAAGCCTTCCCAGAGTCAGGGTACAAGCTGTCTTGGGTGAAGGCACACTGAGGTTTGGAGACGTGCTGACATGAAAAGCTTTGTACAGTACTAGCTCAGGCCAGTCACTCTTTCATTTTCTGGATACCACTCTTGAGTACTTCTGATTTTTATATTTTCCCTGCAATTTTTAGTAAGATATCATCATGCAGTATTGGATTTAAGCTCAGGTGGCTGGAGCCTGTGATTACAGATGGGGAAGATAATTAATTGGCAGTGGGGCAGAAGAGGACTGGTTAGTTTAGAGTGAGAATTCCATATTTGCTTATTCAGTGTCTGATTGTCTTTGATCCTTATCTCTACTTTATTCCAGGTGTTCATCTCACAAATGTGGCACTGCAGAAGACTATGTGTGACTATGATCCCGGGAAGATCACTGTCTGCAGACAATTCCCCTGCCACCTGCCATTGGGGCTCTTCTGACAGATGGGAGCCAGCTGACCTCATCCTGCCGGCTGCCACGCCGTGGACATGTGCTGCAGCCACTTAACTGTGCTGCCTTGTCTCCTGACACCCATAAATGTGATTTTGTTGATAGCAGCTCTCGGTGAGAGGCTGGGTGAGCGTTCTGCTTTACCTGTTCCTTTGCAGCTGTCTGCGCATCTATGAGGCTGATCTTTTTGACTTTAAACTTAATAACTTTCTGGTTAGTGCTTTGCTGAGATGTAGATATCTTAAAGCTTAGCCCTTCGTTTCTAAGACCTTGGCAGTACAACAGGGTTGACATTGCTGCACGCAACTGTCACTGTTACGTTTCCTCTGAGAGAGGTGGCAGCTGAGGGAAAGAGAGAAAGAGGGAGGAAAAAAATATTAAATGGGATGTCAGATCCCTCGTGAATCTGAGATGAGAGTCAGTGTTTGAGAGTGATGTAGTGTTGAACTTCCCATTTTATGGGCTGTTCCCTCTATAAATCTCTCTTGTCTGCATGGAAAGGAGAGTCTTTGTGATACTCTGATAGAAGATAAGATGCTGGTTGCTGCTAGGGAGCTTCTGGTGGAGACCTAGGGGCCTTTTCTCCCCTATAGGTAGACAGTTGTCATGCTTGTAAAGTTTAACTGCATTGTGGGGCTGGTGGCCCCTACCTTCTGCTCTCTGGGTTTTTACTAAGAATTCTTGCTGAGTTGTGGAGACTACATGGTGAGGATTGAAAAAAATCATGTGGATTAAATGTGTGGTCATCTGTTGGGAACCACTTCACATAATTGGTTTTGGATGTCTCAGGGCTGCAAATGGGTGATTGGGCAACTTGGACGGCACTCGACCACCAAGCGTGGGGCAGGGTTAGTGGAAGTTCTCTTTGTGGAGATGGACAAACGCTTCCATCCATAGCCTCCAGAGCATTCAGAAGGTGATTAGCAGTGACAAACTGCTTTGAGCTCTACAGCTATGACATCCTGATCCATCAGGATTTAGAGTCGTAAGGATGTTAATAACTATACGAGGGGTGTAGGATCAGGCCAGCTACTTGCCCTGGGACAGGAGTGTCTTGTGATGCATCTGTGTCTTGTAGGTAGGTGCTTGCAAGCTGGCTCTGAGCAAGCCAGTCTGGAACTGCAAGTGAAACATAGAGAGGTTTGAACTGTTTTACGTGAAGGGAGCTGGTACCCAGAAGAAATCCAGCTGGATTTGCTCAGGATATCAGAGTTTATTAGCTGGGTGCAGTACCCTGTAACTTCGTCTGTAGGATCTCTCGCACTGTGTTGTGTAACCCTGCCAATTTGGCTATTTCTGGAATATGTTCCCCTCCAAGTATTAGCATATCCCAAGTATCGCAGCACTTGCCAGAGAGGGAGGGTTACCATCATCACTTCTCCTGCTTGTGTGTCTTACAGCAGTGCCCCATCAGCCCTGATAAACCTTCAGCCAGCGCCCTTTGGCTGCCACCACTAAACATGACCCGTGTCTGTGGTACACAGGCTACAAGGCAAACCCCAACCAAAAGAGGTCCCTCCTGCCAATTGTAGAGAAAAGGATTCGAGGGTATTTAAAACAAAAGAACAACAACCAAAAAAAACCTTTAAAACATGATGTGATTCTAGATTTTTTTTTTTCTTAAATACGAGTTTCCTTACTGGCTAAGTGAAAACTATGTATCATTAAAGTTCAGCTGAAATTCTCGGAATTTTATCTGCTACGTATGCAGCCCAAGTATTGCAATAGCAGGAACCCGAGAGTGCAACTGACTTGTAATTACAGGAGTTGAGAAAAACAGAAACAGCAAATAGTACTTCGGAAATGACAAGCAAATAGGATTATTAGTCTTTCAGCCTTAATCATGTAAAGCACAAGCAGTACCATGGGTAAGGAAATTTTCCTTAGATACGATTTATGTCAACGGTGCTCTCCTACCAAATGCCTTCTCTAATTTACTTCCTTTTAACTCTTCTGTCTAACAAGACGTGGTAGCTGGTATGACTGTTACAGCCCTGCGTCCTGTCAGCATCAGCCCAATATTTCACATGGTGCCACTGGGGACAGCTTTATTTCAAATGAGCAAATAAATACAGCTCAGCTGTGGTCCTGAATAGCTCTAATTTGCACAATCTACTCAGTTCATAGCCTCAAACTGAATGACTGCTTAGGCAGCCTGCATGCAAAAAGCTGGAGTAACTTCGGTTGGTCAGGAAGCAAATGAATTGGAATGAAAGTCCTCGATGTCATCACAATGCTCAGATAGCACTGCTGGGCTCTCATAGAAGAGCTATTTGAACACTGTGTTGTGCTAGGAAACTGTTCCCAGGAAACATCCACCTTCCGTAGCTAAAAAAGGGTTAACGCTCATTCTGTGAGTTCTCCTCAGCATTTATGGCTTCAGCTAGACTTTGGTTTTCACTTATATGTCTTTCTGGAAGCTAGAGGCATTTTTTTTTTTTCCTTTAGTACCATCGAGAACAGGAATAGAAACTTTGCAATAAGCTCAGAATGTTCTTTGGCTCGGCACATGGGAAAGAGATTTGGGGTTGGATTTCCTATTGCTTCACACTTACTCCTGCCTGCTAGCAGGGTAATGATTTTGTAGACAGGCGTTTCTCTTAGATGAACCATTGGCAAAATTGCCTGTTTCTCTCTAATTTACTGTTGTCGCATCTTGTCTGCTGGCTTCTGGAGGTGAATGCTTCACCCTCCCTCACTGCCAGTAGCCAGGAAGACTGTAAACTCAAGTGTCATCTTCTCAAAGACACGCTTCATATTGCAGACAGGGAGAGCAGGCAGGCAAAGATGTTTATTACCTTTTAAGGGGTTTTATTAAAATGTTTGGAATGGATGGTCTAGTTCCATGTCTTTCTTGGCAACTGGTGATAATACTCTAACCTTTATAGCGATTAAATTATGATTTTCCAGAAACAGAGCAAAGTAAGGAAGCAAGCACTCTGCCCCTTCGGAGTGGGGAAAACAAAGCAGCATGGAGCTGCAGAGGGAACGGAGTCCGTGTCGGAGCTGGGACTTGCACAAGAGCCCTCTTTCAGAGTTCTTTCTGCATTGTGCCTCCTACACTTACTGCTTCTGGAGTGCTCTGTTCCAAGCAGCTTGTCTTGCAGCATTTTGTGATTGATTTTACAACTGTGCTAACCTGAGATATTAATAGTAGAAAGATGTCCACTGCTTTCAGCTGTCCAGCTTTGTCTCTGATTGTCTGGGAGTTTATTCCTGTGCGCAGACAGAAAATTGTCATTACTCAGGTACCTCAGTATGTGTATTGGATGTTGTAGGCTCGGGAGGAAGGAGAAGCAAGTTGGAGGCTTTGACTTGATAGGGAAGGATGGGAATGTCAGCAGAGGGGAAGACCTGGGTTCTCCATTGAATGAGGACATCATGACAAATACACATTTAGGGCACCCTGCTCGAGTCCTTAAGCTATCTGCACACCAGCAAGAGGAGAGAGCACACCTTTCACTCAAACACAAAAGAACAAGAACAGGTGTGTGAGCTCTTACAGGGTTAAGAGACCAAAAGGAGCAAATGCTTTCCAAAAGTGGATGTAAGTGCCCAGGCTGCAGAAGCACTGTTGAAAACAAGCATGTAAACGTAGTGGGAACAGTTTTGTTCACAGTCCTGCTTTTCAAGCGTCAAGTCACAGCAGGCTGCTTCATATGCCAGCTCTGCTGCAAAAACTGCTTTAGTCACCGTGGTGACTGTTTACCGGGCACTTTCCCGAGTGTAGTTGTGTACCTTACTGTTGGGAAGTAGTACTTGGATTCTGAAGTCATACCTCCCAGAGGCTGACGTGTATTTTAACTTTATTTTGCTGTACGGAGCTTGGTGTGCCTACGATCATCTCTGGCTGTAGTTTCTGACTAACAAAACGCAAGCACAGCTTCACCTGAAAGTAGGACATCACCTCAACTCTACAGGAAGGAAGAGTAAGGGAATGTGTGACTCCCCTGTTAACATTTTCATTGCAGGCTGCTAGGATGACGGGAAGAAACAACTGAAACAGCTTTTCAGGAATCTTCCTGCGCAGCAGGGACTGTAATGCTGGTCCTGAGCTTGGGATGGGAGAGATCACCATGGATGACGTTCACTCTCTTTTCCTCGTATCAGGACAGCAGCAGCTCCCACTTCTCTCTGGCCACTGCTGGCTTAGCACAAAATCCTGGCCTTCTGAAAGTTCCCCAGCTTGGAAGCTTGAATGAAATATTTCATAGTGGCTGACACAAGAGACACTGGCTTCCCAGCTGTCCACCTGCGCTGCCAGATCTTAGTTTTGTACTGCGTGAGAAAATAAAGGGGCTAAACACATTCTGTAGAGCGAAACAAAGCTCTTAGGGAAGGCAGGCACCTGGTCCTCCTACTGCTACTACTATGGAAACATGTCAGAGCAGAAAACCTGTTGCCATGATACTGTAAAAATAACCTCGCCATCACATGTTAGGGAGACGCTGGCTGGCTGTACTACACGGGTTGTGTAAGAGTGCGGCTCTAACACCGGGACTTGGCACCGCGCGCTGCCTCTCGCCTCCAGAGGAGATGCAATTTTCTGAAAAAGCTACAGGCAAGATAGGTCAGGTAATAAGTCGATGTTATTTTTAATCTGTGTATCTGAAACTTAAGCCTGAAGCGGACTGCCTCGCTTCTTGCGCTTCTACATTCAGGGTACGTGGCATTAGCTCCAGAATTTTAAAACTTAGATCCAGCAGTGGTAGTTGGCTGCTTAGATTTAAAGAAATCACACCTCATTTTTAAGGAGTCTGAAAGAGGGTATTTTTGGAACTCTGTATAATTTGAAGAATGTGTGGAACCGGACAGGCTGCCTGGAGGAGGGATTGCTGGAAGTTGGTCAGGGAGCCAGGAAAACGGTGATGCTGTGTTTAAAGTTCTGCACGGCTGTGCAGAAGGGAAGAGATCAAGGGATCAGGCCTCTGCGTTACGTGTGTGAGGTTTGACAGAACGGGTGAGCCACCTCGAGAGCTGGAGAAAGAAGGACAACTGCCATGTTTAAAGTTTTTAAATTCTATCAAGAAGTGTCTTTACAGAAGTTCAAAAAAGAAAAGTTACACAGAAAAAAAAAAAATCAATCACACTGTAACCATTAGCAATTACGATTAACTGTTTTTAAAAAAATTTATGATCTTTAACAAATTGTTGTGGAATAGCAAATGCAGACTAAGGAGGGTAGTGTAGAAGACAATAAATGTTAAAATCTTTGAAGAAACCAATTTTCCTTTTACTACAAGACAGGATCAGTGACTATTGCTGCTTAGCCCTCCTCAGGCTGCTTTTTTTAAAATATACATCCATTTTATCCCCTCATTTAGTTTTGAAAGCCTCCTTTCTGTGGTTAACAGCAGAACATGTTTTCCCAACGAGACTAAAAGGATGCTGCCTGCCCCTATCCCTCCCTACAAATCTTAAAGAGATTCCTGACATGCTTCAGATGTATAGTTTGACTTTGTTTTAATACCACAGGCACACACAACTCCTCTTCTGTGCTTCGGGCAGGCTGTGGATTCCCAATTCCTCCTACTCCTGTTCCCAACACGACAAAGAACCAACTCTGAAGCCAAACTCCAGAAGCGCTCGCATAAAAAAAAACCCAAAACAACAAGGAACAGACACACAGAGTTAGGAATGCCCCGCTGCTCTGATTTTAATAATCCCATTTCTACCCTGGCCACGGGCATTTGCCCATCGCTGTATCCCAGCCCGTGCCTCTGCATGGCTCTGCCACCCGAGCTGCAGCAAGGAGCAGGAAAGGGTTCGTCATCCAAGGAAACTGGTGGTGTAGCTGAGGAGCCAAACGCTTCCCAGCACCCACCAGAGATCTCACCCGAGGCGGGCTCGGGGCACGCCAATGTCCTCCTGCAAACCCCGAAAGCCACGGCTGTTGCAGCGTGAGCTGCACGGGTGGGTGACAGCCCAACGATGTGACGATGGCGCAGCCACCTCAGCCCTCCAGGATGCGATTGATTAGCTTCATTTCCTCAGCAGTCATGGGGTTCAGGTTAAATCCCTTCAGCTCGGCTTTACCTGAGAGAACACACAGAAAAATCAGGATTTCACTACAAAATAAGTGAAGCGGTCCACGTGAAACTCTAGAGGGGCTGCGGGGAGGGCAGGGCAGCACTGGAACCAAGGTGGGAGCCCATTTAACGTGCTGGTGGGTGACAACTCTGCACCAGCAGCTGTACAATACTGCTGGAGCTGGGCAGGAATTTCAAAGCCAGAGGGAAAGGGGCTGCAGGAACACGCAGAGCTCAGGAGTTTCTGGATCATCCTCCTCCTCTGCTCCCAGACACTGAGAAGGTTCCAGAACAGGAGAGTTTACCTTGAGCTTCGAAGAGGCGGTTGACCTTCACGCGCAGCTCTTTCCGGAGGTTGTTTATCTCATCATCCAGATGTTCCTGGTCTGAGACAAGCGGGACAGGAGCGAGGAGGACGTCAGGCTCTGGGATGAAGGCTTAACCTCCCGTGGGACACTCAGTGTGGAAGGCCAGGCCCGGGGGGCTGGAGAGGGCTCCCCCCTGGCTGTGCTGGGGTCCCACCGGTCCCTCTGCTGCCCACAGGGCTGAGCCCCAGGTTGCTTCATGCCCGAAGGTGTTTCCCAGGGCACTGCCCGGGACAGACAGAGCGATGGCCAGAATCTGCCTGGGCCTGCCAGCAGAGAGGTTTTGGGCACTTTGAAGCCCAGCACCGGGCAGAACCCTGTTTATTTTTCTAAAATCTTATTAAAGTTAAGACTTAAGTGCACACAAAGCCCCTGGGGCTGCCGGCCTTACCCTTCTGCAGCATCTCCTTGGTCTGGCCCTTTGGGAGCTCGATGAACATGTTCCCGAAGCAGACCATGGCCTTGTCTGGGGGAGAGGATGGGGGAAGAAAAGGGAAAGGGAAAGGAGAAAGGGAAAGGCTTTGTCAGAGGAGCTTTTCTCCCCGGTCGGGCAGCCGTTCCCCGGTTTACGGGGCTCACGGTGGACACAGCCGGCCAGGGCCGGTCCCCAGCCTCACCGTCGGGCTCCGGGTCCTTCTGCAGCGCCCGCAGGGCCTCCCGGTTCCGGTTCCTCTTCACGTCCAGGTCCACGATCTGCAAGCGGAACAGAGAGGCAGCCGTGGCTCGGTGCTTCCGGCGGTGGCGGAAGCGGGGGGGGGGAGCGGAAAACCGGACCGTACCTGCTGCCGCGCCGCCAGCACGTCCTCGGCCAACTCCTCCACCTCGGTCAGGTAGCGCAGCACGAAGGCCGGGTCCCTCGCCATGGCGCTGCCTGTCCCGGTCCCGGTCCCGGTCCGCCGCCGCTCCCCGCCGGTCGGCAGCCGCCGCCGTGCGGGCGGGTTCCGCGGCGGGAGGGGGCCCGGCTGCAGCACGCCCCCTGGCGGTCGCGCCGGGCGCTGCCCACCGGCTCCGTACCCCCGGGATGGGGACGGCCCCGGCCCGCCGCCCGCCACAAGGACGGAGCTGAGCCCCCGGTGGCGGTGGGTCCCGGTCCCCGGCCCCGCTCCCCGCAGCCCGGAGGGACTCAGGGCTGGGAGCCTGAATTATTGATGCCTTGTCACCCCCCGTCCCCTCTCCCCCTTCCCCCTCTCGGCTCTCGCCGTGCTGCTCTCGGGCAGCTGGGTTCTTTAGAGCATCAGGTTGCCTTTCTCTCCCCCCCCCCTTTTTTTTTTCTCCCTAGAAAGCACTAAAGAGCACTAAAAGCGCCGGATAATGAGCTCAGATTTCGTTTCGTGCAGCTGGGTCACTCGTCCAGAGCTCGGGGAGTGACGGCCTGCTGTCCCCAAGGAGGGGAGATGGCTCTGGTGCCGGTGGCTTGGCTCGCCCTCAGCCAGCCCCGGCGCCCCCCCGGATCTGCACCAGGCAGGGACCGGTCCTTTTGGAAGCTGGTGGCAGTCGCAAAGCTCTGCCAAGGGCACCTCGTCAGTCTTCTGCCCTGAATGACCCTGCCTATGGGAAGGGGGAATTATGGCCCCTCAAAATAGCTTTTAGCTCCTTTTTTTTTCCAGCCCACCCTAGCCTGTGAGCAAGAGAAAATAGAGAAATGGGGTGTCAGAGATGCAGGAAGACCCAGTGTCTGAGGACAAGGACTGGCAGACCCTCGCTGTGCGAGCTCTGCAGTGGGAGAAGGACCCCGGGAGCCCACCTGGGCCTGGCAGGTAATGGGGAACACAGGTTTTCATGTCCTGTGCCCCTGCTCCAGACAGAGTACCCAAGCAGCGCTGCTCCTCCCTGGTGAAACTGCTCGGTTCCCAGCTCAGAGCCTGTGCGGGTGCTGGTCCGGTTCCTATTGCTTACTGGTAATGATGTGCTGCATGCTTGCCTGGGGTTCTGCACCCCCAGATTGCCCAGAAAGAGCTGACTAACCTTCAGCGTGGCACTGGCCAGCCAAGGCTGCTCCCTGGTCATAACTTCTGGCCAGTGCTGCCAAGTCCCTGCTCACAGCAGAGCTGGCCATGCTATTGCTGCCACCCTGGCAATGCCGTTCGGTGTCCTGTGGTGACAGTGACACCGTTACATCCAGAGGTCTGTCTTGGATTTGGTGCTTTTATGGGAGGAAACCCTGGTGACATCCCTGAGGCACTGACCGTGGGGTGAGGGAGAGGACAAGCTCCAGCGGCAGGGAGGGACCTGACCTGTTGGCTTGTGCTCTTCATGGGACTCATTTTGGTGAGAAGTTGCCCAAAGGGTGTGGGGTGACCCCCAGCACCGCAGCACCTCCAGGCTGCTGGGGATGGGGGTGGTCTCAGGGGGACTACAGGGGACAAGGATGGAAGGAACAAGGCAGCGGCTGGCCAGTGGTCACCACACTTCTGTGGGCAAATAATCCCTTAACGGAGATTACCCAGATGGGAAGATTACTGGCCCTAATCCCATAAGGTCATTTGTTACAGTTAACTGGGGAGAGCTCCTCCGTCTGCGGCAGCGTGTGCTAAAATAAGGTGGCTTCCAGGCGAGTGGTGGAAACGAGCAGTTATGCACAGCATCCTGGCCAGGATGGGAGTGATTCAGACTCAGGTTGGATTTTTTCCTGACATCAACCGAAAGAGGCAGCGGGATTGGGGCCGGATGCCAGTGCTGGAAAACACTGCTTTTTCAATGGGGGTGGCTGGCTGGAGATCTACAGACTGGATCGGGGGCCAGCTGCTTCCCATCCACCATTTCAGTGTTGGTTCCTGCAGAGTCCCAGTGGGACAGGGGCACTAGGCATGGCTGCAGAGTGGGATGCAGGACATAGGATGGGACATGGGATGCGGGATGTGGGGCTGCTTTTTTCCTGCGGCCTCACACCACTCCATCCACCATGGAGTGATTGGCTTCAGCTTTCTGCCAGTCATGAAGGCAGCATTTGATCCTCGTTGCTTTGATGGGATCAGAAGAGAAGAGCATCTGATTCTCATGATGTGTGCTGGGACCCTCATTAGAGATGGAGCTACATTTACCTCCCAGGGGGACACATTTTTCAGACCAGTGACGAAAAGCTCTGTGGGGCAGTGAAAGCCCCAGCCATCTGTCCTGCTGCACACACATGGACACAGCCTCTTAAGACTGGGGTTTGGCTGCAGAGCTTGGATCTGGAGATGGTGCTTGGGAAGCATGGCCTGGCTGGGTGGTGACTGTCCCCTTCAGAAGGCTGGAAACCTTGTCCCACCACCTCCACCAGCAGCCCTTGCACTGCCCAGTGAGGAGAGGAGGAAGGAGTGCTTTTAAAGTCTGTGAGGGAGGGGTGGGGATGGGGTGGGAATAGGGACAGGGTGGACATAGTGGTGGGACAGGGACAGGCTGTCTGTGTCCTGGCAGCAGCAGAGGGAAGTGCAGTGACCGTCTGGGGTTGCCAATGACAGTGCAATGAAGGCAGGATTTTGCCAGGGATGTAGGGCAGCATGGAGGGACAGGGGCCTCTCTCCCCAGGAACGAGGGATCCAGCTCAGCACAGGCATGAGGGAAGCTGCAGCTGAATCTGCTGTGGCAGGAGGGATGGCAAAGCCATAGGTGCCAGGAAAAACATTCGCAGGGCAGCAAGTGGTGGCTGGTGTCCCTCTCCCCAGCCAAGCTTTGAGCCAGCCACAACTCATCATGGATTTCTCCTCCTGGAGCCGGTGCTGGGTACAAGCCTTTTGGTTGGAAGCTGGACTCAGCCCAGGGACCAGAGGTCCATTTGGACCAGTTGCACGTTTATGTGCCCACTGGGAACCAGGCAGTGGGAGGGACAGGCTGCCCGCCGGCTGCCGAGGGCTGCTTTTCTTGTGGAAAGAGCAGGGTTTGGTTTCAGCATGTTCTTTTTTCTTCCTTGCAGCACTTTTATGTATGCAGCTAGAAACCCTCCCTGCCTGCCTGCTGACAGCTGCACGGGAAGACTTCAGGGATGTTTATAGGGTTTTTTTCTCTCTCATTTTTTTTCCTGTGGCTGCTGGGGCCTGTTGTTAAGATAAATCAGACTTCAAACCACAGTCCCCAAGTTCTCAGGCTGTGGATTTTTAACTCTGCTTTCAGAGGGGGCATTTCAGTGTCTGTGAAGGAAGATGGGTTCGTCTCTCCCTAGTGTCCAGGTCCCCACTCCCTGGGGTTGTGCCCACCATTGAGGTGGCAGGGGCTCTGCTCCCTTGCCCAGCCAGGACAGACTCACCAGCGACTGAGCCCAAACAGGGCTGGGGCTGGCCAGGCATCAGCAGAGACTCTAGCCGGTGGAGTCCTTCCGCTGACCGATGGCAGATGAAAGGCTCCTTTCTTCAGGCTCTGGGATGCTGGGAGCATCCCCTCCCCCCCAGGCAGGCATTTGTCAAGGGGATCTGTCAGGAGCATCTCAAGGTTAGGTATTTAAGTCGTATTACCCATGCTAATACATACAGCACTGGGAGAGCCTCGCTGAGGGCCTGACTCTGCTCCCTTGTGCTGACTAACGCCTTCCCCCTCCCTGCTTGTTCCTTGGTGTTGTACACCAGGAACCCCGATCTCACCCCAGGTTTGTACAGATCCCTCTTGCTGCTCTACAAGGCAGAGTTTGGAAGTTTGACTTCTTCCCTGGGATAAAACATGCTGCCCCTCACTGAGTGCTTTGGAGTGCTCACCGTGGGCCGGGCTCCAGCCACACGCGTGGCTCCTCTGCAAGCAGACACGTGGGGCTGAGCCTCGGGGGCTGAAATGCAGCGAGCAAGCAAGAGTCTGTCCCTCTGGGCTGGAGGTTGAAGCTGCTTTCATGAGGCAGCTGCCTGCATGTGATCATCCTCCCTGGAGAAACCCTGCAAAGGAGCAGAAAGCCCTTTCCCTCCCGGCACTGCCAGGGATGCCGGCACAGTGCTGCTCCTCGTGCGAGCACAGGTCCCATGGCAGTACCAGCCCCTCGCGCTGCCAGGCAGCCCAGGGCAGCCTGGCTCTGCCAGATACTGCATCTGACCTCTGACGGGCAACAAACAGCAGAGAAACGGTGGGGCAGAGCTGAGGAGCAGGACAGTATCTGAGCACCCAAACCCCAGTGCCCCAGGTCCACCCGGAGACCCTGGCGCTTCACCTGGTTGTGTGGCTCCTCGGGGACTTCCCCAAGGCTGGGACTCTCCCTCCAAAGCCGGGCTCGGGTCCAGCCCAACAGGTCCCTGCTAGGACACTCTCAGGATGTCTCAGCCTGTGTCACTGCCCAGATGAAGGAGAGGCACCGGCAGCATCTCCATCCGCCCAGGCCAGTGGGGGGCTCACACCGCCCTGGCCCCCTCCAGGGCCGGACCCATGAGCAGGGTCTTGCCTGGGCTGAAATTCGGGGCCGGGGGAGCCCAAGGCCACCGAACAGCTGCCGAGGGAGCTTCGGTCCGTGACGAGCCGGGTGTGGGGGTGGTGTCGGACAGCATTACCGCTGCCCCGGGGGTCCGTCGGGAACCGGGCGGGGCGCGGGGAGGCCCCCGCTGGCACCAGGCAGGGCGTCAGCGGGGGCCAAGCGGCCCTGGCCGGTGGGGAAAACGGGGCGGGGGGGGGAGGGGGCGTCGGGACCCAGCGGGGGCGAGGCCGGTTGCCCTTCCTGGCGAGGGCGCAGGGAGGCGCCCACCGGTACCGTGAGCTCCCCCGGGACCCCGCGGCGGCGCCTAGGAGGCGGCCGCCCCTTTCGGAGGGGGAGCGGCGGGGGCGGGGCGGGAGCTCCCGGGGCCGGCCGGGGGAGGGGGCTCGGCGGGGCCGGTCCGGGCCGGCCGGCGGGCGCGGGGCGAGGCCGGTGGGGGCGGGAGCTGCCGGGGCGGGCTCGGTGGCGCCGTCCTCCCTCCGGAAGTCTCTCCCGCTCCCTCCTTTCTCCTCCTCTCCCCCGACAACATGGCCGCGAAGTCGGACGGCGGCGGCGGCGGCCCGGCCGTGCGGCTGGAGAGCCCGGAGGGCGACGTCGGCGGGAGGCGGGGGGGTAGCGCCGTTCCCCCGACGCGGCGGTACCGGCTGCGGGACGGCTGTTGGGTGCTCTGCGCTCTCCTGGTCTGCTTCGCGGACGGTGCCTCGGACCTGTGGCTGGCGGCCCACTACTACGTGCGGGGGCAGCGGTGGTGGTTCGGGCTGACGCTGCTCTTCGTGCTGCTGCCCTCGCTGGTGGTGCAGCTGCTCAGCTTCAGGTGGTTCGTCTACGACTTCGCCGCCAGCACCAAGGACAGCGCCGGCAGCACCAAGGACAGCGCCCGCGGCCCCCGCGGCTGCTGCCGCCTCTGCGTCTGGCTGCTGCAGGGCCTCATCCACCTGCTGCAGCTGGGGCAGGTCTGGAGGTACGGGGGGATAAGGGGGGGGGCTCGGGAGTATGGGAAGAGGGGGGGTATGTTGGGGGGAGAGGCGGGATGGAGCTGCTGCAGGGCCTCGTGCACCTGCTGGAGCTGGGGTAGGTCTGGAAGCTTGGGAGTAGGGAATGAGGGACACAGAGAGGGCGGGGATGGGGAGGGCAAGGAGCCAGGATGGGTCTCAGGGGGATGCTGTGGGTCCTTCTCCAGCTGCTGGAGCTGGGGTAGGTCTGGAGGTACGGGAGTAGGGAATGAGGGACACAGAGAGGGCGGGGATGGGGAGGACAAGGAGCCAGGATGGGGTTCAGGGGGATGCTGTGGGGCCTTGTCCACCTGCTGCAGCTGGGGCAGGTCTGGAGGCATGAGGGTATGGGGGTACAGCGCAGCCAGGGGACCAGAATGGGGCTATTGTGGAGCCTCATCCCTCTGCTGCAGCCGGGGCAGGCCTGGAGGCACAGGGGTGGTGGAGCCAGGATGGGGCTGGAGGGAGTGGCAGGGTGCAGCAGGGACACCAGTGGGGATAACAGGGTGCAGCACAGAGGACACAGGTGGGGAGGGCAGGGCATGGTGGGGATGGCGAGGTGCAGCAGGGGCCCAGGCTGCTTGGGGGGTTGGGGGGGTGAGGCATGGGGATCAATTCCTCTGCTGCCACAGCTGGATGAGTGGTGGGGAAGAGCCTCCGGCAGAGCCCAGCTGTGGGTGCGGGTGGGTGTGGGCAGGAGCTGTGGGTGCAGGCAGGAGCTGGCGTGAGGAGCCTGCAGCCCAGCTGGGTGGCACAGGCCTGCTGTCCGTGTGGCTGGGCAGTGCTGGGCCTACTGGGGAGCCTGCCTGGCCATGGCAGCCGGGTGCAGGGGGGTGTGGAGTGCTTCTGCCAGGCACCGAACACCTGGGGCTTGGATCCTTCTCCCAGGCACCTCCCCATGCTCCTGCTTAGAGCTCACTGTTAGTCTGTGGGGTCATGGGTGAGGATGTCCCCCAGCCCGGCCAGGCTTACCCACTGGGGCTGCATTTTTGCTGCCTGGCCCTTCCTGGGCCTGGGGGACAGCAGGCTGTGCAGGCAGGGTGAGCGGCAGCTTGGCAGACTCAGCCAGGCTCGAGGCTTTTTGCCTGCATCTCTGCAGACCCTCCAAAGCCCAAGCTGACGATTTACTGGCACCTTCCTCCCCTGTGTCGTGGAGCCGGCACCGCTCCCTCCCAACTCTGCTGGACTCCATCCTCGGGGCGCCGGGGGGGAAGAGCCGTGGTTCTGGCACCGAGCTTCTTCCTGGGGAGGCTGGTGCTGGGAGGGGAGTGGAGACAATGGCAAATTCCCGGAACAATGCTCTGAGCAGGCAGCGCTCCCGGCTCAGGTTTCGGTGCTGTTTCCCCTCCTGAGCCACTCTACAGAGGTTCCTCCACTCCCTCTTGTTGTCTGCATGCGTTCGTTCGTCTGCCGCTCTTCCTGGGATGTCTAAGTTTGTTTCACAGTGAAGCATGCACTGTGCCAGGGAGGCTCCTACCCCTTCTCTCTACCTGACCCTCCCCCATCCTGCTCCATCCCCATGGCAGCTCTTGGGGTACGGTGGCTGTAAGATGTATGCAGAACCTGCCTGGAGGAGGTGGTGAAGGAGACAACTTGGAGCTCTCTGGCCTCTGAGCCAGCTCTCTGCTGAGCTTGTCTGTAGCCGGTCTTGGCCCTGGTGCCCTGTGGGCAATTGCCTGATCCTGGCCTGAGCTGGGGCTGGGCTGCGGTCGGGGGCTTTGCTCCCAGTGGTGTCAGCCGTGGTCTCCTGATCTCCTGCACCACGGAGGCTCTTAAGCCAATTAAAGCGGTAACTCTCAGCACTGATGCTCCAGGACATGTTGGTCTCAAGCTGCAGCTGAGGCTCTTTCTAATCTCGGGATTTGGAATTAGCTCGTGTGACCAGTTAAATGCAGTTTGCTAAACCCATTAGTGCGGTTGGATCCGGTGCAGGTGGATGTGGCAGTTAAAGGAGCGTTGAATAAATGCTGCATGTGAAGGGAAGGCTTTTCCCTGGCTAGAGCACCATGCCCCTCACCAAACACCCCCCTCTTCCCTGGTTTACCTTCCCCCTGCCTTGCGATCACCTTGGCAGGCCTCACCCCTACCAAATCCATCACTGCACAGCCCCGAGCCCCAGCTGTGACAAAGACCCCCAAATCACAAAAATACAGCTGCTTCCCAGCTGCAAAGGCGGCACCGAGCACTAGCTGAGATCATCCCAAATTAAAGCCACTGCAAGAAGCTGCTGAAGTTAGTTGTCATCAGTGCGGTCATGATGCACATGCAAATACTCCGCCACGGGTGCCCTCCGGTGACAGTCCCATGACCATGTGCCCGTGTAAGCAGCAGCAGCGTGCTCAGGGGCTGCTGCTTGGATGGTTTTCCCACCCAGGAATTGTTATCCCCTCTGCTTGCAAGAAGTCACCAGCTTTTTCACCCAAGAATCACCGAAGGGAAGGGACGCTGTGCACACCACATGTGCCTCCCACCCAGCAGCGTGCCCGGGTGTCCCCTGACACCTCCATGGGCTGGCAGCTGACTAGTGTGTCTCTGTGGGTCCCATTGCACTGGAGACAGCCCTGTCTGTGCCTGTTGTGCCCTTGTGTCTGCTTTAGCCCAGGGTCACACCTGGTTTGGCTTACCAGGGCCAGACCCAGGGTGTCCTCTCCACCCGCAGATCCTTCTTGAAAGGTCCCCATCAGTCTGTGTCCCTCCATCCTCTGCTGGCTTGGGGACCCGGTGCCACCCCTAGGTCCTGATGTCAGTCCGGTGGCAGCCTTATGGGGCACAGGCACCCTCAGCAGCCCTGGGTGTGCTCACGAGGGGTGGCAGAGCTGGGACCTGCATGTTCATCCCCCAGCTCCTCTGCTCCCCAGGGCTTTGCTCTGTCTGCTCAGGACCCCTCTCAGCCCTGGGAGCACCTGGGTTTGGGGTGTCAGCTTGTCCTGCTGCAGGACCCAGAGCAGGGGTCATTCATTTGCTGGGAATCCCCATCTGGCCCTGGTGTGCAGGACAAAGGTTCTTTTTAGGGATGGATTGAGGCTTTCCATGAGGATCAATGGCCTTGGCTGCTCCCATCCATTCCAGGAACCCAGGGCATGTTGGGGTGTGGGGACAGTGGGACACAGGGGGCTTTCATAAGCACTGTGACGTGCCAGCTGGGCACACGTGCAGCTCTCCCTGATGACCTGACTTGGCAGGATGTGTAAGGGATTAAAATGGCTACAACAGGGAAGCAATTTTCTCCTTGTTTAAATAAAGGATTAAGGGATGATATCCCAAATTACCTTCCAGGAAAATCACACTCCATATCGCTCACTCTTAGACTGGGGGGTCCCTCATCCTTTTCCATCTGAGGCTGATGGTGAGTGTATTTGGTTATAACCAGGGCCAGGCTTTTCTCCTTGCACTTCTTTTTTTTCCAACACTTGAAAAGAAGGGCCAGTAGCTGGGAGTTGGGGGCAAACGGTGACGTTGGTGGCAAAACCAGCTGTGGTGGGGCTCTGGCAAACCTGGCCATGGCGGGGCTCTGGCAAACCCAGCACCCACCCGAGCCCACCACCTTCCCACCGCAGGGGCTTCCTAGGATTACTCTTTGTAATACAAAGGAGGGAGCAATTAGCCCTGAGAGCTCTCGCGGTTGGTTTCTGCCTCATCATCAGTTTTTTGAAAATTGAATGATTTTTTTTTTTTTTCCAAGTGATTGATTCCGTATTTCCCATGCAGCTGCTGCGGCACTGGGTTAGTAAGCACTCGCTGTCAGCGCAGGGATGTTTCTCTGGGCTGAAACACCCCGGGATGATCAAATGCATAACGAACAAGAATCAACATTTCACTCTGGCAAGTTGATGGGAGATGAAATCTCATTTTAATGAGATCTATGGAGCTGACAGGAAGACGGGAGGATAATCGTGCCCCCGCTGAAAGCTGGGGGAGGCCGCGGGTCACTTGTTGAGCGGCTGAGGAGCCGGGGACGGCGCGGCTCTGGGGTCTGTGCATGGGAGGCTGCTGTGTGCTGCAGATGGCAGGATGCCGGTGCTGACGAGCCCAATTAGCGAGGCTGATTACAAGGAAAGGATGAGGTCACCAGCATCCGTGTCTCGTTCGCGCATGGGTGCCCTGGGACCAGCAAGCGATGGCCTCGCTGTGGCATCTCGGGCTCTACATCGCTTCTCCCGCTGCCTTCCCCCAACACGGTGCCCTCTGTCCTCAGGGGGGATCCCCCAATTCACACTCTGCCAGTGAGGCGGGGGGGGGGGTCCATCCCCAGGGCCCTTCTGTGGGGACAGAAGCAGTGCTTGGGGAGGAGAAGGGTTGGGAGCAGCAGCCACCACGGTACTGCACAGGCAGCGGTGGCCCGGGAGGTGACACGATGGCAGCACTGCTCTGGGTGGCCACAAGCAGGTGGCACCAGGATGCAAATTTGTGCAGGGAGCCCCCCCACCCCGGGTGCGGGGGTGGGAGCACCGGTATCATTGCCCCCTGCATTTTGCTGAGGACAAGCCCCATCCCTGTTACCTGCCCTGGGCCCACAGGTTCACTTTGTGCTGCTCCGTGCAGGGGCCATTAAGCAGAGGGAGGCAGGAGCAAGGGACGGGCCAAAGAAAAGGCTAAAATTAGCCTCTTCCCCCCGAGGTTGGGGGTTAAAACGTCATTTTGACACAGGCTCAAAGAATCCGGTGGGGGCCAGGAGCTGGGCTGGCCATGGGATGGCCCCTCCAGCCACCGGCACCCGCTGAAACTGGGGCGGAACTACTAAAATCACCGTATTTCCTGACGGCACCTTCTTGCCCTGTGGCCAGCTCTCGGGAGGGCTTTTTGAGCCTTCCAGCAGGGCAGGTGGGAGGGCATGGGCAGGCGGTGCTGGGGCCAACAGGGCATCGGTGGCCTTGCCAAGGAGGACCACGGAAGCCCAGTGGGACCAGCATGCCCACCCTGCCCTCCCACACGCTGAGGGAGCTGATGGGACTGCCCGGGGTAGTGGCAGATGGCAGCAGGGTGGCACAGAGACCTCGTGGCCCCAGTGAACGGTGCCCACCGGGGCCTTGTGGCTGTGCAACATGGGAGTGGGAGCGAGGGGCCGTTCCTGCAGCAGGAGCAGGGCCGGTTCCTGCCTCCTCCTGCTGACGGATGAGCCAAAAGTGCTGGGATCAGGGTTTCTCCCGCGCTCCGGGCTAATGGAGTCGGCTGGCAGCGCTTTCCGGAGCTGAGGGAGAGGCTGTCGCTCTGCGTGACGGTTTGACTCGGCTGGGAGGAAGCTTTATGGCCTGACATCCTCCCGCTTCATCTCTCTGGTTTCCTCCTCATCCGGCTCCCTCTTTCCCCCGAGGCAGCGGAGCCACCAGCCGGTGGAGCAGGCAGGACTGCCCGGGGATGCCCTGCCTCTCCGGCCCCGTGTCCCCTCCTGCGGTGCCCGGATCTGGCCCCGTGCCGTGGGGAGGGGTCCCTGGTGATGGTGACTCAGCCGGTGCGTGCATCGGTGACACGCACACCTCCGCTGACCCCCGGCCGACAACCAGATGGCCAGGGCCGTGTGTGCCCGCACCCGCAGCCCTGCCAAGAGCCCAGGAGCTTCCCGCGGGCACCACAGCACGACCAGCTGGTGCCGCCATCCTGGCCGGGGCAGGGGGAGGTAGGGTGGGCTCCGTGCCAGCCGGAACAAAGACATCCCCTTTGAGAAGGCACAGGGACACCCTGATGGCCGGGTGGACAGTGGGGCGATGGCCAGGTGGGCCCTGGGACAAGCAGGGTGTGGAGCTGGCTTTGCACAAGCTTCCCCTTCCTGGCATCTCGGGATCCCAGGGTGGGACAGGGATGTGCTGAGCATCACCCCTGCCCTACGACCCCCTGCACCCCCAGCGTGGGGGGCTTTCCATGGCCCCAGATTAGGCAAAAATTCCTCAGGGGTTGGCAGTAGTCATGGGGCAGGCCTGGCATGGTGCAGGGAGAGATGAGCTCGGCCGCTTGGGTGGTGGGAGCTCCTCTCACCCTCCCAACCCCCCTCACGCAGGTACCTCCGCACGCTGTACCTGGGGCTGCAGAGCCGGTGGCAGGCTGAGCACCGCCGCCGCCACTTCTACTGGCGGATGATGTTCGAGAGCGCGGACATCAGCATGCTGCGCCTGCTGGAGACCTTCCTGAAGAGCGCGCCCCAGCTCGTGCTGCAGCTCAGCATCATGGTGCAGCAGAACAGCATCGAGCCACTGCAGGGTAAGGGACAGGGCCCCCCGCGGCAGGGGATGGGCTGGAGGGGGACCCCTGGGTTCTCACTGCCCTTCCCCGCTTTGTGCCCACAGGGCTCTCGGCCTCAGCCTCGCTGGTCTCTCTGGCGTGGATGATAGCCTCCTACCAGAAGGTGCTGAGGGACTCGCGGGAGGACAAGATGCCCATGTCCTACAAGGGGGCCGTGGTGCAGATCCTGTGGCACCTCTTCACCATCGCCGCCCGCGCCATCGCCTTCGCCCTCTTCGCCTCCGTGTTCCAGCTCTACTTCGGCATCTTCATCGTCACCCACTGGTGCATTATGACCTTCTGGATCATCCAGGGTGAGACGGACTTCTGCATGTCCAAGTGGGAGGAGATCATCTACAACATGGTGGTGGGCATCATCTACATCTTCTGCTGGTTCAACGTCAAGGAGGGACGGAGCCGCTACCGCATGTGCATCTACTACGTCATCACGCTGTCGGAGAACGCCGCCCTCACCGTCCTCTGGTTCCTCTACTACGACCGCCAGGCCACCTCCGACTTCGACGCCTTAATCCTCGTCTGCGTGGTCAGCTCCAGCTTTGCCCTCGGCATCTTCTTCATGTTCATCTACTACTGCCTCTTGCACCCCAACGGCCCCATGTTTGGCCCCCACGCAGGGGGCTGCATTTTCCGGCAGCGGCCGGCCCCGGTGCCGGGGTCCCCCACGGACGCCGTCACCAGCCCTCCCCGCTCGCTGCCGCGGACTACAGGGGGGGAGCGGGACGGGGCGCCGGGGGAGCGGGACAGCTGCGTGCCCGTCTTCCAGGTGAGACCCTGCCCCCCGCCGGCGCCGGCCGCCCGTGCCCCGCGGACAGAGGGTCCCGTCATCCGCATTGACCTGCCCAGGAAGAAGTACCCAGCCTGGGACGCCCACTTCATCGACCGGCGCCTGCGGAAAACCATCCTGGCGCTGGAGTACGCGTCGCCCACCACCCCGCGCCTGCAGTACCGCACCCCCGGTGCTCCCCAGGAGGTGCTGGAGTATGAGACCACCGTCTAGGGTGGTGGATGTGGGGGCCACGGCAGGGCCCCTCCCAGTGCCATCCCGGCCGCCCCGCATCTTCACAGCCGTTTGCCTTTCTGTTGGGTTCGCCGGTGTTGCCGTGCTGCCACGCTGAGCACCCCACGGGTGGAAGCTGGGGAGGTCTCTTGGTGCTATCCCCCTCCCCGTGCCACCCTCCTGCAGCCGAGACCCCCATCCCACCGCACAACGCCCACCCCAGCTCTCCCCGGGGCTTGTCCTTGCCAAAATACCTCACCGGTGCCTCAGTCCAAGGCGGTGGGTGCTGTGGCCCCACAGCGCTTGACGGGGTCCATGGTGCAGGATGGGGACTGGGGGCACCCCTGGGATGGGGGGCTGGTGGCTACAAGGGGCAACTGGGCACGGTGGGGCATGGCTGAGGTGGGGAGCGTGTGAGGACACTGGTGTTGGGGCTGCCCCGATTCCTGTGCCGTGGGGCTGGAGTGCAGCTGCACCGAGGTGTGTGTGGGGGGGCTCCTGTCACCCCCAGGGAGCCAGCACAGGGGACAGCTGGTGTATGGCCAGTTCCCCCCCCCCCCATATCTCCTATCTCCCCTCTGCCCTGCAATGGCAGCCATGGGGTCCCTGCTGACACGTGGGGTGCAGACCCCGGGCCAGGGGAGCCCCTCCCAGGCAGGCACTGACCCTGCTCCCCCCCGCCCGGTGCTGAGCTGGGCCCCCAGCTCCAGTTGGGGCAGCAGGGGATGGCTGCACCCCATTGTCCCCTCTGTCCACATGAGAACCACTTCATCTCATTTGGTTTGTTTTCACCTGAATAGTGACATTTTGTGTGACATTTTCTACCTCCACTGAGACCAGGGGAGGCAGGGTCTGGCTGGCACTGCTTGGGGGCAGTGTGTGGGGCTGCCAGCATTCCTGGGGCTCCCCAAAGCGGGACTCACCCCCCCGAGCTATTCTCCCTTCCCAGGTTTGGCATCGCTTCCCACCTGGGAGCATTTCCATCCATCCACCCATCAGCATCAGCCCCTTCCAGCTCCCCAGTATAACCGTGAGCCGGGATCCTGCCTGCCCCTGCCTCTTCCTCTGCCTGTCCCTGCCTGTCCCTGCTTGTCCCTGCCTCCCCAGAGGAGCGGGGCTGCCCCAGGCTCCGGGATTGAATGTGTCCCCTGGTCCTGCCCAGATCCTTTGGTGTGCCCCTGCCCAAAGGGCTGTGTTGAATGTACCCTGTGCTCCCCTGGCACACGCGTGTGTGTGTGTGTCTGTGTGTGCAGGGGGCTGGCAGGGGTTTGCAGGGCAGGGGAGCTGCTGGACCCCTCGGCTCTGCATCACCTTCGCCCCTCGTCCCCTGCCCCAATGGTCCCCCAATGGCCTTCCCTGCAACACCCCCTTCCCCCCCCACCAGTCCTGGCTGCCCCATGCCACGGTGCCAAGCCCTGGGCAGGGGAGTGTGGGCACCCCCACAGTGGCCCCATCGTGCCACCCCACGAGGAACCCCATGAGGAACCGCGCTGGCCGCGGGGAGGGCTGGTGTCAGGGAGCTGCCCCTGGGAATGGCTCTGGCTGCCACCCACCTGCTTGGGGCACGGGGTCCTTGAGGGACAGTGTGGGTTGCCTGGTCCCCTGGCACAGGGTGGCATCACGTTGCTTTTTTTTTTTTTTTTCCCCATTTCTCTGTAGCTGGAAGGCCAGAGTGACAGCAGGCTGGATGGGCCCTCACTGGGGTCACTGGTGCTAACTGGTGCTAACTGGAAGCCTTGGAAACCTTTTTGGAGGAGGGTGCAAATGATGCCTGGGGGTGGGCAGCAGGCCAGACCCATGGCAACCCATACCCTTCCTTCACTGCTGGTGATGGGCAGACCCCAGTAGAGGGTTCTGACCATGCTGGGGACAGCACTGGGAAAGGGGAGGCTCTGCGGGGGGAGTCTCTTTTCCTCAGGGAAGGTGGGGGCAGTGGCCATGGGAGCTGGGCTGGGGCTGGCGCTCACCTCTCCTTGCCAGGGGAACCCAGGAGCCACCAGGGATGGACCACATGGGGGATCCGGGACCTGTGTGGGGTGGCTCTCCTGGTTCCCCCCCAGCCTGAGCCCCTCTTCACATCCCCCCAAGGGCTGAGAGGAGCCACTGGTTGGGATGATCTGCAGCCCCCCTCCATGCCCTTCACCCCCAGGGTTTGCATGGGGACCCCAGAGCCGCGCTGGCAGGACAGAGGGACACTTTTCTATGCACTCAAGCCACGGTACCCTCAGCCCTGGGCTGCTCCGGGCAGGGATCTCAGCAGCGGCAGGAGGCACCGAGCTGTGTGGGTGCCACAGGACAGCTACGGGACCTGGCCCTGGCGCCGGGGCTCAGTCAACCCCTGCGGCAAGGGGGGACAACCTGGGGCCAAGCCAGGCCACGTGGGATGGGGGCAGCTCCAGGGGTGCTTGAGCTCCCACTGGGGACGGGGGTCCTGGTCCTTAGCAGGGTGTCACCCCATGGGTGGCAGCAGGGCTGTCCTGACTTCAGGGAGCAGGGAGAGGTTTGGGCTGGGGCCATTCGTTCCCGGTGAGGCTGCTGGGGGGTCTCAGCCACGTCTCCAACCCCCACCCCCCCCCCAATGCCGGGACCTGGCGGCCACTGTCATGTACTGTAAATACTCTGTGTGCCACCTTCTTCTCTGGGACCCTCGGTGTGGGCGGGGGGCAAGCGGTAGGCCGTGGTCCGTACCAAGACTTTTTTGTATACCACAAACTTTTTGTATATTTTTAATTTTGCTGCAACATGAGATATTAAATTCATTTCAATAAGCCCTGCCTGCGGGAACCTGTCCTTGCCAGCACCTCTGGCTCGTGCCCTGAGCTCCTCACCAGGGCAGGATGCTGCCCCTCTGTCCAGGGATGCTCGGGGACCCTGGGGGAGGGAGCAGGGGGGCTGTGGCAGTGCTGCCTGCCCGGTGTCAGCGGCCCTGGCTGCTGCTGGTGGCCGGCAGGGAAGGGGTGCATGGGCAGGATGCAGTGTGCCGGGGAGGAAGCTGTTGGACACAGCCCTGTCCCTGTCGCCAGGACTGCAGGGACAATCATCTCTTCCCTGCTGGAGACCCCGATCCCCAGC
>JAOQGH010000005.1:4984735-5001366 GCA_025769975.1 Gallinago jamesoni
TTGGACACAGCCCTGTCCCTGTCGCCAGGACTGCAGGGACAATCATCTCTTCCCTGCTGGAGACCCCGATCCCCAGCCGAACCCCAAACCCACAGGGGGCTCAGGCCCCATGGGTGGTCATGGGGATGGGGTGCTTGGATGCAGCTACCTGGGATCCTGTCAGTGCCATTCCCTGTGCCAGGGCCCCACAGGTACCAGGCAGGACGGGGTGGTGAGGGCCAGGAACCCCCCGCGCTGCCCCACGGGGATGGAGCTGATGTGGGGCTGTGGGGCAACGGAGCAGACTCAGGCCCAGGGGAGAGCCCTACAGCAGCGAGGGGCAGGGGGGGCTGCTCTCCAGGTCCCATGGGCACCCCCAGACCCAGTCCCATCCCCTGCTCCAGTCCCATCCCAGCCTAATTCAGCCCCTGCCTCTGCCCGAATCCCAGCCCAGCACCAGCACCAGTTCCAACCCAGCACCAGACCCAGTCCAAGCCCCTGCCCCAGTCCCATCCCAGCCTACTTCAGCCCCTGCTTCTGCCCAAATACCAGCACAGCCCCACTCCAAGTCCCAGCCCCAGTCCCAATCACACTCCCAGCCCCAGTCCCATCACACTCCCAGCCCCAGTCTCAGCTCTAGTCCAGATCCCAGTTCCAGTCTCCCCAGTCCCGTCCCAGTCCCAGGCCAGCCCAGTCCCAGCACCCCCCCAGGAGGGGCAGGAACTCACATCCCAGCCATCCTGGTGGAGTTTCCGACACAGGAAAAGGCAGCGGCGCCGAGCGGGGCGGTGGGGGCGGCCGTGCCGGGGAGGCAGCGCTGCGGCCCCGCCATGGACTGCGAGGCCAAGAAGGGGAAGAAGGTGCGTGGGCCTGGGGGCTGGTGTCCCGGGGAGGGGGGGGTGACAGGCGGGTGGGAGTGGATAAGCCACATGGGAACACTGGGACGAGTGGCCTTGCGACCTTCCCGTGGTATGGCGGGGAGAGGTGGGGTCCCCACCCGTTGCCTCCCAAACCACCCAAATGGTGCGAATTTGGGGTGAGGGAGAAGAGAGGTGGCCGGCCCCTCCTCGGGCGCTGGGTGTCCGCAGACTCCCTGCACGGGTGGCAGGGTTGGGTGCCCGGGGCCGACGTGTCCCCGTGCCTGCTGTCCCTCCCAGGGCTTTGTGTCGCCCATCAAGCGGCTGGTTTTCCCCAAAGCGGCTCGGAGGTCGGCGCTCCGCAGCAGTGTCTACCGGCGGCCGCTACACTCGGTGCCCCTCTACCCCCCCGATTACCTGATCGACCCCCAGATCTTGCTGCACGACTACGTGGAGAAGGAGGTGAAGGTAAGGGGGTGGAGTGTCGCCGGGGATGCTCAGGGTCCCTGCCTGTGCATGGTGGGGGTGACGAGGCCGCTACACCACACAGAGGAACACCACCTGCAGCGGCCAGGTGGTCCCCTCCCTGGTTGTCCTGGTCCCCTCCCTGCCTAGGCAACACCCAGGGAGGGAGAAGGTGGGCTGGGGGTTCAGGGAGGACCCCCTTGTTGCAGGATCTCTCTGCACCCCAGAGAGACACATCCTGCCCATATGGACATGGGTGCCCTGGGGGAGGCTCTAAGCCATGGGGTAGGGAGAATGCATAGCCCCAGCCCCCCGCAAGCTGCCCTGGGTTTTGTGTGTGTGTCCCCCCCCAGTTTTTAGGCCACCTGACATGGGTGACAGCCTCCCTGAACCCCTCCAGCCGGGACGAGGTGCTGCAGCTGCTGGACACAGCCAGGGTAAGAGGGGTCCCGATGCCTCCAGCGTGTCCCCCCCCACCCCCCCATGCTGCTGGCTGCCCCCACACCCTTGGCACTTGTTCTGCCCCCCGCAGCAGCTGAAGGAGCTGCCGCTGCAGACGACGCCAGAGCAGGACAGCATCCTCAGCCTCTCCGCACGCTGCCTCCTGCTCACCTGGCGCGACAACGAGGAGCTGATCCTGCGCATCCCCACCCACGAGATCGCCGCGGCGTCCTACCTGCGCGATGATGCCCTGCACCTCCTCATCCTCAAAACTGGTGCGGGCATCCAGCTGGGGCCACTGGTGTCCCCAGGCTGCGGGGGGCTGGAGCCCAGGGGTTGCTGGGGAGGCACTGGGTCCAGCTGGGCTCTGCTTTCCTGAGGCTGGAGGGGGACCCTTCCTCAGGGAACCCACCATCCCCGCTCTGTAGGGCTCACTGCCCCATTAGGCAGGTGCCAGCTGCGCTCCCAGCCCTGTTGCTTTTAATGGCAGGAGGAGAGGAGGCTGGAAGAGACCCCTGTCCCCGTGTGTGTGTGTTTCCCCCTGCACACGGAGCCCCAGGGGGGCTCAGGGACTCCTGCACTTTGATCAGCAAACCCGGGCTCAGCTGCCAGCAGCAGGCAGGGTCCCCAGGGAGGGGGCTGCGCTGGGCTGAGCCCCAGCCTGTGCACGGAGCAATCCCTTAATCCCCTACCCTGCTGCCCCTAATCCCCTTGCCCCAGCCTCTCTGTGTCCCCACTGCCCCCAACCCACTGGGGCTCCCCATCCCATCCCATCCCATCCCATCTCATCCCATCTCTCTGCATCCCCCCTCTGCAGCTGGTGGGACAGGGCAGCCAGTCCCCTGCCCAAGCAGGGTGGGCAGCTCAGAACCTGCCCTACTGCCCCTTGTCCCCCTGCCCCAGCCCCTCTGCCTCCCCACTGTCCCCTAACCCACTGGGACTCCCCAACCCATCCTCCCCCATCCCTCTGCATCCCCCCCAGCCAGCGGGACGGGGCAGCCAGGGCCAGGCAGGGTGGGCAGTGCAGCCCCCTGCCCTGATGCCCAGTCTCTCTCCTCACTTCCCCAGGCCTGGGAGTGGACCCGGTCCCCGCTGGAGCGCACCCGGAGGCGACCCCGGCCGGACTACCGGAGGCATTCCCGGTTGAGAAACGGGCGGGGGGTTCGTGGCCGGAGGGTGGGCGGCTGGGGGGTGCGATGGAGCGGCGGCACACCATCTGCAGCCTGGACTGGCGGGCGGCGCGGGGCGGGCAGGAGGGCCGGCAGGGCGGCAGCCTGGAGCGGCGGCGGGGCGGCAGCTGGGAGCGGCGGCAGCGGGGGCGGCCATCGGGCAGCTGGGAGCGGCGGCAGCCCTGCGGCGGCAGCTGGGAGCGCCGGCGGACCGGGACCAGCGGCGGGAGCTGGGAGCGAGGCGCCGGCTTCGGCAGCTGGGAGCGGCGACACGCCGGCAGCAACCCCCTGGACCCCCAGGTGCCTTGCCCCGATGCCTACTCCAACCTCATCATCCTCGCCGTGCCCAACAGGGTGAGCATCCCCGGAGCACCGGCCACTTGCCGGCACGTGGCCACCCACTGGCACATGGCCACCAGCCCACCTGTGCTCCTTCCCTCCCTCCTTCCCACTGCAGGATGCTGCCGAGGAGTCCTGTGCGCTCATCTGCCAGGTCTTCCAGATCATCTATGGGGACCAGAGCATCGAGTGTGTGGACCGTGCCGGGTACCACTACACCTCCACACCCACGCGGCCCTGGCTCTCCAGCAGGAGTGAGTGGCTGGGGATGGGTATGGGGACGCTGAGTGGGGTGGCACAGGGCTTATGGGGGTGGGGGGCAGGTTCCATGGCAGAGTCTTGGCCCCACTCTCAGACCTCGGCTCTTCCCCCACCCTCCAGGCGAGAGCTGCCGCACGGACGGGACGTATGGCTACGATGCCGACTTCAGCTGCTGCAGTTCCTTGTGAGTCTGACTCCCCCCAGGGTGTCCCTGCATCAGGGTGGGTGCTCCCAGCCCCACCTGGGTGCCAGTCCCAGCTGCAGAGATGCCCCATCCCTGCCCGACAGTGGGTGTTGTGCAGCGGGATGGGGGGCAGGTGGGCACACAAGGGGTGCTGGCACCTGCTGACCCCCGTTTTCTTGCAGCAATGGCTCCCATGACACCTTCGAAGCGTACTACAGCGGTGCCTCCTCGCCCTCCTTCCACCAGTCCCACCACAGCCTGGCCACCGCCTGCAGCGGCAGCGACCAGAGCAGTGCGGGGCTGGAGCAGCTGCAGGACTACATGGTCACGGTGCGGGGACAGGGACGGGCGAGGGGCCCTGGGCAGATCTGAGCCCCCCGCACCAGGGAGCAGCCAGTGGGGGGGGGTAGGGGGGTGGGCTGTGCACTGCTGGTGTCCCCAGTCCAGACCTGTCCCTGTGTCCCCACAGCTGCGCAACAAGCTGTCACCACAGGAGATCCAGCAGTTTGCCCTCCTGCTCCGGGAGTACCGCCTGGGAACGCCGGTGCAGGAGTACTGCGGGGAGCTCCTGCGCCTCTACGGGGACCGCAGGAAATTCCTCCTCCTGGGTGAGCACCACCCTAGTGACATCCATGCATCCCTTGGGGACAGGGTGCTGGGTGTGCTTGGGGGGGGGTGGTGGTGTTGGGACCTCACTGCTTGCAGGGGATGGGATGGGATGGGATGGGATGGGATGGGATGGGATGGGATGGGATGGGATGGGATGGGATGGGATGGGGTAGGATGGGATGGGAGAGCCCCCCTGCAAGCAGCTAGTGGTCACCCCGAGGCTGACAGTACCCATGACAGGGATGAGGCCCTTCATCCCCGACCAAGACATTGGATACTTTGAGACCTTCCTGGAGAGCATCGGCATCCGGGAGGGCGGGATCCTCACCGACAGCTTCGGCCGCATCAAGCGGAGCATGAGCAACACGTCGGCCTCGGCTGTGCGGAGCTACGACAGCTGGTCCCTGCGCTCCGAGTCCGAGTCCTTCAACCGCATGATCACAGACATCACCCACGACATCGAGGCACTGGCACGGGATGAGGAAGAGGAGGAGGAGGAGGAGGAAGAGGACAACTACCTGTGAGGGAGCGCTGAAACCCAGCAGTCCCCTCCCTGCTCCCCGACACGGTGCTGCTCCTCCAAGCCCAGACTTGCCAAGTGCCTGTCTCTGCCCCAGTGCCTGGGACAGGGGACGTTGTCCCCCTGTTTATCACCCTGGGAGGGGACATGGGCTCCGCGCCATCCTGGCAGCTCTCAGCAGGGCTGATGGCATCACAGGGCACCTGTGGCAGTGGGAGAGCCCCCGGTCAGCAACGCCACGTGCTGTAATTTCTTCAGATTGCAATTAAATGCTGGCACTGGGAATGAAGAGGTTCTTCCCCGAGGAAAGGCCATGCTGGGGTGGGGAGGGACTGCTGAGCTGGGGGGACAAGCTGGGAGGGGGGGGCTGATTGCAGCCCTGCCAGGCACTGTGCCACGGCTGGGTTGGGCATCCTGTCCACCCGTGTGCCACACATAGGTCACTCCCGGAGTTGAGGAGCTTCTGGCCATGCTGGGCTGGCTCCAGGGGAGCTCAGAGCGACATGGGGGAGCAGTGAGGGTGTGCTGGGATGGGGGGGCTGGGGGCCACCGCTGACCTTGGGGCTGGGGGACGCTGAGATGCAGGTAATGCCATGGACAGCCGTCCCCCCCGTTCCCGTGAGTGACCTCCCCGTGACACCCGGCCAGCTGCGGTACCTCCGGTGTTTCGCAAAAGGAAGTTCCTGCCCTGGGACCTGGGTTCCCGCAGCCCTCCCACCACCGAGGGACGGGGCTGTGGTCACCGCTGCCCGGCCGGTCCCCCCAGCCGATGGCCCCCAACCCGTGGCCCCTAGGTGGTGGCCCCCAGCCGCTGTCCCACGGCCGATGTTCCTCGGCCAATGTCCCCTGGCCACCATCCCTCAGCGGGGGCTGCGGGACAGCGCTACACTCCGAGGCCGGGGCGTGGGCAGGCAGATGTCACAGTTCCCGGCGGCAACTTATTTTTCCCTCTTAAAAAAAATTTACATATGCAAATCCCCACGCAGGCGAGGCCCCCGCTGCCCCCGCTGCTTCCCCTGGCCCCCCCCAACCCCGGCCGTGCCCGCCCGCGGTGGTTGCTGTGACCCCACGGGGGTCCCGCTTGGACCGGGGCGGGGCGGGGGGGTCCCGTTCGGTGTGTGATGGGCTTCGGCTTCGCCCACCCCCTCGGGAAGCACCGGCGGAGCCGAGGGGTCCCACCGCCCCGGGACGGCTCCGGGGGCGGGGCCTTACCGGGGAGGGGCGTGGTTTTACCGGGGGTGGGCGGGGCGAGCAGCCGGGCAGAGCACAGCGGCGGCGGCGGCGGCGGCAGCAGCCCCGGCTCCGGGACGGGGACAGGTACCGGGACGGCGGCGGAGGTGAGAGCGGAGCGGAGCCCCGAGGACGGCGGGGCCGGGAGGGAAATCTCCGGTCCCGGGCAGGGGATCTCCGGTCCCGGGCAGCCCAACCAGTCGGTCGCTGCCCTGGTTCAGCCGCCGCTGGCTCGGTCCCGCTGCCTGCCGGTCCCATGCCCGGGACCCTCTCGGTACTTCGGGGAGGCGATGCCGGGGTGTTCTGGAGGGGCACAGTGTACTCCCGGGGAGGTGGTCCCTGCCGGTGGCCTTGCAGGGACTGTCGGGGACCTGCCACCACCTGCCCCACCAGCGAGGGCATGGGGCAGCGAGGGCATGGGGCAGCGAGGGTATGGGGCAGCAGGCAGCCGTGCTCTCGGAGCAAAGGGCTCACCCCATCCCACCTGGTCCCCACGGCTGGGGACAGCCACAGGGGCTGTGGGACACGGCTTTCCAGGGTGGGACACACCAGGAACGGCTGCTCCCGCTGGCATTCCCTGTGCCGGCAGGACTCAGTGCTGTACCGCAGGAGCCATCGGGAAAGCCATGGCCACCCGGTCACTGTGTGTGGCAATGAGGTGGGATCCCGTGGGACTGGGTGGCTGTGGGACACTCCCCCACCCCAAGATATTTGTGCTTTGTAGGGCCAAACACTCCAACCCAGTGTGGCAGAGAAAATACCTGCGATGGTGCTGGCACTGGCTGTGGCTGGGTTTCAGCCAGGGACTGTGTGGGTTTGCTGAGGAAAACCAGTGCTGGGCTTTGCTGGCGACCAGTCCTGAGCCTGGGGCATCCCTGGTGAGGGGGACATGCTGTCTGGGGCTGCTGCTGTGGCTCCTGCTCTGCCTCGGGGCTAGCCAAGGCTTTGGCACTCTTTGAAGGATGAGTGACCATGGGACGGTGGGGAGGTGACAGCGATGTCCCTCAAAGGCTGTGGGAGCGATGCGGTGCTGCTGGTGCCTGGCTGCTCCCCCCCCCCCCCAAGGCCAGTGGTGCTGTTCACATCATGGGACCTCTCTCAACCCTGAGCTTCCTCCTTTGCTGTGACCACCAACACCTTCTCCTTTCCCTGTGCTGAGGTCTCCCCCGGACAAGGGAAGTGCCTTTGTGGGGGGTTTCCCCCACCCTCGCTGCTTCTTGCAGCATACTTTCCTCCTGAAGGTTCTCAGGGAGATGGAGAAATTTGAGTGTTTGCATTAGCCCTGGGCTGGTGGCTGTTCAAGGCAGCTCCACCCTGGCAGAGAGCAGCCAGGGAGCACGGTGGAGAGTGGTGACCCACGGCAGCGTGGGGGCCACGGCCACGCTGAGGGACAGATGAGAGCCCCAGCACCCCACGGCTGCCACCCACTTTGGCTCTGACAGGGGAGCAGAGTCCTTTCTGACCGTGGCAGTGCAGCCGGGTGGGCATCGAGGCCCCATGCCACGTGTCGATGCCGTGCCGTGCTGGGCAGGAGCTGCTGGGAGCGGGGCTGGCGCGGGGCTTTCGCCTCTGTCGCAACGGCTTCACTTCCCCTCCCTTGGCTGCAGGATGGGTTGCATGAAGTCAAAAGATGCTGGCGTCCAAGATAAGATGGTAAAAACTGACCCCGATCCTGCTCCCAGCTTCCAGCTGGGCCACTATGTGAGGGACCCCACGGCTGCCAACAGGAGGGTGAGTGGGGTCTGGTGGGCAAGCTGGGCCACAGAGCTGAGCCATCGTGGGGGGCTCAGCCCCTCTCCACGCCAGAGCTGCCAGCACTGAGAGTGGGGCTGGCTGCAGGTGCTGGCAGTGCCAATGCCCTGGGGATGGGAGCCCAGTCCATGCTGGGGCAAAGCACAGAGCGAATCTGATGGAAAGCAAGGAACTGTGAAAAAAACTTGAAGGTGTTGGGAGGGGACAGAGGTGCTGGTGCTGGGTAGGTTGAGTCAGGTGGTGCCGGTGCTGCCTTTTGGGTGCCCCCCCTTCCCCTGCTGGGGCCCAGCAGAGATTTGGTGGGGCTGAGACCTTCATGGGGTATGAGTCTCTGCCACCCGCAACATCATTCTCTGGTTTTGTCCCACTTTGCAGAACAATAATGTCCCTGGTGTGGCTGTGTCCCCGCCTGAGGATGGTAGGTACAAGGGGAGCTACAAATGGGTGCACGAGGCAGGAATGTGGGGTGGGAGTGTGGCCGGGTCCCAATCCAGCCTGGGTTGAACACTACTGGTCCCAGTGGAATGGGAGCTCTGGGCTTCCTCCAAGGTCAGATGTGGCTGTGGCATGATGAAGATGGAGACGCTGGGTGCTGCAGGGGTCCTGGCTGGGGTCCTGGCTGCACATGGCAGACGTGGCTCGGTGCTCTGTCCCAGCATGGGGAGGGGTGACCAGGGAGCTCTCTCGCTGCAGACTCGGGGGACAACGTGGTGCTGGCGCTGTACGACTACGAGGCGATGCACAACGGGGACCTGAGCTTCCAGAAAGGGGAGCGGCTCAAGGTGCTGGAGGAGTAAGTGCTGCTGGTGTCCCCCTGCCCCGGGGTCTCCTGAAGGCTTACATGGCCTGCTGTTGTTTTTTTTTCTGGAATTTGCCCCTGGAGGACCCAGCAGTGCCCTGCGTTGGGTGTCATGGACTGATCTGATGCTGTCTCTGTCACAGGTCAGGGGAGTGGTGGCAAGCACGATCCTTGGCAACTGGGCGTGAAGGCTTCATCCCCAGCAACTACGTCGCCCGAGCTGACTCACTGGAGACGGAGGAGTGAGTCCATCCCCTAGTCACACATCCTGCTCCCATGCTCCCCCACCACAGCTCCTGCCCCATGTCCTGCCCCACACCAGCCTTAGCTCTCCCATCCCTGGCAGTGTTCATTGGTTCATTTGTTTCTGCTGCAGGTGGTTTTTCAAGGGCATCAGCCGGAAGGACGCGGAGCGGCAGCTCCTTGGCCCTGGGAACATGATCGGGTCCTTCATGATACGGGACAGCGAGACAACGAAAGGTCTGGAGGGGTGCTTGTGGTGGGAGACACCTCCCCAGCCCAGGGGCTCTGCTTTCCTGAGGGGCAGGGACTGGAGGGGATCGCGTGGTCCTGCTGCGGGTGTCCCCACAAGAGCCCATGGTGCTACCACATGTCTGAGCCCCATGGTGGGGATGGGAGGGACGACATCCCCCTTTGAGGCTGCTTTCAATGTTTGGGATGCGGGGGTAGCTGGCCTCCTGCCTTGGGTTGAGGGGGCAGTGACAGCATGGTGGGGACAGGGGCTGAGGTGGTGGCTCTGCTGGGCAATGGCACGAGCCACGAGCTCGGGACGGCTGGTGGCAACGGGGACATGCCCTCTGCACGGGGGCTGGCATCTCACCCCTCCCCAAACAGGCTGCTACTCGCTGTCGGTGCGGGACAGGGACGACCTGCAGGGTGGCACAGTGAAGCATTACAAGATCCGGACACTGGATAATGGCGGCTTCTACATCTCCCCGCGCAGCAGCTTCGATACGCTGCAGGAGCTGGTCCAGTACTACAAGGGTGAGCCCCAGGGGGTGTCTTCCCACCCCAGACAGGGCTTTGTCCCCAGGCCAAGCAGCCACCGGGCAGCTGGGGCTGTGCAGAGGCCAAGGGGCTCCTGCCCATCACCACTGGGCTTCTGCTCTGGTTCTGGCTGTGACGTGCAGTGACTCTCAGACCTTCCCCTGGCGCAGTGAAAGGTTTGCTGGCCATCACAGCCATAGGTGTCAGTGTCCCCAGATGCCTGCAGTGCCCAGGACTCCCCCTCCCCGGGTGGGCCGGTGCCCCGGTGCAGTAACACCTGGGAGGGTTAGAGTGATTCTGGCCGGGCTGGGCTGTGATGGCCAATGTTTGACGTGTCCCTGGTGTTTGCAGAGGGGTGCATGGTGCCAGAACGTGCCCCATGGCCACGGAGGTAGTCATGGGCACTGCTTCGAACATGAACCAGCTGGTGAGACAGGCTGGCTGATGGCTTTTGGCTCTCCCCGGCAGGGCAGAGTGACGGGCTGTGCCAGAAGCTCACCTACCCCTGCCACGTGCCCAAACCGCAGAAGCCCTGGGAGAAAGATGCCTGGGAGATCCCTCGGGAATCCCTGAGGCTGGAGAAGAAGCTGGGAGCTGGACAGTTTGGAGAAGTGTGGATGGGTGAGAGTGAGGGGTAGGCAGCTGGGAGGAAGATGAAAGTGGTGGTGGAGGAGGAAGGGTGAGGGATGGGAGAGGAGGTGGAGGGATGGTGAGGTGAAAGAGGCAGGGAGGGAGTGATCCTATGAGAGGAGCACAGGGAAGTGGAGGTGGCCCTGGCCTTAATACAGGGACTGCTCAGGGCTGGGTGTGTGAGGACAGTCCTGGGCTGTGTGTGGTCTCCAGCCCTCGTGCAGCAACTCCATCTGCAGGAATGGGCGCGTTGGCTCCAGAATCCAGTGCTTTCAGTGCCTGGGCACTGGGCAGGCTGGGAATGGTCTGTTGTGCTGCCCCACAGCTACCTATAACAAGCACACCAAGGTGGCAGTGAAGACGATGAAGCCGGGCAGCATGTCTGTGGAGGCCTTCCTGGAGGAAGCCAACATGATGAAGACGCTGCAGCACGACAAGCTGGTGAGGCTGCACGCAGTCGTCACCAGGGAGGAGCCCATCTACATCATCACTGAGTTCATGGAGAAAGGTACTGACCATGCCTCAGTGTGGTTCCCAGGCCAGATCGTGGTACCTGGGTGGTTCAGGGATGGTGCAGGACCTCCTGCGTCCCTGGGGTTCACCGTGGGCTCTGCATCGGCTGCTGGGGCAGTGGCTCCTGCCACGGTGTGTCCAAGTGCTCTGAGGCAGGGGATCAGGCAGGGGGATGTGGTGGCAGCCCTGGGAGAGGGAGGGATGGGGGGCAGATGAGGAGGAGTGCTCCACAAGGCAAGGAGGGAGCCTGCAGTGGGACTTGCTCCTCTGCACAATCCACGGGAGCAGAGTCGGGGGTCAGGGGTGAGTGTCCACATGCTTGGCTCCTTGGGACCCTGTGCTGCCCACGGAACCCATGCCACCTCGAGGGTGGGCACAGGTTCTGGCTGAGCTGTCAGCCCCAGCCCTTCCCTACCCACAGGGAGCTTGTTGGACTTCCTGAAGAGCGACGAGGGGAAAAAGCAGCCGCTCCTGAAGCTGATCGACTTCTCTGCCCAGGTGAGGAGGGAGCAGACCTTCCCCAGTTCCCCACTCCCCCTTGCCCCTGGGAGGGGTGAGTGGTGGGGATCGAGGAGCTCACCTGGGACTTGGGCAGTGCAAAGTTTGAACAGGCAAACGCTGGGGGTGGTAGGGATGAGGAAAGGAGCTGGCGAAGTTTCCCTGCCGTGCTGCCCTCACAGCTTGTGGTCCTGTGGGTCCAGCTGCCCACACAGCAGCAGGTGTGTGTGAAAGGAGAAGTGGTGGCTTCCTCCTCACTAGCCTCTTAACTGCATCACAGTCCCCCGCCGGAGCTCGTGGTGGGGTTTTTGGCCAGGTTGCTCCTTCAAGGAACCATGAAATCTGTGTCCTCAAAGGCTGCTGTAGTTTCTGCAGCCCGTGGTGCCGTTGTGTTTTGTGGAAGTCAGGGGGGGGTGTGGGGGGGGTGAGGGTTGGTGCTTGCCTTCACTGCTCACGTTCGCACGGTCCTTTCTTCAGGACGTGCTTGGGGGCTGGTCAAGGTGGCCTGCCTGAGCCCGTGGTTCCCCAGGGAGCAACCACGCCAAAGCTATCGATTTCTATCCATTGCTGCTGATGTGAGGGTTACCCGCAAACACCACGCTCTGTGCAACACAGCCCCATCTGCAAACTTTGCAAAAGCCCCACAAAACCCCGCGCGGCCACCCCGTGTCACCCCGGCACCAGCTGCGGTGCTCCAGGGCTGCATCTTGCACCCACCCGGGCTGTGTCCCTGGGCAGGACCCACCTCCAGCTGCGGCAGCATTAAGCTTCCATGGGGTTATTAGGAAATGCCCAGCGGGACCATTTTGCTGCTTTCGCGGTGCCTGGGAGGTTGAGCTGAGTACGGTTTCTAGAAGGGAGCGTAGCGTGTTGTGTTACCCCCCAGGAATGCCCACGGGATGTTTGCGGTTCATTGAAATCCTCTACCTGCCAAAGGGCTGTCACAGGCTGTGGGGAGGCAGCTGGAGAGGCAGGAGGACTCAGTGAAAATCGTTTGGGGGATATTTTCCAAGGAGTTGATTTTGAGGGCAGCTGAACGCGCTGCTTCATGTGTGCAATCATTTGTGTGACCACTCTCTGGTCCCTGCTGCTTCTGCAGTGTCCCCAGGCGCTGGCCAAATCCAAGGGACCCTTTGAGCCAAGCATGGTATTTCTACAGAACCGTTCATGGAGGTACCTGTGCAACAGGAAAACCAGGACGGGAGCCTGGAGACCCCAGGGGCTTAGACCAGGTCACTGGCTCCTTGAGCCGGCTGCGAGAGGGTCTGCTCCTCAGCTGTGCGCTCTTGCTCACCATCTGCTCCCAGCGAGCTGGCTCCTGCAAACCACCCGGTTCCTCTCCGTAGCTCGGAGGGGCTGCTTTCGGCAGGGCTGAGGAGCGGAGGCTGAGGCACTTTCCTGTGCAGGCAGGTGGGCAGGCAGCTCGCAAGCCTGGCTTGTGCTGGGGCTGAGTCACCGTGAGCAGAACCCTGCGTGTGGTCGTGGAAATAATCCTTCCGCTCTTGCAGCGCTTCTGTACTTCTGTATTTTGTGTGGAGCTCTGTGAGCAACTGCACTTTACCCGCCTTGTGGGGGTGTGACGGGGATGGGGGGGGGCGAGCGTCCTTTCTGGCTGCTCTGGCCCCTTCCCCTCCTGGAGCATCCAGGCGTGGGATTATTTGGCACAAATTTGGGGTTTGGTTTGGGATACCCCAAATCCCCAAACTGGGGTATCTCTGCATTGATCGGGGCTGATAGCTGCACACACAGCCACAGCTGCTGAGCACAGAGACTTCACGAGACGGAGCTGAGGAGGATCTTCAGGGGTTGTCACAGCCCTGGGGCAGGACTGGCTCTTCACAAACTATTCTTGAAGACCCCGGGCATCTCCCCACCTACCTTGAGAGACAATGCTTTTCTCTCCTCACTGGAGAAGCTCTGCAGTGCTGGCCAATCCTCACTGCAGCAATCAAAGCCCATTCGTTGTTGCCTTAGTAGAGGGAGAGAGAGAGAACAGTTTACGCCCTGCCTCCCTCAAGCAGTTGTTGTATTTGGAGACTGGCCTCACGTCTTCTCTGAACAGAGAATGATTTAGTCCTCCTCACATTTGCATGGCTACGGATGCAGCAGTTGTACCTTGCCCTGTGGACATCCACAGGTTCTGGGTCATGAGCACGCCAGCTCCTCGGATGGCAGCTCTCGCTGCTGTTTTCACACGTGGGCTTAAATGGGTTGTGTTGGGCTGGTGACCCAAGCCCTCACCTTTTCTGCAAGGGTTTTCCTGCACGGAGAGTGGTTCCCATGCAGGACAGTTGATCACATCTCCTGCTGTGACTCGGCCTCCTTTCACCCCCTTTCCAAGCGCTGACCAGAAGCAGTTACCCTCTCTCTCTTCCCAGTAACAGTTGTGTTGGGGAGGTTGTGTTATTTCGAACGGCTTCTTTGCATTTTTCTCTTTCCCCTTTTTCACAGATTGCAGAAGGGATGGCTTTTATTGAGAAGAGGAACTACATCCACCGAGACCTGAGAGCTGCCAATATTCTGGTGTCAGCAATACTGGTGTGCAAGATCGCGGACTTTGGGCTGGCCAGAGTCATTGAAGACAACGAGTACATGGCCCGGGAAGGTGCGGGAGCTGCAGGGGGCATCTGGCCACTTTCTGAGATGGTGCAGGGCTGTGGGATTCCCTTAGAGCCACTTATCAATGTGTAACCTTGGTGGCAAAGACCCCAGGAGGGACGCACTGTGTAAGCGGGCGGATGAGGGAAGCTCCTCTCATTTGCATCGCTTCACATCTTCCTCTTCTGTTTGTTTGTTTCTTGTTCCCCATATTTCACCATCAGTTTCTTAGCATTTGGGTAAGAGCCCATGTTTCCCCTTGGATCTCTTTGTCCAGGTGCCAAGTTTCCCATTAAATGGACTGCACCAGAAGCCATCAACTACGGATCTTTCACTATAAAATCAGACATCTGGTCCTTTGGGATCCTCCTGACCGAGATCACCACCTACGGGCGCATCCCGTACCCAGGTAAGGAGGTGAAATGAACCTCTGATCTGATTCCAAAAGACATGCTTTGCCTTCTGGGCTCCATCCATGGCATCTGTTTCTTCATGAAGTTAGATCGCTGAAAATAGCAGGAATGGTGAGAAATCTGAATCTCAGGCTGGGAGCAGAGCTCAAAGGTGGTAGCACAAGGTCTCAAGGTGGCAATTCTGACTGTGAGCCATGGAGAGGAGCCCAGAGAATGAGACAGTCACTGAGCAGTCTGCACCACTCATTTAGCTACATCTGTTTGGACAAGAGCTCACCCAGAATGGACAACTAGGAAGATTTTTCTCCCTGGGAGTCCTCAGTGGACACCAGCTGTTCTCACTGATCTGAAATCCATCCTGATGTGACATGGGGCCCCTCTTCTCAGTTTCCACAAAGGAGAGCTGGGCCATCTCCTCTGGGGAGCCCATGAAATCAGTCCAGGCAGTGAATGACTTTGGGGTGCTCATTGCCTTGGGGAGAAGGGCAGCTACTTTATGTACTGCCTTCAAGGTGGTCCTGAGCTCCTCCAGCTCCATGGAAAACCAACAGCAGTCTGTATCTCTAAAAAATCTGGTCTTTCTGTTTCTAAAATAGAAGATGTTTTTAATATGAGAGGATAATTGACTTGCCCCGGGCTGTGGTGCATGTCCCTGGGAGAACGGGTATCACACACCACAGGTTCCTGGGTTTGTGTCACAGCACTACCCCGTGGGCTTCTGCCTCCCACAGATTAAACGTGTTTGGAAGTAGCACATCAGTTCAGGGCTGATAGCTGGGCCAGGTGTTTTTAGGAAGGCTCCAACAATCTGTAAATCATTGTAATTGGGAACCACCCTTTATTTTATACTAATTGTTTCTTTGGTACTTTCTTTTTCTGTGGGAAATTATTCTCTACGAGAAAAGTAAATGTTGCCATAAAATGACCATGAAGGATGTGGGGTGGCATAAAGGGTTTCTGAGGAAAGACCAATTCTGCCATCACACTAACTTACTTTTATCAGTGACATTGGAAAGAATGGCTCATCAAAGACTCAGCAGGTGGAGAAGTGTAGCCTTTATTTTCTGGAAATTTATACAAAACAATTACAACCCAATCTGCTCAAATAGGGTACAAAAATGTATGAAACAACTAACTCAGCACCTCGGTTGTTCACGTTTCCCTGACTGGGAGCAGGAGTTCCCCCCCTTGTCAACCCATTTAGAAATCCAATCTAATCAACCAATTAGAAAATCTGTCCTTTATCTTCCTAGTGACATTGCCCAAAGGGTGAGTAGTTTTGGGTTTGGGAGGTTTTTTGACTTATAGAGAAATCAGTGATAAACCATGAAATGTTCACTTGCCCTGTTTCTCCAGGGATGTCGAGCGCGGAGGTGATCAGGGCCCTGGAGCATGGGTACCGAATGCCCCGCACAGAGAACTGCCCCGAGGAGCTGTATGATATTATGATGAGATGCTGGAAGATCAAACCTGAGGATCGTCCCACCTTCGAGTACCTGCAGAGCATTTTGGAGGATTTCTTTACTGCAACAGAGAGCCAGTATCAGCAGCAGCTGTAATGCAAGCAGCTCGGTGAAGGCAGTGGACACCCCACACTGTGCCTGCCGTGTTGGCGGCAACCAGCACATACCCCCTGCTCTTCCCTGTGCCGCTCCTGATCTGCCTCCACACGCCTTCCTCTGCCAACCTGGCCCGGGACCCAGAGCCTTCCTGGTGTGGCTGGGCTGGAAGCAGGGGCAAAAGGAAGCCACGCTCAGGACAGCTCTCTGGGGCTGCTGGATGGAGGGAAAAGGGACCCGGGGCCATACCTTGTGCCTTTCACACCTTGTGCCTTGTGCCTGCAAGGCAGCTGCTCCGAGAAGCGCTGGCTGGATGGTGGCTGCCTGAGCCAGCAGCACCATGCAAGGAGGGCTGGGACTGGGCCTGTTTCAGCTACAAAGAAGAGAAACTTAGGTTATTATTATTATTTTTAACTCCCGAGATCTTATCATGTTGTTTTGCAGAAGTAGGTGCTTCAGCTGCAATGGCTTCAGCAAAATACTATTTTATACTCCAGGCTGTGCAGCACCCATGCCTCCCGGTCCCTGCGTGTCGGGGAATTCCCTGTGGATTCTCACAGGGGCATCCTGTGATGCAGCACATCGGCTTGTCCTCAACGCCAGACCCTGGGTTTTAAACGTCGAGTGTCAGAGAAACATGTCGCGGAATCTCGGAATCATTGGAATTGGAAGGGACTCTTCTAGAGATCATCTAGTCCAACTTCCCTGCCAAAGAGCACATCACTCAGGACTGCATCGAGGTGGGGCTTGAAGATCTCCAGAGAAGGGGACTCCACACCCTCCCTGGGCAGCCTGTTCCAGGGCTCT